>JAWNGG020000362.1:0-167946 GCA_036937485.2 Tetragonisca angustula | reverse complement strand
GTTGATATTCTGTGAAATTTTAAGTTCTACTTAATAATAGAAAACTTTACTATTGTATGCTGTATGCTCATTTCCTTCATCAGACCCGAAACCATCATCATTGTCTAATTCCATTTCTTGTTCAGAAATAACTTCTGCAATAATTGTCTGAATAACTGATTCAGTAAATTGACACCCCCCGGTTTTATTTTTTGCAATATTGCAGACTTGGGTAGCTCAGATAGAAATTCACCCCATTAGAGAAAGGCATGATAAATTCTGATATGAAACAATGTTTCAGATATCTTTCCATACTGTGACAATTTATGCCATTCTCGAGTAATGAAATGTTTTGATTTTGCCTGCTAGGGCAAAGCGAACGTATCGTATGTGGTGTAAAAGTATCTTCTAGTAAAATAAACAATGCATTTCGAAAGTAAAGTATTTCAGTTTTAAAATGAGCTCTCTATCAGTTTGTCACTGTACCGTTTTATTCTATAAAATTGCAACTACTTCAACATTTAATGTCTGCATATTGGGACTTTAAAGTCAGTCACTGCATGTAAAAGGTACAAATCATTCTGGCAATCTTTGGATGATAGAGAACTTAGATAATGGAGGTAATGTACAATAAGGTAATGGATAATGAAAAGGATAAGTTGAATTCCAAATTCAAATGTTTTTGTATATTATACTTCTATATTCTGTACAAAATGGTTACAATATACGATACAATGTAATGAAATATGACATAATGCAATAGAATATCATATGTTAATTAGTATATATATATAATTAGAATATATCTTACAACTGTTTTGTACTTTGTATATACATATACATATATAGCCGACAAATTTAAATACTGTTGATAATGAAATACAACAATGATTTATGCATTTTGTATACGTATGGTACATGTATATACAAATTAGACTACTCCATTCAGAGAGAAGGACATATTTACAGACGAATGATTGGCCAAGGTGGACACGTTCTGTTCGCGATTACGTTTCCGTCAAATTTTTGAAACTCATGAATTACCTCTAAATTCTAACTTCAAAAGGCAGTTAATTGTTACGTTGAAACCACTAAAACACATTTCATGCTTCTTAAAGGTAAGAACATTGTGAATTTCAATGACAAAATGTAGTTTGTTGAGAGGCACATTGCTCTTAGATACAGTGTTGTTTCATGTCAGTATTCTACATCACTCTTCTTTTTTTTTCGTTGCAAGTGTATTGAATGACAACTAATGATTTTAGTACAGTTAGGAAATGAAATGGGAAAAGAGAATGTGAATTCCGCATCGCAAATTTGCAACTCACAGTAAATAATGACTGCCTGTTGAAATTAACTTATTCATTTACGCGAGAATAAACCAATATCCAGCTTTCGTGTTGCACTTATAATACATTAAAAATATCTTAATATCCAGAAATCTTTCGTCTCTACATACCTTGCAACTTAAAGGTACGATGTATATCGTAAAGATGCATGAACAGAAGACGGGATTCGAATAATATCATTTGTGCATTTTACTCATTTATATACAGTATTCTTGTTTGCTAAATGCTTCTACTGGTATTTGTCCCTGTTTTTGAAACGTTTGAAACGTTGAAAGGGCATTGTCGTAATCCCATGACAGTTCTTGTAAGCATTTCAGACTCCACTGCAAGTTGCCTGTTTGTTGACTTAGCGACATTGTCATTTGTTGTCTTATATCTTCGAGTATTGGTGCCGGTGATGGTTCTGTAATGCTGCTGACTAGTGAAGTCTGTGAATCTGTCATTTGCGCTTGCGGATCAGTTGTTTGTTCTTCTGGATATGTCATTTGGTATTTTGGCTCTAACATTTGTACTTCCGGTATTACAGTATTTGCTTCTGCACTTCTCGTCTGTACGTTTGGTTGACAATTCTCTTGCTTTAGCTGTGTCTCTGTCGGCTGAGTGACATGTAATTGCTCATCTCTGATACAGTATCCACTTCCTTCGGGAATTATCGTGAAGGTCCGATTAAAGTAACGGATAGGCTGTTCTTTCTTGTCAAGCTCTTTGAACATTCCTGATACTTTAACCAACATCATCGCTTCCGTAATCAGACTGACGTCCATCGTAAATGTGTTGACATAGTGAGACGTTCGTGGCATTTGAGACAAATATGCAACGATTTGCAAACGTCCCTGTTTCAGCAATTTCCGTTGTTTTTGTGTATTATATTTTCTGTCGTCCATGATGTACCCATACAACATGTTTGGATTGCTACTACGGTGACGATCAAACACAGTTATACTGAAACACGCATCTCTGGTATATGCGCTTAGCAGTGGTTCACGTTTCTCACTATCGAATATGAGAAAATATTGTTTGAAGAATTGGCTCGCAATTTGTTGCGCTTGTGCATTTGCAGCAAGCATCCTTTCAGAGGCTGGCATAATATTTCCTTCGTCCATTGCATCGCTCAATGCTGGTTTTCGAAGATCCATACCATCCAGTCGCAGGAGTTCAGGATACCGTTTTTGCACGTCTTTAATAAGGGTTTGATAATCGTTGCATATCGGATTCCCTGCTAGTTTGAGCTCCTCCAGCTCCAAATCTTTAATAGCGTCTATTTCCTTAATGTCTTTTATCTCATTATCTCCAATATGCAGTATCTTTAATTTTGAAAGTTTTAGTTTCAAGATGTGTAATGTTTCAACCATATCCAGTTTATTACCATCCAGATTTAGTGCCTCTAATTCTGGCTTGTGATACAACGTTCATTACGGATTTTAAAATTCGAGGCTGGAACAGTGCACAAAAGTAGTCAGAAGTAAGTTCAGGATCTCTGTGGAACCTCGACAAAACTAGCGCTTTTGTCGCCGGTACATATCGTTTCGCCATGGCTTGTTTCAGTTTTTCTTTGAACTCGGCATTAATTTCACAATGAGGAAATGGTGGTATTGTAACTCTTACGATCAGTTTGTACCCTTGGGTGGTGGTAATTTTACGATCGCAATTGAGTAACGCAACTGCTATTTTAGTTGACTCCATGTCGATACACATTATACATCATCGGGACGAAAGTTTCCGGTGCAATGTAATGGAGAAGATTATTTATTATATAACCCTTCTCGTATTTATTTCCGTGTGGTATAGTAACTTTGTACCACGTAGATTCCTCAAGTGGAAGTTGTTTTTGTTTAGGCACTCTAATCCTTCTATTTCTTCCAGGTTGCGTGCCCCTGTTTCTCTCCGTCAAAATAGCCTGCCCACTGTTATTCGAATATTCTGCTATTCTTATATTGTTATTTATATGTTCTCGTGCCAGATACCTAGGCACATCTCTTGCCCGTCTTGCTTCAGTTTTGAACGATAATTTGGATGTACTGCTATGATATGAATTACTACTGTTTCTTGAAACGCGATCATCGTGACAATAATAGTGCTTATACTTAAAACTCCCACTTCTTCCATTGCGATCATCGTAACAGCATAACATTTTACATGATAATTTGGGCATTTTTCTGAAGATGTAGGATAGGTTACCTTGAAGCAAAAGAATGAAATCAAAGATAAATATACAGCAACGCACGTACACTTTCACTAACATCAATGACAAATCGTTAAATAATGATAATATAATTTGATTAAAAATGCTTCAACTTACTTTTCTTCGTACTTGAGCCGTTTTTTAATAAATTTCAAGTGAAATTCTTTCTTTCCCTGCTTACTTTCCCTGACGCTATTCACAGAAATAATGGCGGACGTTCATCAAAGTAGATGATGTTGGTGTTTGTTGAAGGTAGTAGCGGGCGCTGATTCGAGAAAGGGATTTGCTTCAGTTCGGTCGTCCGAAAGAAAACAAAGAGGGCGCTAATGCGGAATATTTAAATTTAGGAATATGTATCTCATGCATCTCTTTGAATCATTACTGTAGATTGTGATAACACAACTATTAGACGGCAGAAATTGTGATTCTTCTCTTGGTACAGGTCAGAGAAGAATGCATTATGGTGGCAAATTGCGGAATAAATGCTGTTAGAAAACGTCATTATATGTTGCCTTTGTCCTGTCTGTCATTTCGAAAAAGCATGTTCTTCCACAAGCTGTGATTCCTCGTTCGTGTGTAGTTGTTACTTGAAATGTAAAATTGTTGCGTTTGTAAATGGAAATAAAATAAGAGATAGTATAGGGATTGTAAAGGGGAAAAGAAAAGTATAAACTGCTAAATGAATAACTGATAGAATGTCTTGATTCATGGATTAAATTTTGTCGTGCGATCTACTCTTTTTTTAATATTCTTTTATTTATAATTATATTTTTACTTTATTTATAATTAGTATTATAAATTCGTGTACTAATATACAGTTAATATTCATTTTTCGTTTTTCCTATAAAAGTAATATAATTATTATTAGGTTTCTTTCTCAAGGTAGAGTTTAATGTGAAGGTACGAGTTGAAGGTGAAGAATAAAATTTTTTCTCTCGTGCTTCGTTTTCAGGAATATAGACTGGATACTCAATTAGATAAAAAAATTTATTGAATTTTTCTTGTGATCATTTCGACATACTTTGGAAATGAAGCTGTAATTAATTAAAAAAAGCTGTGTTAAAAATCAATTTATGCGGGGCGTGATAATTACAAATACTACTTGCATGTTATACGAAAGGGTAAGAAAACTTTAAATCCTAATACGACGGAGATTCCGTAATGCTTTTGGGCAGGTGGCACCTGCAATGAAAAAAAGTTAAATCCATTGAAATGGAAACCTTAATAAAGAATTGTTATTAAAAATTAGTGGTAGTGAAAATTCTGGATAGTGCTACAAATGCTAGAGAAAATATCGTTTTTCGGCATAATAATATGGCTATCCGCATAGTTATAGATGTGAGAGTCTTCCTTACCACTAGAAGTAATTAATTTTCGATTGACCAGCAAAGTCTGCAGAATAATATTTTTTGCGAAAATGTATGGGGAATATATTAGCAAGACGAGATATGAAGAAGGAAAGCAATACGTTCAAGAATGATTGGAAGCAGTTTGGTTTGCTTGGAGGAATTTAGATCAATATTATATGAAAAATATAATATAAATTCGGAAGCGTACCAAATTAAATGACTGATGATTGAAAATTAAGTGATCGGAGTTATTCAAAGTAAAGGAGAATCAACATACTATTGACATTAAAAGAGGCCCGATTGGTTTGTTACTACTTTACATACCGACATTACACGTGTAGCAATGCCTACCTCGTCTACCGTCAATTGATTGGTCATTAAAAGGAAACATGTTTCAGAATAGAGAATGCAGATAATAGCCAATTCGATAGTGAAAGGAATATAGTTTCTTTTATTTAGACATAAGTATTATACATCTCATTCCTTGTCACCGCATTATTTACAAACGATGGACTTCTCGAATGCATATAGAAATTTTGTACATTTCAGACAGACTTTGTTAGTTTCACTGTTTTGCAATATCTGGCAAGTTTTCCGTTCACATCAACATATATTTATGACTGTTTTTGATGGATCTTCTGTGCTTGGCGCTTTTCGACTGTCGGTGGCTATTTCTGTCAATTGAAGTAAAAGTTCTTTCAATCACGAAAGTACTTTTATAAAAATGGACGTCAGAATGATAAATATCTGTACTTGTTTTTGGAAAATAACATATCACATTTTCAAGAAGGATTGAAACAGTTAATGATCAATAATTAACACACCCATTCAAAATGAGTTTTAGAACCTAAAGAAAGAACCTTTAGAAGAAATATAGATCAATCTAATTTGGCCACTGTGAGCAGCTAGTACGAATACACTGTGGTAGTGGTTGCCATAGATGAGTAAAAATACATGATGTTTGTATAGAAGGATGAGTGTGGCGAAAGTGAAAGTATAAGAGTGGTGTGGTGTGATCTGAGTGTTTGAGATATTCCAAGGCAGAAGAAAGAACGAATGAGAGAGATGTATGCGAGAACAGTTGAGCGCGAGCATGGTGACGAAAAAACAAATGTGATCGGGAAGATGCCCAGTCGAGAGTTGAATAGACGCGTGACTTGAGTGTAACAGAGTATGAGAGTTGAAATAGAGTGTGAGAGTTAAATATATGTATTTTGTAATTTCTATTAAATCTATCTCCAACTTACTGTGTTTATCAGTCGATCCACTAACATACACTGGTGAAGAAAATTATCAGACACCTTGCAAAATTATTGGTAGTGTTGGAGTATAATCGCGACATCTGTTGACACAGACAAGAAAGTTCCTTAGAAGAGTATTCCTTTGTCTTCTTGTAACCGAACTGCGTGATTCATTTTGTAGAGAGCAAGCGTGCAAGCAACAGTCGATTGTGCATAATAAAGCGTTTTGGTTGGGCAGATTGTTGTGATACCAGTTTATTCCACTTTAACCTGAGTACTCCATCAGGTAGAAAGGATAAGAGGTTAAAATATCATTACGCCAGTTGTAGCCGATACTAAATACGCACAGTGATATGTAATATCAAATAACATTTCTATGAATTAAATGGATGTTTCACATGAAGTATTTCTTAATGCGAACAAAAGTAATACAATTTTAATCGGTCAAAATTGAAAGAAATTAACAAAAATGACAAAAGAAGTCCCGATAATGAACTACATAAACACAAGACGATGAACATTTTTGAACAACGTTATTGCATCGCTATTTAACTTTACGACTTTTTACATAATATACGTACAATTAACAATCATTTCTTTTCTTATTGTTAGTTTTCTCAGAAGAATATGTAGCCTGTATTCCCCATAACAATCGTGCATTTACACGATAGAACCATTTATACTTTTCCGTTAGCATTTCAGGTTTTAAAAATTAAATGGTGTCAAGCTACTGCAAAACTATATGCATTCGCTGCACTTCTATGTGCGCATTCGAAATTAAAAATTTAGATAGCAATGGAACAAAGAATGGGATAAAGCAGTTTCTTCACATACTATCAGTAGAAATATTTTTAGAGAAACTATTATTCCAGCTAAGGGTTATAAATTATTTGGTTGGATAACAGAAATCAAGGAAGCCATCGCTTGCAAATCGAAAAATTCGCCCTAAAATTTGCAATTTGATGCATATTCATTCAGAACAGTCGAAACTGTTAAGAACCAGGAATACTTGTTAAAAACCGGGATTACTTTGTGAACAATTTATAACCCACACCTTATCTCATGAACAATTGATTCCAACGAAAACTATGCCTAGATCTGCTCAATAAACAAGATGCTCAATAACACGGACAAATTTGATGTCAGGTTCTGATTAGTTTTCGACGAAAGTAGCAAATATATAGCGAAAGGCTTTCCATGTTTGCAAAAAGATCAAGGTGGAGAATTTTCAATTCCGCTCGAGGAATTTATAACCTAAAGTTGGTAGAACCGTGTAGAGACCGTGGAAGTAACGTAACGACGAACATTTTTACAAGCGTGTCAATAAGGACTAAAGAAAAGTTTTGACAAAAGAAAATGCACTTGTTAGAATTACTCGCGAAAATAGGAGGGTCCTATCAGAATTAGCGAGGGAGACAAAGTACAGTATGACAAATTTCTCAACAAAATTATACCGATCAGATAATTGTACTCTGAAAGTTTTGAAAATTAAACCCAGTAAGCAAGAACTGGTACTTAGTTGAATGCGGCCGTTGAAATTGAAATACCCGTATACCAGTAAGAATTAGATTATAGTATAGCGCACAAGGCTTTGCTTATTTCGCCTCAGCGTTTCTCTTCTAGGATACTTTTCACGATCGTAAATCTTCGCGTGATTTTTTTCAATGAATTGATGACACTCAGCCGCTGGCAACGAAGGTGGTTGTGATGCGGCGGTATAATTAAAAAAATTATACTCTATAATTTTACACGAACTATTGTATTTACAGTCGTACACTATGCTGTACAATTTTACATGCAAAGTAAGTCTTTCTCTTTGAATACTCTACTCGTGAATAATTGAATGCCGATACCATTGTCGTCACTCCTATTTACACTTTCCGATTTACATCCCCTCCTTGGCCAGTGAAATTTAGGATTTATACCTGACGAATTCCTTCAAATATGGAAAGGATTCTTACGAAATTAATTTTAGGTTTCGAGAGTTTTGACCTCACGATGTCGTTACGTTGTGTACATTCCGCGTCACAAAAGTAGCCAGTGGTTTTGACAATTATTATTTAATAAATTACAAAGAAATAATTTTACTAGTACATAGGTATTGTATGTCAATTGCAACGAATATAACAATAATCATGACAGAGTCAACATTTTGTCTGTAATAGCAGAAGAATCATGAAAATTCTCTTCGACTGGTTAATAGCATGCTATTTTTAAAAATCGGATTCTATCCATCTTTACCAGAAAAATAAATATTTAATATTTTGTAGTACCTCCAGACTTTTCTTACGATTGTAATCATTCGCCTCGGCTGATGTTATATATGATAGAGCTTCATAATTTGTTCTTTTTATATTTTTCCTCATTCCAGTATAATTCCCATTCTTTAATTTATTCATGTTACTCAACTGTCTTCCCTTCGCGTAAACGGCTCTCGCTAGATCTCGCCATAGGTTTTCTATTATGCTCATGTCTGGAGACATCGAGCTGGCCATTTCAAAGTGGAGTATTATTATCTTCAAAATATAACTTTACCACTTTTGCAGTATGAATGCAGTTAGCTGCATTATCTTTGTCGAATTATGGAACCATTTCCGGATACAGTTCGAGCATATCTTTCAATTTGTTCACTTATTTGTTCTAAATAGAGTTTGGCATTCATTTTACCTCAAATAAATATTTTATCTTCTTTTTTTAATTCTTCCATGGTAGCAAATATCAGCCTATATCATTATACCTTCGCCACCCATCTGACGACGGCTCAAATATTTTGTATCTTTTCGCAAGTCACGATAACAGTAACTTCACTTCCTCCACCACCCTTCAGAACCGTTAAATATCTTCTCATTATTAAATAATACACTTTTCCATTTCTAGTCCAGTGCACATGTTCTTCAGCAAATTCCAATCCGTGCCTCTATTAATGAAGTTTTCCTTCGCAATTTCTTTCGCTATAGATATTTACGTTGTTGCAGAACACGTTGAACGTTTCTAATATTCCCTGTCATCCCACAAGCTTCAGCAATCTGCCTTGCAGTCAGCGATACATTTGAAGCTGCTGCTCTTATAATGCACGTTTTTCGCGATTTGTGACGATACTTGCATGTCATCTAGGACATCCTTCATTTCCTTTTCCCGTAATTTTTGGATTTTTATGTAAATTGGTGATGACTTTCCGACTTTTATCAGTAGCCTTTGCTGTCTTCGATACAGAGAAATTTTCTCTTGATAATACCAGCTCTTTATACTTCACTATCTGATAGCTTTTTACGATGATTGACAATTACTTGCCCGTATTCAACTGAGAAGTGAAAACATGCGACGCGTGCTACAATTTTTTCGGACTGAATTTTCGCGAGGAGTAATAAATAGAACAACGATTCCAAGAATTACATGCCGTTACCATATTATTAGACATGTAAACAATGATTGGAGACGTGTACAAGTAGAAACATACACATTTTTACGTTTGTTCATGAATTTAACAAAATTTGCAACCATTTCTTCATTGCGGACCGTAATTAAGGGATTACAATTAAAAGCAATTCAGCAGCTTTGCAGAATTTTTATTCGAACAAGTAAACGTTGTTAATAATTTATCAGAATTAATTCACCCCGAAGTAATTTGGTCAAGGACCGAAGTAAAAATCGGCAGGGTGAAAATTATCCACGATCAGTATGGTACAGTGCAGACGGTATTGCAAGTAATTTCAGTATATTTACATCAAAGTTCGAAGTGGAATGTCGTGCATTGTTCTGCAAAACTGTACATTATGAACTATATTTTATTCACATCCTTGCAAGCTAACGACGTCGTTAAGTTTCGAATTTCAAAATTCTCGAAACTTGAGGTTGATATTATTTTCTTAATTCGAGAAATGAAATTAATTGAAATTTACATTAGTTTGAAAGTGAAAAGTTGAAAATTTATAATTAGCTTTTATATATATAAATTTCTAACGGTCGCGGTTGAACAAAACGACGTACAAGAATGTCTATTCGAAATTCTTGTTTAAAAGATCACTGACATTTGAACTTTCTTCTGGATCTAATTTACTTCATCTTTTTCTTATATTGACTACAGCGCTGAAAGATATTTCAAGATATACAATTAATGGTGGTGTAGTGAGACATTTCTTTGATACATTATTTAGACATTTTATACTGTCGTTTCAGGATTACTCCGACTCCGACGTCAACTTCGTGTCATTAAAGACAAGGACTTATCGCGAGGCATCGCAATATTCGAGATTCCAAAGTTCGTTGCTCACGCCGTAAACAATTCTTTATTCATTGATTCTGATCTTTCCTTACATAAATTTCGAAGATGTTGAATCACGGAAAAGGCATAAAGTTTCCTCGGACGTTTTTGAATTTCGAGGATTTTCGACGTCTCGAATATAGTCAATTTGAGCGTTCAATGATAATGTAAAGTATTTAAATTCAAAGAATCTGTCAAAAATAATATGTCGCTACTCTCAAGAATAGTACTCCATAGCCAACAAAAAAACAATTAGATTACAGCTAGAGAGATTTTGATCGTTGGTGCTCATTAAGAAGCATCTGAAACAGATATTTCTGTACGCTGTTACGTCTTCGAGTGTAAAGGCGGCCAGTAAAAATTTATGCATTTGCAGTTCTTAAAACAATTTGTCTTAAGAAGCGTTAAGTCTGAAGAGTTAATAACGCTATAAATAAAAATAATGAAATTGTAGCAATTATGCAATACAAGATTGTATATTTTATATAAAAAAAGAAGTTATTAGAATTAGTACAGTAATTTCAGAATCAAAAATTAAATATAACGATCGAAACAAAAGAACAGTACGCAAATTGCCATAAATTTTGGAATTCCATTGGAACTCTACATTCCAATAAATTCGTTCATTTTACTCTAAATTTGTTGGTTTATTTACTGACAAATGGTCAAATAAGTAACGCAAGATTAATATCATGTGTCTTACTATGTTTCGAATACGAGATTCGAGAACATAAATGTTAACCTCTATTAAAGGACTATAATATAATAAGAGAATAAATATTAGTCTCTGTATTAAAAGAAAAGAGTAAAGGATAAAGCCTAGCTTTTATTATAAGACAACAAGGAGCACCGCCCAATCGTCGAAAAGAGAAATTCTACGTGCCCCAGAATTATCCAACTGTTTTCTCTGTGTGTCACCATTACCCGTCACAATTTTCTCGCAATACAATGCACCGGAATATGCATAACAGTATAAACTCGGACAAATACCTAGGCCGCTTGCACTTAAGTTTCATTTCATGATTAAGCGGTCATAATACTTTCACTCCCTAACGTGACAGTAAAATTGACCTGACCTTAATATCCCACGGATCGTCTGCCCCACAAGAGGGAATACTATCACTTCTTCAACTAGTTTCTTCATTTTTCGCAAATGTTATCTCTGAGATTATATCTCACATTTCTGATGCCAGATTTTTTAAAAATTAAAGTTACAATAATAAATATTAGGTTTATTTTATTTCTTCTCCATACGTAAAACTAAAATCGTAACTATGGTGAAGTAAGGCGGTTACTGTGCATAACATTCATGTGTCGTCTAACGTAACATCTATCCGTAAGAAATAACATTCGTTTGAATGCCGGCTGTCCTACGGGGGGGGGGGAGAGTATCAAGTGCAGATGGCAAGAGAATTTACGTGCTGCAAACTGCAGTATATCAGATAAAACATGGAAGGGTACATGTAGCGCATGTATTTATCACATACGAAACGTTGGAAAGATGTGGAAGGAGCGAATTGTAAGTAGATTGCTTTGATTGACACGATTTAACGTAAGTAGTTATTTAGCTTTAATGAAAGTCGATCAATATATAAAAATAGTAGCACAGAAATTATAGAGTAAAGGTGCAAAGTTTCCTGGTATTGATTCTGAAAGTAATAATAATTTGGAAGAATTTGCGACAGAGATAGTAGTAGACAATACGACATATTTAATGAGAACTGTCGTTTTGTCTGATACTCTTTCGCAGCACTCATTGTATGGGCACTCATTGTATGTTGTCCGTGGAGTGCCGATAGTTCTCTTGTTCGGCTTTTTACTTCCGTCGGAGAGGGGTTTCAAATAATGTATGGGGATATATGTTAAATACTTATATTTAACAACTATTTACAAGATTGAATGATGACTGTGTGACGAATGCTGTGTACTGTATGAGATATGCTGTGTGCCTGTGCTTACATAAGGGACAGTATTGGACACTGTAGGAGTGGAATATTTTCATTCGCAAAATAAATAATAACGATAATCCACACTTGTTTAGAATAAAATTTGAAGCTGAAACGGAAGGGTTCTCGTGTTGCCGATCTGAAATACAAATAGACCATAAAAGAGCTTGTCCAAAATTATGAACCTAGAAAATCGCGCGAAGCAGGTGTTGAGATTATCTTAATTCTTCAATATGATGATTTGAAAATTTTCCGAACCCGAAATGTGCGAAGGATGTACAAACTTTTTTCTATGTTCAATTGGACATTTTGGAATGTTCGTGCCTCATTGTTCAATTGTCGCGAGACCTCTGTTGAATTTATTGCGAAAGAATATAGAATTCAAGTTCGAGTCACCAGAGCGAGAAGCGTTCGAGAGATTAAAAATTATACTATATAACAAGCCTGTTTTGAAATTGTATCGAAAGGGTACAGAATCTGAGTTACATGCAGATGCGTAGTATGGGTTATGCTGCAGTTCTGTTACAACTTGATAGTGAAGATGGCATTTGCCATCCGGTGTATTAGGAGAGCGGAAAGATTAGAGGAAAAATATTCAAGTTATGCACTTCCAATCGCAAAGGCGCTTAAAAATATTTCACGTTTATTTGTTAGGAATACCGTTTGTTATTCGTTACCGAGTTGATAATGCGTAAAAAGGATCTTTGTGTTGGGAAGATGGGCTTTACTTCTAGAAGATTTCAATTATAAAGTCGAGCATAGATCCGGGAGAAATATGACTCATGTTGATGCGTTAAGCCGTAATTCGTTAACCACAACCATGCTAGTAGCAGAAAGCGAAGAAAGTATTATTGTTAGACAAAAGAAGGCCAAAAAAAACCATAGTTACAGTTAAGATTTTAGTTTTACGTATGGAGAAGAAATAAAATAAACCTAATATTTATTATTGTAACTTTAATTTTTAAAAAATCTGGCATCAGAAATGTGAGATATAATCTCAGAGATAACATTTGCGAAAAATGAAGAAACTAGTTGAAGAAGTGATAGTATTCCCTCTTGTGGGGCAGACGATCCGTGGGATATTAAGGTCAGGTCAATTTTACTGTCACGTTAGGGAGTGAAAGTATTATGACCGCTTAATCATGAAATGAAACTTAAGTGCAAGCGGCCTAGGTATTTGTCCGAGTTTATACTGTTATGCATATTCCGGTGCATTGTATTGCGAGAAAATTGTGACGGGTAATGGTGACACACAGAGAAAACAGTTGGATAATTCTGGGGCACGTAGAATTTCTCTTTTCGACGATTGGGCGGTGCTCCTTGTTGTCTTATAATAAAAGCTAGGCTTTATCCTTTACTCTTTTCTTTTAATACAGAGACTAATATTTATTCTCTTATTATATTATAGTCCTTTAATAGAGGTTAACATTTATGTTCTCGAATCTCGTATTCGAAACATAGTAAGACACATGATATTAATCTTGCGTTACTTATTTGACCATTTGTCAGTAAATAAACCAACAAATTTAGAGTAAAATGAACGAATTTATTGGAATGTAGAGTTCCAATGGAATTCCAAAATTTATGGCAATTTGCGTACTGTTCTTTTGTTTCGATCGTTATATTTAATTTTTGATTCTGAAATTACTGTACTAATTCTAATAACTTCTTTTTTTATATAAAATATACAATCTTGTATTGCATAATTGCTACAATTTCATTATTTTTATTTATAGCGTTATTAACTCTTCAGACTTAACGCTTCTTAAGACAAATTGTTTTAAGAACTGCAAATGCATAAATTTTTACTGGCCGCCTTTACACTCGAAGACGTAACAGCGTACAGAAATATCTGTTTCAGATGCTTCTTAATGAGCACCAACGATCAAAATCTCTCTAGCTGTAATCTAATTGTTTTTTTGTTGGCTATGGAGTACTATTCTTGAGAGTAGCGACATATTATTTTTGACAGATTCTTTGAATTTAAATACTTTACATTATCATTGAACGCTCAAATTGACTATATTCGAGACGTCGAAAATCCTCGAAATTCAAAAACGTCCGAGGAAACTTTATGCCTTTTCCGTGATTCAACATCTTCGAAATTTATGTAAGGAAAGATCAGAATCAATGAATAAAGAATTGTTTACGGCGTGAGCAACGAACTTTGGAATCTCGAATATTGCGATGCCTCGCGATAAGTCCTTGTCTTTAATGACACGAAGTTGACGTCGGAGTCGGAGTAATCCTGAAACGACAGTATAAAATGTCTAAATAATGTATCAAAGAAATGTCTCACTACACCACCATCAATTGTATATCTTGAAATATCTTTCAGCGCTGTAGTCAATATAAGAAAAAGATGAAGTAAATTAGATCCAGAAGAAAGTTCAAATGTCAGTGATCTTTTAAACAAGAATTTCGAATAGACATTCTTGTACGTCGTTTTGTTCAACCGCGACCGTTAGAAATTTATATATATAAAAGCTAATTATAAATTTTCAACTTTTCACTTTCAAACTAATGTAAATTTCAATTAATTTCATTTCTCGAATTAAGAAAATAATATCAACCTCAAGTTTCGAGAATTTTGAAATTCGAAACTTAACGATGTCGTTAGCTTGCAAGGATGTGAGTAAAATATAATTCATAATGTATAGTTTTGCAGAACAATGCACGACATTCCACTTCGAACTTTGATGTAAATATACTGAAATTACTTGCAATACCGTCTGCACTGTACCATACTGATCGTGGATAATTTTCACCCTGCCGATTTTTACTTCGGTACTTGACCAAATTACTTCGGGGTGAATTAATTCTGATAAATTATTAACAACGTTTACTTGTTCGAATAAAAATTCTGCAAAGCTGCTGAATTGCTTTTAATTGTAATCCCTTAATTACGGTCCGCAATGAAGAAATGGTTGCAAATTTTGTTAAATTCATGAACAAACGTAAAAATGTGTATGTTTCTACTTGTACACGTCTCCAATCATTGTTTACATGTCTAATAATATGGTAACGGCATGTAATTCTTGGAATCGTTGTTCTATTTATTACTCCTCGCGAAAATTCAGTCCGAAAAAATTGTAGCACGCGTCGCATGTTTTCACTTCTCAGTTGAATACGGGCAAGTAATTGTCAATCATCGTAAAAAGCTATCAGATAGTGAAGTATAAAGAGCTGGTATTATCAAGAGAAAATTTCTCTGTATCGAAGACAGCAAAGGCTACTGATAAAAGTCGGAAAGTCATCACCAATTTACATAAAAATCCAAAAATTACGGGAAAAGGAAATGAAGGATGTCCTAGATGACATGCAAGTATCGTCACAAATCGCGAAAAACGTGCATTATAAGAGCAGCAGCTTCAAATGTATCGCTGACTGCAAGGCAGATTGCTGAAGCTTGTGGGATGACAGGGAATATTAGAAACGTTCAACGTGTCCTGCAACAACGTAAATATCTATAGCGAAAGAAATTGCGAAGGAAAACTTCATTAATAGAGGCACGGATTGGAATTTGCTGAAGAACATGTGCACTGGACTAGAAATGGAAAAGTGTATTATTTAATAATGAGAAGAAATTTAACGGTTCTGAAGGGTGGTGGAGGAAGTGAAGTTACTGTTATCGTGACTTGCGAAAAGATACAAAATATTTGAGCCGTCGTCAGATGGGTGGCGAAGGTATAATGATATAGGCTGATATTTGCTACCATGGAAGAATTAAAGAAAGAAGATAAAATATTTATTTGAGGTAAAATGAATGCCAAACTCTATTTAGAACAAATAAGTGAACAAATTGAAAGATATGCTCGAACTGTATCCGGAAATGGTTCCATAATTCGACAAAGATAATGCAGCTAACTGCATTCATACTGCAAAAGTGGTAAAGTTATATTTTGAAGATAATAATACTCCACTTTGAAATGGCCAGCTCGATGTCTCCAGACATGAGCATAATAGAAATCCTATGGCGAGATCTAGCGAGAGCCGTTTACGCGAAGGGAAGACAGTTGAGTAACATGAATAAATTAAAGAATGGGAATTATACTGGAATGAGGAAAAATATAAAAAGAACAAATTATGAAGCTCTATCATATATAACATCAGCCGAGGCGAATGATTACAATCGTAAGAAAAGTCTGGAGGTACTACAAAATATTAAATATTTATTTTTCTGGTAAAGATGGATAGAATCCGATTTTTAAAAATAGCATGCTATTAACCAGTCGAAGAGAATTTTCATGATTCTTCTGCTATTACAGACAAAATGTTGACTCTGTCATGATTATTGTTATATTCGTTGCAATTGACATACAATACCTATGTACTAGTAAAATTATTTCTTTGTAATTTATTAAATAATAATTGTCAAAACCACTGGCTACTTTTGTGACGCGGAATGTACACAACGTAACGACATCGTGAGGTCAAAACTCTCGAAACCTAAAATTAATTTCGTAAGAATCCTTTCCATATTTGAAGGAATTCGTCAGGTATAAATCCTAAATTTCACTGGCCAAGGAGGGGATGTAAATCGGAAAGTGTAAATAGGAGTGACGACAATGGTATCGGCATTCAATTATTCACGAGTAGAGTATTCAAAGAGAAAGACTTACTTTGCATGTAAAATTGTACAGCATAGTGTACGACTGTAAATACAATAGTTCGTGTAAAATTATAGAGTATAATTTTTTTAATTATACCGCCGCATCACAACCACCTTCGTTGCCAGCGGCTGAGTGTCATCAATTCATTGAAAAAAATCACGCGAAGATTCACGATCGTGAAAAGTATCCTAGAAGAGAAACGCTGAGGCGAAATAAGCAAAGCCTTGTGCGCTATAGTATAATCTAATTCTTACTGGTATACGGGTATTTCAATTTCAACGGCCGCATTCAACTAAGTACCAGTTCTTGCTTACTGGGTTTAATTTTCAAAACTTTCAGAGTACAATTATCTGATCGGTATAATTTTGTTGAGAAATTTGTCATACTGTACTTTGTCTCCCTCGCTAATTCTGATAGCACCCTCCTATTTTCGCGAGTAATTCCAACAAGTGCATTTTCTTTTGTCAAAACTTTTCTTTAGTCCTTATTGACACGCTTGTAAAAATGTTCGTCGTTACGTTACTTCCACGGTCTCTACACGGTTCTACCAACTTTAGGTTATAAATTCCTCGAGCGGAATTGAAAATTCTCCACCTTGATCTTTTTGCAAACATGGAAAGCCTTTCGCTATATATTTGCTACTTTCGTCGAAAACTAATCAGAACCTGACATCAAATTTGTCCGTGTTATTGAGCATCTTGTTTATTGAGCAGATCTAGGCATAGTTTTCGTTGGAATCAATTGTTCATGAGATAAGGTGTGGGTTATAAATTGTTCACAAAGTAATCCCGGTTTTTAACAAGTATTCCTGGTTCTTAACAGTTTCGACTGTTCTGAATGAATATGTATCAAATTGCAAATTCTAGGGCGAATTTTTCGATTTGCAAGCGATGGCTTCCTTGATTTCTGTTATCCAACCAAATAATTTATAACGCTTAGCTGGAATAATAGTTTCTCTAAAAATATTTCTACTGATAGTATGTGAAGAAACTGCTTTATCCCATTCTTTGTTCCATTGCTATCTAAATTTTTAATTTCGAATGCGCACATAGAAGTGCAGCGAATGCATATAGTTTTGCAGTAGCTTGACACCATTTAATTTTTAAAACCTGAAATGCTAACGGAAAAGTATAAATGGTTCTATCGTGTAAATGCACGATTGTTATGGGGAATACAGGCTACATATTCTTCCGAGAAAACTAACAATAAGAAAAGAAATTATTGTTAATTGTACGTATATTATGTAAAAAGTCGTAAAGTTAAATAGCGATGCAATAAGGTTGTTCAAAAATGTTCATCGTCTTGTGTTTATGTAGTTCATTATCGGAACTTTTGTCATTTTTGTTAATTTCTTTCAATTTTGCCCGATTAAAATTGTATTACTTTTGTTCGCATTAAGAAATACTTCATGTGAAACATCCATTTAATTCATAGAAATGTTATTTGATATTACATATCACTGTGCGTATTTAGTATCGGCTACAACTGGCGTTATGATATTTTAACCTCTTATCCTTTCTACCTGATGGAGTACTCAGGTTAAAGTGGAATAAACTGATATCACAACAATCTGCCCAACCAAAACGCTTTATTATGCACAATCGACTGTTGCTTGCACGCTTGCTCTCTACAAAATGAATCACGCAGTTCGGTTACAAGAAGACAAAGGAATACTCTTCTAAGGAACTTTCTTGTCTGTGTCAACAGATGTCGCGATTATGCTCCAACACTACCAATAATTTTGCAAGGTGTCTGATAATTTTCTTCACCAGTGTATGTTAGTGGATCGACTGATAAACACAGTAAGTTGGAGATAGATTTAATAGAAATTACAAAATACATATATTTAACTCTCACATTCTATTTCAACTCTCATACTCTGTTACACTCAAGTCACGCGTCTATCCAACTCTCGACTGGGCATCTTCCCGATCACATTTGTTTTTTCGTCACCATGCTCGCGCTCAACTGTTCTCGCATACATCTCTCTCATTCGTTCTTTCTTCTGCCCTGGAATATCTAAAACACTCAGATCACACCACACCACTCTTATACTCTCACTCTCGCCACACTCATCCTTCTATACAAACATCATGTATTTTTACTCATCTATGGCAACCACTACCACAGTGTATTCGTACTAGCTGCTCACAGTGGCCAAATTAGATTGATCTATATTTCTTCTAAAGGTTCTTTCTTTAAGTTCTAAAACTCATTTTGAATGGGTGTGTTAATTATTGATCATTAACTGTTTCAATCCTTCTTGAAAATGTGATATGTTATTTTCCAAAAACAAGTACAGATATTTATCATTCTGACGTCCATTTTTATAAAAGTACTTTCGTGATTGAAAGAACTTTTACTTCAATTGACAGAAATAACCACCGACAGTTGAAAAGCGCCAAGCACAGAAGATCCATCATAAACAGTCATAAATATATGTTGATGTGAACGGAAAACTTGCCAGATATTGCAAACAGTGAAACTAACAAAGTCTGTCTGAAATGTACAAAATTTCTATATGCATTCGAAAAGTCCATCGTTTGTAAATAATGCGGTGACAAGGAATGAGATGTATAATACTTATGTCTAAATAAAAGAAACTATATTCCTTTCACTATCGAATTGGCTATTATCTGCATTCTCTATTCTGAAATGCATGTTTCCTTTTAATGACCAATCAATTGACGGTAGACGAGGTAGGCATTGCTACACGTGTAATGTCGGTATGTAAAGTAGTAACAAACCAGTCGGGCCTCTTTTAATGTCAATAGTATGTTGATTCTCCTTTACTTTGAATAACTCCGATCACTTAATTTTCAATCAACAGTCATTTAATTTGGTACGCTTCCGAATTTGTATTATATTTTTCATATAATATTGATCTAAATTCCTCCAAGCAAACCAAACTGCTTCCAATCATTCTTGAACGTATTGCTTTCCTCCTTCATATCTCGTCTTGCTAATATATTCCCCATATATTTTCGCAAAAAATATTATTCTGCAGACTTCGCTGGTCAATCGAAAATTAATTACTTCTAGTGGTAAGGAAGACTCTCACATCTATAACTATGCGGATAGCCATATTATTATGCCGTAAAACGATATTTTCTCTAGCATTTGTAGCACTATCCAGAATTTTCACTACCATTAATTTTTAATAACAATTCTTTATTAAGGTTTCCATTTCAATGGATTTAACTTTTTTTCATTGCAGGTGCCACCTGCCCAAAAGCATTACGGAATCTCCGTCGTATTAGGATTTAAAGTTTTCTTACCCTTTCGTATAACATGCAAGTAGTATTTGTAATTATCACGCCCCGCATAAATTGATATTTAACACAGCTTTTTTTAATTAATTACAGCTTCATTTCCAAAGTATGTCGAAATGATCACAAGAAAAATTCAATAAATTTTTTTATCTAATTGAGTATCCAGTCTATATTCCTGAAAACGAAGCACGAGAGAAAAAATTTTATTCTTCACCTTCAACTCGTACTTTCACATTAAATTCTACCTTGAGAGAGAAACCTAATAATAATTATATTACTTTTATAGGAAAAACAAAAAATGAATATTAACTGTATATTAGTACACGAATTTATAATACTAATTATAAATAAAGTAAAAATATAATTATAAATAAAAGAATATTAAAAAAAGAGTAGATCGCACGACAAAATTTAATCCATGAATCAAGACATTCTATCAGTTATTCATTTAGCAGTTTATATTTTTCTTTCCCTCTTTACAATCCCTATACTATCTCTTATTTTATTTCCATTTACAAACGCAACAATTTTACATTTCAAGTAGCAACTACACACGAACGAGGAATCACAGCTTGTGGAAGAACATGCTTTTTCGAAATAACAGACAGGACAAAGGCAACATATAATGACGTTTTCTAACAGCATCTATTCCGCAATTTGCCACCATAATGCACTCTTCTCTGACCTGTACCAAGAGAAGAATCACAATTTCTGCCGTCTAATAATTGTGTTATCACAATCTACAGTAATGATTCAAAGAGATGCATGAGATACATATTCCTAAATTTAAATATTCCGCATTAGCGCTCTCTTTGTTTTCTTTCGGGCGACCGAACTGAAGCAAATCCCTTTCTCGAATTAGCGCCCGCTACTACCTTCAACGAACACCAACATCATCTACTTTGATGAACGTCCGCCATTTTTTCTGTGAATAGCGTCAGGGAAAGTAAGCAGGGAAAGAAAGTATGTGATAAAACGTGAATCTTTCACTTGAAATTTATTAAAAAACGGCTCAAGTACGAAGAAAAGTAAGTTGAAGCATTTTTAGTCAAATTATATTATCATTATTTAACGATTTGTCATTGATGTTAGTGAAAGTGTACGTGCGTTGCTCTAAATTTATCTTTGATTTCATTCTTTTGCTTCAAGGTAACCTATCCTACATCTTCAGAAAAATGCCCAAATTATCATGTAAAATGTTATGCTGTTACGATGATCGCAATGGAAGAAGTGGGAGTTTTAAGTATAAGCACTATTATTGTCACGATGATCGCGTTTCAAGAAACAGTAGTAATTCATATCATAGCAGTACATCCAAATTATTGTTCAAAACTGAAGCAAGACGGGCAAGAGATGTGCCTAGGTATCTGGCACGAGAACATATAAATAACAATATAAGAATAGCAGAAAATTCGAATAACAGTGGGCAGGCTATTTTGACGGAGAGAAACAGGGGCACGCAACCTGGAAGAAATAGAAGAAATAGAGTGCCTAAACAAAAACAACTTCCACTTGAGGAATCTATGTGGTACAAAGTTACTATACCACACGGAAATAAATACGAGAAGGGTTATATAATAAATAATCTTCTCCATTACATTGCACCGGAAACTTTCGTCCCGATGATGTATAATGTGTATCGACATGGAGTCAACTAAAATAGCAGTTGCGTTACTCAATTGCGATCGTAAAATTACCACCACCCAAAGGTACAAACTGATCGTAAGAGTTACAATACCACCATTTCCTCATTGTGAAATTAATGCCGAGTTCAAAGAAAAACTGAAACAAGCCATGGCGAAACGATATGTACCGGCGACAGAAGCGCTAGATTTGTCGAGGTTCCACAGAGATCCTGAACTTATTTCTGACTACTTTTGTGCACTGTTCCAGCCTCGAATTTTAAAATCCGTAATGAACGTTGTATCACAACACCAGCCAGAATTAGAGGCACTAAATCTGGATGGTAATAAACTGGATATGGTTGAAACATTACACATCTTGAAACTAAAACTTTCAAAATTAAAGATACTGCACATTGGAGATAATGAGATAAAAGACATTAAGGAAATAGACGCTATTAAAGATTTGGAGCTGGAGGAGCTCAAACTAGCAGGGAATCCGATATGCAACGATTATCAAACCCTTATTAAAGACGTGCAAAAACGGTGTCCTGAACTCCTGCGACTGGATGGTATGGATCTTCGAAAACCAGCACTGAGCGATGCAATGGACGAAGGAAATATTATGCCAGCCTCTGAAAGGATGCTTGCTGCAAATGCACAAGCGCAACAAATTGCGAACCAATTCTTAGAACAATATTTTCTCATATTCGATAGTGAGAAACGTGAACCACTGCTAAGCGCATATACCAGAGATGCGTGTTTCAGTATAACTGTGTTTGATCGTCACCGTAGTAGCAATCCAAACATGTTGTATGAATACATCATGGACGACAGAAAATATAATACACAAAAACAACAGAAATTGCTGAAACAGGGACGTTTGCAAATCGTTGCATATTTGTCTCAAATGCCACGAACGTCTCACTATGTCAACACATTTACGATGGACGTCAGTCTGATTACGGAAGCGATGATGTTGGTTAAAGTATCAGGAATGTTCAAAGAGCTTGACAAGAAAGAACAGCCTATCCGTTACTTTAATCGGACCTTCACGATAATTCCCGAAGGAAGTGGATACTGTATCAGAGATGAGCAATTACATGTCACTCAGCCGACAGAGACACAGCTAAAGCAAGAGAATTGTCAACCAAACGTACAGACGAGAGGTGCAGAAGCAAATACTGTAATACCGGAAGTACAAATGTTAGAGCCAAAATACCAAATGACATATCCAGAAGAACAAATAACTGATCCGCAAGCGCAAATGACAGATTCACAGACTTCACTAGTCAGCAGCATTACAGAACCATCACCGGCACCAATACTCGAAGATATAAGACAACAAATGACAATGTCGCTAAGTCAACGAGCAGGCAACTTGCAGTGGAGTCTGAAATGCTTACAAGAACTGTCATGGGATTACGACAATGCCCTTTCAACGTTTCAAACGTTTCAAAAGCAGGGACAAATACCAGTAGAAGCATTTAGCAAACAAGAATACTGTATATAAATGAGTAAAATGCACAAATGATATTATTCGAATCCCGTCTTCTGTTCATGCATCTTTACGATATACATCGTACCTTTAAGTTGCAAGGTACGTAGAGACGAAAGATTTCTGGATATTAAGATATTTTTAATGTATTTTAAGCGCAACACGAAAGCTGGATATTGGTTTATTCTCGCGTAAATGAATAAGTTAATTTCAAAAGGCAGTCATTATTTACTGTGAGTTGCAAATTTGCGATGCGGAATTCACATTCTCTTTTCCCATTTCATTTCCTAACTGTACTAAAATCATTAGTTGTCATTCAATACACTTGCAACGAAAAAAAAAGAAGAGTGATGTAGAATACTGACATGAAACAACACTGTATCTAAGAGCAATGTGCCTCTCAACAAACTACATTTTGTCATTGAAATTCACAATGTTCTTACCTTTAAGAAGCATGAAATGTGTTTTAGTGGTTTCAACGTAACAATTAACTGCCTTTTGAAGTTAGAATTTAGAGGTAATTCATGAGTTTCAAAAATTTGACGGAAACGTAATCGCGAACAGAACGTGTCCACCTTGGCCAATCATTCGTCTGTAAATATGTCCTTCTCTCTGAATGGAGTAGTCTAATTTGTATATACATGTACCATACGTATACAAAATGCATAAATCATTGTTGTATTTCATTATCAACAGTATTTAAATTTGTCGGCTATATATGTATATGTATATACAAAGTACAAAACAGTTGTAAGATATATTCTAATTATATATATATATATATATATATATATATATATATATATATATATACTAATTAACGTATGATATTCTATTGCATTATATCATATTTCATTACATTGTATCGTATATTGTAACCATTTTGTACAGAATATAGAAGTATAATATACAAAAACATTTGAATTTGGAATTCAACTTATCCTTTTCATTATCCATTACCTTATTGTACATTACCTCCATTATCTAAGTTCTCTATCATCCAAAGATTGCCAGAATGATTTGTACCTTTTACATGCAGTGACTGACTTTAAAGTCCCAATATGCAGACATTAAATGTTGAAGTAGTTGCAATTTTATAGAATAAAACGGTACAGTGACAAACTGATAGAGAGCTCATTTTAAAACTGAAATACTTTACTTTCGAAATGCATTGTTTATTTTACTAGAAGATACTTTTACACCACATACGATACGTTCGCTTTGCCCTAGCAGGCAAAATCAAAACATTTCATTACTCGAGAATGGCATAAATTGTCACAGTATGGAAAGATATCTGAAACATTGTTTCATATCAGAATTTATCAAGCCTTTCTCTAATGCCGTGCATTTCTATCTGAGCTACCCAAGTCTGCAATGTTGCAAAAAATAAAACCGGGGGATGTCAATTTACTGAATCAGTTATTCAGACAATTATTGCAGAAGTTATTTCTGAACAAGAAATGGAATTAGACAACGATGATGGTTTTGGGTCTGATGAAGGAAATGAGCATACAGCATACAATAGTAAAGTGTTCTATTATTAAGTAGAACTTAAAATTTCACAGAATATCAACGATAAACAAAAAGAGAATATTATGAGTCAATAGATCTGAATGGTATGAAGTAACTATGGCATCAACATATTCACAATCTATTTATAATTGGTGCGGGGACCGAGGATTTGGATAAGGAGAGGAAATGTTGTGCGTTTCGTCTCAGAATCGCTGCCTAGACTCATCAGTGGGGCTGATGTCAGGGACCCCTTTCCCCAGACGCTTGTTATAACTACCCATCTTAGCGGTATTCCGCACTCTGTTTGCTTAACATCGAAGATCGCCAGACTTCGACGCTGGGCGCACAGCCATCTGCGGCTTGTACGAGTCGGTGTTCGGGACTTGTACTGGAGGAACTATAGGCCGCTACAGATCGAAATATTTTATAATACAAAATATCAACCAGAATGAATCAAGTTCATGCTTGTACTTGGGCGTTACATAAAATATCAAATTGCGACAACTTTAAATATAAAGAACAACATGAATAATGGACACGCAATAAATACAATACCAAACCAATTTGTTAGAATTTACACTGGACTTACTTGTAATAACTTACCTACATAAGTAAGAAAAAGATTGTATACGGTGGTTAAATGAATACGTAAAAAGAAAATCACTACAAATATCCTAAAAGCTAAATTACCCTAAATGCAATATATGACGACATAGTTGAAATATAAAACCTTAATAACTTCTTTTAAATATGATTTCGTGAAATACGAACGATAAATCGTGAATCTTAAAGCAGAAAGCATAAAGATATAAATTTATTGTGTATGAATAAACTAACTCATAACATTATAAACAAAAAACAGATAATACACATGACAATGAGGCTATCTTAATTAACTTAAAACTCTAACTTTAGTAAAACCTAACATTCTGACAACATCCTACAGACACTTACTTGCAAACTGAAGTCGCAAATTCGAAGAATTGTCAGTCTAAAATCCAACTAATGAACAAATGTACGAATTTCAATTTCTGATGCAAGTATGTAGTGCTGCAAAGCAAAAAGTTGGAAAACTACTAAATCTAGAAATCGAAAATCAAACGTAAAATCAACATAAATTCAAAGAATCCAAAGATCTGATTTACATATATTTCATACATATATTCACACTAAAACTTACTTGCGTTTCATACTTTTAAGAAATAATAATTTTCGACTTAGATGCACAAACTGAACAATTTCAATCTATCATGGAACATCCAGTAAAAAAAGTCACACATTACATCTTACGTTAACATGCACCATTAGTTTAATAAACTTTACATTCCACATACGTATTGTTTAATTACATCACACTCTAAACAAACTTACCAATCACAAAACCACCTACAGAATATAGTAACTTCAATGAGTATATGATAACTTCAATCATGAACAAAAAAATTTTCATAAACCATGCTGAAAATAATGATGAAGTACGGAATCCTTTATAGCAAAAACTCAGAAGCACCTTTCTCTCCCACACCTTGGACGAAAAGGAACTTTCTTGGTTGCATGCGAAAATTGTTCAATGAATTGTAATGGAACATTAAATCTGCAATCCAGCATCACCATGTAATCATAAGTATATCTTTCATTCTGATACACTTCTGATTTTATCGAAAATCATAAGTTCTTTATAAAGCAATACAGCTCTAAACTAATCTATTCCTCATTGTCTTAAAAAAAATATTTCTTCAATCTGAACCCGGCAAGTTTTATAAGAACACACTCATAGAACAAAAAAAAAAAAAGATACTCATAGTATAATTCATATTTTGAAAATAATACCCGGTATCTACAATCACACAATTTCTAATAGTCATAATGATGACATTGATTGCTCAATATATCATACAGCTACAAATTTACATGGTATCACACGACTCATAATCAATCAATTGTGAGGCATTTCTGCTGTAAAAATAACTAAAAAGAGATTGTCTAAGATATGAGATAATTGTGGTTCAAAAATTAAAAAGGAACATTTTCTCGATATTTGATGTCCGAAAATTGAGCTATGGAAAAATAAAGAGTTCTGTGTCTACTATACTTCTAATAGCTATAGTACTTATCGGGATGCGAATGCATAAAAACAAATCCGTGTATCAAGACTCAAGCTGCTTGCAGCTGGCGTGCTAATGCAAACCGTTTTGTAACAACACTTGCGAAGTAAATAATCTATTCAACGAAAGTTTTTATTTTCTGTATTGTCTGTATTTAAGTACTTGTACATTATATAGTTCTATTTTATACTTGATCGGGTTTGCAGCACGATAAAATTTCAATCCAGAAAATTACTAGTTCTGCCATGACAAATAAATCTCAGAGATTTTGAGCATCAATTCAATATTTACATATCTCAGCCTTAATCTTAGCTTTTATTTAGTCCCTAATATTATGCTTCCAACGTGTAATATATTATTAATTCTTAGTGTATCTGTAGACTTTCTTGTATGATTCTATATATATATGTACATGAGTATTTATCAATCATTAAGGTAAAGATTAATTGCCGAAAAAATGAAGATTTTCTTGAAAAAATAAATTTTCAGTCTAACTAGATCATGTATTCATGTTGTGCTTTCTAATTGAAAGAGAAAAACTTATAGAAAAAATTTATAAGAGAATAATTCATAACCATATAAATTGTGCTCGATGTGAAAATCGCATAGATTTGGATAGAAATTCCTCTGTAATTAGTTCTCAGAGTTTATTTTATCCTATACTACATAAAAAAACGGAACGCAAAATCAAAGTTGGTCCGTACAAATGTACGTGATTTACACGTAGCCATCTTCATTCTATATACACATATCGATTCGTTGCTTATTCTAACACCAAGATATCATTGCTGTGGTTACACGAAATCTGAAAAAGAAATGAAGAAGGAATCTTTCGATGCCCTAGTTATTTGGAGAGAATCATCGGACGATGGTCACTACTTTTATTTCAGCACAGTTATTAAATTTAACGCTAATGAGAAGTATACGTGATATATTAACGTTCCATGTGCCAGAGAAAGAGAGAAATTGTCGAAGTCATTGGAAACTACGATTGGAAGATCAAATAAATTTAAAAACATCTGATGAAAGAGACATTATATATTTAATATATATTTAATAAAACAAACTAATTTAAAAGGCGTAAGTTTAATAAAAAGTAGCAATTAAATTTTGATCATGATTGCAATATCGCAATATTTCCAAGGAAATATACATATTTACATATTTAAAACAATAAGTAATAATAATGGAATAATATTCAAAAAACAAAAAACGTTTCGGAATTGTTAAAAGCACAATGAAGGAATTTCAGGAATTTCGTAGATAAAAAATGAAGCAGAACTTAAGCTTCTATCGAATATTAACAAATCCAGAAGAAAGAGTATTAAGTAAGTGGTATTTAAAAATAAGTGCAAAAACTTTTTGAGTATACCAAACATTGGTCTATACAGAAATAGTAGAAGAATGTATTTAAGAAATGAAGAGCTATCATATAAAACGTCACTAAAGATATAGCTTTGCACTTGGAATTTTTTGCACAAAACCTGTGCGATGCAGTAAAACATTTCATCAAATATTATTGATAAAAATAACATTACATAAGAGAAAGTAACGTTATAATTGAAAAAATGGAAGAATATTATGGGATAATCCAAAAGATACAACGGAGAATATAACTGATAAAAAAATTACATATAACTCAAAGAATACAAGACGTAGAAGAAAATAAAAATCTTCCTCAAATGATACAAACACCGTCTTTATTAATTATATAAAAAGAGGAAACGAATAATTTCGCGAAGAATTGCCGAAAGCTAATTTTATTAAGTTTACTTCTCGATTTACATGAACTATCAGAGAATGATAAACAAAAATTTAAAATGCGGACAATGACATTAACAGGTGATGTTTTAACACTGCACACATATATTCCCTTTTAACATCCTCAGTTTCAGACGTATCACCATTCCTTCACTAACAACATAAAAGGATATCTCCTTTCTTCTATACTTTCATTTTTACATACATTTAGCAATTATATTTAAACGTACGTTAAAGAAATAGACTTATTAATGGCTGACCTGTTATTTTTATTTATTTTAGTGTTATTAATATCCTTCCTTTATACACTGTCACATGTATTTCCTTTTGCATACTTGATTCCACTATTTCTACATGTTCTTATATATTTCTTCTCAGATTCCATAGAATGACTCAAATTTAGCATCTTGTGCTAATTCTTTTGCAGCAACAAAAATTTTGCAATCGATATCTTTTTGTACAGAAGAACTTAACCAGAATTTTCCTTTCTCTTTCTTGACATTCTAATACTTTGAATATAATTAACATGCCCTTAATGTCACTCAAAATTAATGCAATAGACGCTACATGCTTGGTGAATCTCACGCGTAACGAGCAGAATTTCTGTCTCATGGACTACATTGTCTAACGTCCTTCATAATTCAATAAAATACTTAAGGAAAACGCATGTGTAAATAACGATTCAAATGCTCAATACTATCTCAATATCAGCTACAAAAATGTAAAGGGTATTCCGTTGCATGCGGAAAAATGAGGAGGACTGAATTCAGCACATTAAAATAAGCAGAAATGTTTACGTAACCATACGTTCTGCCTGTTTCTGTTTCACAGTTCGTTTCGTTTTTGTTGTAACAATCAATTCTTCCCGCAGGTTAATCCAACACTGTTGGACATTGTCTGCATATCTGGAGACATTAAATTATGAAAATTTTTAAATATTAGATATTGCATTATGAAAGAAACAGAATACAAATTATGTTCAGTGAAGGACAATAAACAAAGCAACATTCTCTATTGTGAATTAATAGTAACAATTACCGCGTATTAATACTAAAGATGAAACGTTCCAACACTGAAATGGCTAACATATCATATGTATGAATATTTCTGAATCACTCCTTGCTCAAGGGGAAAATGTTTCAGAATGTACGAAACTTACGAACATCTTTAACAAACTGATACATTTGAGAAATGCAACAAACAATAATAGTACTATCATTAGAGATAAAGATGTTAGACGGAAAGAAGTTTCGGATAATATTTTTTCTAATTGGTACTAGAGAATCAAAGAAAGTAGGTATAAAACAGTGATAAAGAAAATTTTACATAAGCAGCAACGTCATACTTATCACCAGGAGTGTAAGATTTATTAGAAAGCGATTAGGTATTATGAGAAGTTCTGCATAGGTGGTTGAATAAAATGCAATAAATAAATGAGCAGTACACATGGCCCTGTTTACAAATAAGACTAATTTTACGAGAAATGGCACAATTAGTTTTCGTAACACATATCACTGAGACGAGAAAAATCCTCAAGATATCATATCAAACATCCGAAACAATTTAGTAACAATTTATGGTCCGGTATAAAATTTTATAGGATTATTCCCTTTACATTTACCGATTAAGAGAAGCTGCTTGTTCTAGTTTCTTGAAAAAAGAATTAACTGCATTATTAAATAAAGGCTCACTAAAGATTGTACTTCTTTCTAGAAAAATAATTTTCATTCTTTCACAAAAGTTTTTTTTTGAACTCTGAGCCATTATTTTTTATTAGGTAGTTTATAGATAAGCTTTCAAACAATTGTATCTTCATCTAAGATTGTCAATAAAATAAATAAATTGTAATGGCGCAAGCAAACTTTAGGAAATGTTAGTATCAGAATTTTCGTTGCAATCAAATTTTTTTGCATTGTGGTCCGAATTACACTTGCCGAAGAGTGTCAAATTTTGTTTGTATCCTCGTATTATATTTATCTTTTTAATCTCTATTTCCTTCAAATATATCAGTAACTGTATCGCCGTGTGATCTTGTAAATAAAAATTTGACCAGTAATTAAATAATGATCTGTAAATCTTGTAAATTAATCTGCACATGTTGCACTTACATTGCATGAATCTCTAACGAGGTAATCTCTGCATATATTGTGACAATGATATAGGTTTTTATTAGTGACATTACATTCTGAAAAGGTTAACTTCTACGTACATTTCCAGTATCTACAAGTCTCAAAACCAACTGCGGAGGCAGAAATAACGAATATAGATCCTATGGATATTAAGAAGGAAACCATTAGCCCATTCAAGAAGATTGCACAGAACAGCGAGGAAATTGAGTGTAAAATCTTGAGAGAAATCTTGCTAGAAATAGTAGCGACTGCTGCTGCCTATTCTGGTAACTTGGCTGCGAAGACAAGCACAATAGGACAACTTAAAGCAATTTAATAGAACGAGGATATTGAACATTTCCCAATGAAATAGATCAAAAATAAAAATGGTCTGGAAAATTTGTCGAAGATATTGAATGAAAGAACATAATATACGGAAATGCCACGTACCTGCAAATTGCAGGATGAGAATATATGGCATAGTGACACCTATGTATATCATGAGTTGCTACGTACAGTCAATTGCAAAACAATTCGGTCATTAATAAGTAGTGAGGTTTGCGCAAGATCCAGATTATAATTGCACTGCGTATATAAAGAAACGTCTGCTACGCGCTACCACATTGATTTCGCTGTTCGGTCGATGACCCGCGAATCGTTACGTGCGGAACGGATGGCAATTATCGCGCGATCAAATTCCAAAAGAGATAAAACAAGCTCGCATCGGCGGGGAGCGTCACTATTTTCCTTATTGTCCATATTTTCGGCAGAGATCGCCGTTATAACTGTCTTCATCAGTATTCGCTTATTGGATTGAGGTGCGTTATCTCTTCTCGAATTACTTTCTTAACGTTTCTATCTACGTGTTTTATCAACGTATCCGTTTTATGAGCGATTCTCTCGTTACAAACGTTTCTGCGACCTCGAGCCGTGCTATTCATTCCATATATTAACATTGCGAATGCGCCGCGATAAAATATCTCCGCGAGCGACCTGCAACGCAATTTTGAAAGCGCTCCAGTCAGCAGCAATCACCGCGGTCCACAGAAACAGAATCGGACGTATGTGCCGATTGAGCAGAAGGTTACATCCAGATTTCGCATTTTGGCTGGACTATAGCTATAATCCTACCGTCGTCCGTCAAGCCAGACGTAAGAATGTTTTAGCTTTCAACATCTGTACTTCCAATATATGTACAAAGAACAGTAATAATAAAACGAAAATGTATGCATTGTATTACGGCATACTATATATGTAACATGAGCAACAAAACCGTACTATCATCAATTGTTATTTTTTTTCTGTTTACATATTAATCTCTTGAGCCCAGGAAAACTTTCTGCCAAAACGCTCCGTTTGAACGGTGAGCGTCTAGCAATTGCAATCGCTCTGGACGGAAAACTTTTACGCTAGTGCGTACTCTGTTGATTGAGTATACCGGACGTAACTAACAATAAGTTTAAATGGTAATTTTTTACATCAAATTAAATAATTAGTGAACATTATATCTGAGCATTAATTATTTGTTAAAAACTGTAAAATTTGCAACATAATCTAATTTTAAAATACTAAAACCAAACTCAATATTTATATATAACAAATAATAAACTTTAAACTCATATTACAAACAGCAAAATATTCATTTTTGAATCGCTAGGCTTATTAATAATTTATTTGTGTATGACAAAACTCAAATCACGACTTTTTGCCAAAAAAAGGCTGACAGGAACAAAGTGTCATCTGTTGTTTATTGTCGTTGCCACGGAATACACAAATATTCATCTTATACATATAAAAATAATTATAATTGTACTACGTTTGTGATCGAAGAAATTGACAAACGCATATATGTGTCATAGTCCATGCTGGTAACTTTTGCCGAAACCATATTTGCACCTATAGTCCAAAAAAATAGCTTTCGCTGGACGCATATATCGGTCCATAGGGCTCAAAAGATTAAAAGAAATAGAAAAAGATCGAAGAACCAGTGCATTCATAGTTTCTCTAATGTTACAAGAAGAACAAGACATAACAGTTCATTCAAAAAAAATTTGTAGAATACTCAAATCGAAGAGATACAATTATTTCTCGTGTAATTATGTGTACAATTACTTTTAAATATGTAAGCTTCAAATATGATCTCCGTTAGCATTTTCTTATATTTAAAAGGAAAGGTACCTCTAGATCTGATAAAACATAAATATATATACATATATACGTACGTACGTATGTATATATATATATATATATATATATATATGTATATAGGTTTTGCATACATACATCTCTACCCCATAGATTCCAAATTACACCTTTTTCGTCGCCTATCAATCCGGAATTGTAACATAATTCAATTTTTCCCATATAACTAATAGAAGACAAATTATTCTATACAACAGCTTTTAGTGACTCACTATATATTACAATAATAGTAATATTACACATGATAACATTAAATATATTATTAGATTCAAGAAAATTAGAAAATTACTTGGACATCGTACTGAAAGTGTTACAATACAGTAAATCTTTATACAACACGGTACATGATAGCAATAACAGTATATCACAGTGAAAAGTATACCAGATCTTTTATAACACGGTATTCGTATGACGCAATTTCTAAAAAATCATTTCTTAATGAACATGGACGACCTTCCTATACACCACGAATGTTTATAGAGTTATAATTAATATACGAGAATATGCTATATACTTGCAATTACTATTAATGATAAACTAGTGTTGAGGACATTTAGTCCATTAAGAGGAAAAGAACTGGACCGAATGTGATTCCAAATATCAAATGTAGTGTACCCATCGAATAATACCTTAATACGTTAAACATATCAAATGATACCTTAATACATTAAACTTATTGTGCTTCCCTCTTTCATATTATATTATTTATTTATTTATGTTTCATGGAAAGATATCTGTATTCTTATTAGATCTCTTATTAGATTCTCCATTGTGGTTACCATAGATGAATGAATATACATGATGTTTGTATGGAAGGATGAGTTTGGTGAGAATGTGATGTATTACTGTGCTATATAACTGTTGTGTGTTGAGATCTGAGTGTTTGATATATTTAATGGCAGAAGAAAGGACGAATGAGGGAAATGTATGCGAAAACAATTGAGTGCGAGCGTGGTGACGAAAAAACAAGTTTGATCGGGAAGATCCCGTGACGGGAGTGTGAGAGACGCGAGACTTGAGTGAAGCAGAGTATGACGAGATAGAGAGTGAAATTTATACGTTATATTATATATGTATTTCATAATTTATATTAAATTTGTCAACAACCAGTGTGATTGTCATTCGATCCACTAACATTCATATGTAAAATATAATTTTGATATTATATGGAACTATTCCTCTAATTCCTATTCTAAACTTTTGTAACAATTTTGGTACAGTACGGAACAAATTAATAGTGTTACATAAAGGTTTATTATGCCAGACATCAAGTTTAAACATGGTATATAATTGTTACATATTACATAGTATGTAGTGCATTATTATTCTCCTTTATTACTCATCTTTAAGCACACCAAATGAAGAACCATCTATGCAGTCAACTGTAAATTTATCTCACTGCATTGACTTACTAAAAAATATGCTAACAATTGATTATCCATTTTTAAAAACCTAAAATTGCTGTTATAGATTAAAATGATTGTTGTAACATTAATATATTATATCTACAATCCCTATTAATACGTATCTGACAAATTTCAGTATAGATTTCAATAACCAATGATTTACAAATAAATCAACATTTTATCGTTTAATAACATAACCATTAGATGAAATCTGCAAACTTATAAAAAACATATGAATTATATTATTATAAAAAAATTTACACAAACAAGTATAATACAAATGAACTAAGATAGAGATTGCATATTGCTTCATTTCAGGGTAATTTCATTTGGCATGAGGCACATACACCAAAATCATTACTGACTGTGAATTGTAATGAAATCTTACTCTTCTTAATAATTTAAGCCCATCTGAATGAAATAAATTTAAAAAAAACATGATTTTGAAAATTCTTAAAAGAAAATGAAATTTATTTCTCTAGAGACATGTTACGATAATGTCACGTTAGTATTTTAGTAAAATGAAATATAAGGAAAAGTTATTTCGTGACAAAGGTTCGAACTATATTTCTTAGAAAGAAAACATACTAAAAGCAAAATATAATGTAGAACATTAAAACATGTTTCTGAAAGAAATAAATGCTGTTAATCTATAAATAACCCTGAATCAAGAAACTCAACTCTTTGAACCACTCCAGGAAGCATACATCTTGAGTATATGTTTATATTTATAGTTCACCTATATATATAACAAAGAAATTGAAACAAATTGAGTAAATGCAAACAATTGAGTAAATGCATCATTAACGCTGTATCAATACTTCTATCATGATTTCATGAGTAAATATTACTAAATCATATTAATCCTAAACTGATGAAGTAAACATGATTCTTTGTCATTATTTTCCAGACATTAGTAACACAAAATTAACATCATTAATTTTACAAATTAAGCTAAAATATTACTAATCAATTATTCATTTCGAGACAAAAGCTATTTCTGTTCATTGAATAAATCGTCAGTAACGATACATTTAAGAGTCATGAAAAATTTTCTTGATAATCACGATAAACTTCGTATGTATGTATGGATAATAATATCTTTATGAAGATTAATCAGATTTTATTGTTTGAGTAACATTGAAGGCACTAGCAATGGCACTGTTAATGTCCAAGTTATTGACACAATTTGTGAATTGTAGACGCTCGTCATGACTTAAATGACAACCATAATGAAAGGAATTAATGAAAATGAATCGATTCCGAAAATTCATGGTCATTTTCATACCTCAGAAAATATAATAAATGAAAAATTTGAACCAAAAATATTTAAATACTGGAAATGGATTGTAAAAATATTTTCGAGCACAATTAATAAAAGACGAATCATTTTGGATAACAGTTCCGAATTCATTCTATAGATGTTATTATTATAGTAGTAATATTACTATTATATAATATAAATATAGTATTACTGCTATAATAGTAATATTATACTTATGCATTAAATTTAAATAAATTAGAAAATTATTTGGGATATAATATAAAGAATGTAATATGAATATAGTAAGGTCACGTGTAACACTTCTGTATAATTTCAATATACGGTTTCGATGTAACATGGAGCGAAAATCTCATATAACACGAATAAATGTATTTCCATGTAACCATTTCTTAATAAACAAGGATGGCCTTTATATTCAGTACGAATGCTTATATGGTTACAACTAATGTTCATAACAAAGCTACTTACAAGTTACGAAATATCCGTTAAAAGCAGAAAAGTTAGACTGTCAGTGAATTTGGATGACAGTAACGATAACAATTAATAAGTTCATTATATCTTTGGTTCTTTAAAGGTACGAATCTGTCGTACATATACATACGTATATCATCAATACCTAATGTTAAATATATCGTGTTTCTTTCTCGCATACATTCGATATTATTTATTTATTTGTTTTAGAAAAATCTCCATTCTCATATGACTTTCTACCTTATAATATAATTCCAATATAACACTCATTTCCCCGATTCTTATAATTTACAATTATAAGTTTCCTTCAACACAATATCGATACAACAGAGACTAAATTAACCGTATAAATATACTACTTATAGTTTTAAGAGATTAACTGCTGTAAAAATTATAGAAAGCATTAAGTATCAACAGAGTAAATGTACTATACAGATACATTATTATTACCAGACTCCGGATGTTTATGCCCAATAAAAATGTAAGAAACATATGATTCATATGACCCAAAGATGTGCAAACATGTACGAAAATCATGCAAATGTGCACAAAAAGTATGCAAATATGCACAAAGATGCTATGCATGCTAATATGAAAGGAAGGTATACAAAATTAACTGTAAGTTTTGTGAGATACTGTGGCATATTGTAATTTGAGTTACAATAAAAGACAAGCATTTTCTCGAAACAGAATGGCATTAATTCACTACGATTATCCATCGACAAAATTATTTTATATGCGAAAAATTTTCGCTCCACGTCGCACGATGTAGATGTATTTATATTTACACCAGCAGATTTCTGGCGGATCTATTAGATCTTGTACAAGGTCATTATTTAAACTATTTGCAATTTGTATTATCTTCGTTAACCCAGAATTTTTTTCTACAGCCGCAGTTACTTTTTTTTCTAATTTCTTTTCCGTAATCCCCAGGTTTCTAAATGATTACTCTAATTCATATATATCCTCGTCGAAGTGTTTAACGGCAAATCTACTGTTTCTGATTTTTGTACCGTGGCAGGTAAAGTGTTTAAATGGGCTTTAATAAATGATAAATTTTGTGTAAATTCATCACGTTTGACGTAAGTTTATCTTCTGCTGTCCTAATTGCTGCCGAATCTTGTTCTTTGAATGTTTAAACTACGTTTTAACATAAAAAATAGAACAGATATGTCTTTATTCGAACTCTATATAAACATATTTAGCTTAACGGAAGTTCAACAAATTTCTTTAACTTTTTCAACGTGTTCAGCATAAACCCCATCTAGTTAAAACAGATTTCGGTAGCAGATGAGTATCTTTTAATATTTTTCACAGACTATATACTGTCGCATTATTTGTCACTTCTAATTGCTTGGAACACAGTAAGTGCAGTTTCGTTATTTGATCTTTGGATAGTATTCCTACTTCTAAATTTGCAAAGATGTACTGGCCTACTGCATTAGTGGTTTCATCCATAGAAATCCACATACAGTGGTAAGCAATTTCTTCCCTAATATTTTGAGTACTTAATCGTAGCAATCATCCAAGTAATTCCTTCGTCGCTTCGATTGATCTGGAATATTGCGATCTGTACATTTTGTTAGAAAGTGTCTCTATACATCGTTGTTTAAGGCACGCAAAAGCATATTTACAGCAAACATTGCTCGGGTTAAATCTTCGTAAAAGGCATTTTGTTTTGAACTCACAGGTGGCTGCTGCGAAGTATCGTTTCCACTCGTGTTAGCTGCTTCCTCAAAGTGTCTTTTATGTGTGGCAGTATTTACATGTTGCACAAACAGGGATTCTCTTTCGCATTTTATACTTCTACTACAAGGTTCACAATACAAAACTCTTTCATTGCTCTCGTCGATAACAAAATTAGAATCCAGTTGCTCTCGAGCGTTAAAACCGAACAGACGTGTTTACCTTGCACGCGACTGCCAATCGTGCAGAGTACAATAATAAAGTGCTGTGATAGTATGCGTCACAGTATGGGCAGATTCACCATCTTCGACACAACATGAGTCAGAGAGTGTGGACCAACAACGAGGCTTCTGCACATAGAGGCTTATACACAGATATCAACAATCAATCTACCATAGACGCATCAAATGTTCCAGCTACACAAGCAAAATCTTATGCTATTCTTACAATGATTAATTCTTTTCCAATTAATGGGCAAGCAATCTTAATCGACGCTATTGACAACACAACAATAAAAGACTACATACTCGCGGTCGCTAAAGTCACTGGCTCCGTAGCTGTCCGTTTCGCTTCCCGAATCTCCAACGGTCGTATCTGCATCTATCTCGACAAAACAGACTACAGCGCAAGACTTCGTAACTAACCAAAGGGCAATAACTATCAATACAATACAAAGTACAGTCAGACCGCTAATCAATCCATCCCAGAGGTTCATGTTTTCGAATGTCTCATCATCTGTACCACACGAATACATAGAAAAATACCTCACAAACATCATCATCCGAATGACATCAAAACTAACGGTCCTTAGCAGGTATACAGGAAGCAGGCTTTACTCACATAATGATTTTTGGTAGACATGTCTTCATCAACCCAGACGACCTCCCAAATATTCCCCAGTCCTTTTTAGTAAATCACGATGGTACACAGTACAGAAGTGTCTACGAGTAAACCCTACTGCTTTCTATTCAAACAAGAATGCCACGACGCCAAAGATTGCAGTAATCCACCTAGCCCAAACCTAACCTAACCCACAGCAAAAAAGCAGATAAAAATAATGGAACGTAGAAACAAACAGACACGAGACAGAACGCACGAATACACAAATACAGCAAACATGCCTCAATACTTCAAACATAACTGAAATCGAAGCCACCAACAACCATTGGAAGACCCTACCTGAAACAGACTATTTAACCGACTACAACAGACCACCATCTGTGGCTACAGATTCCGGCTCAGAAGACGGAAACAAATACCCTTTTTTACTCCCGACCAACCCCAAGACCACCTCCACCGGCAATATCAAGGAATCAACGTCTAACACCATTGTAAAACGTCCTAAGCGTAGCCAATCTCTAACCAAGTTCAGCGAAAAAATTGATGAAATGCTAAAACCGGTAAAGCCAACCCTTGATGACACAAAAAGTAATTTTATCCTTAATTACTGCCAATTCAAGTGTCTTTTGGAAAACGCCTGCGGCACAGGCAACCCGATCGCCATTATCAAAGACCACACTCAAGATAGTAGGGCTCTACTCCACATGATCGAAACAATCCACCCCTTACTCAAAGATAGAAGCCTAAAGAACAGAATACGAGGACTAGCTAAAAAACTAACTCAAGCCCGACAAACCACTATAGCTGCGAGAAACGACTTTTCAATTAACATTCATTCCCCGAATTGGTTCTCGGACACATTTCTGCATGAAATCTTTCCAATCTTCAATTAAAAATCAAAATATGACAATTAAAATAGTTCTGTGCAATCTAAACGGATTCTATAGCCGATTGGAATACTTACAATCACTGATAGATAAGGAGCAACTGGAAATCATTTGCTTACAAGAATTTTAAAGGATTAAGCTCTGGCAAACTCAAAAACTACAAGGCTTTCACCAAAAATCGCTCCACTGACCACGGTAGTGGCAGAATAGCCATCTATATCAAGGACAACATCCACAGCCAAGAGAATGCGATCACATCCAACCTTGAATTTGTGGCTACAAGAGTTATGCTGTAATATCTATCTGCCTATCAGTCATCTTGATAAAGTTAAACTTACCCCAATTTTTAGCCAATTACCAAAGCCCTTCACCATCACGGGAAACTTCAATGGCTATAACATTTTATGGAGATCCCACAAAACAGACACAAGTGGAGCGAACTACCATACCATAGCGAAACTAACAAAATCTTCTAAACACCAACAAACCAACCCACTTCACGACCGCACCCGTCCGCCTTTGTGCAATTGACCTAACTCTCTGCAACCGCAGAATCGCTCAAAACATTTCTTGAAACGTGCAAAGTAATCTATTCGATAGTGACCACTTCACGATCAAGATCATATACTAGCTACTGCCATAACACCTACAAATCCTCTAAGTGGAAATTTGAAAAAGCCGATTGGACAACTTACCGAGCATTTTCCATCTTCCATTACACTGAACCAAACCCGATCCAACCGGCCTCAATAAACTCCGCCCTCGTCAATTTCATACGAATCATTACAGAAGCCGCTGACTTAGCCATTTCCAATACCAAAACTACCTCAGGCAACTCAAAATTCAAATTCACTCCATAGTGGAATGGACAGAATTCTAAAGCAATCAAAAACAATGAGCACGCTTACAATCGATACAAAAAATTTAACTCTCAAGAAAACCTCATTAACTACAAAAAGTACAGAGCATTATCCCGGAAAATCATTAAAGACAGCAAGAAAGAGTCATGGTTAAGGTATGTTTCATCTTGCAACTTATCTATTCTAACGGCAGAAGTATGGAAAAAGATCAGGTCAATCAAAGGAAACAAAACACATACTACACAATCCCTGCCCTAAAAGAAGAAGACACCCACACCACAGATCCAGCGAATATTTCAGAAATACTAGTATCCACATTCCAGCAAACCTCTATCAACAACAACCATTTAAAAGAATTCCAGAAGTATAAACTAGAAACCAAGGCCAAGCCACCATTATTTCCAAATACTGATGACTCACAGTCAATAGAATCTCTTAACGAATCAATCTCCTACCAAAAACTAATGTACGCCTTAAGTGAATGTGGTAATACCAGCCCAGTACTGGACAGCATTCCAAAATTTCTCCTTACCAAACTGCCACGAAACACTAATACATAAGCTACCTACTGTCAATACTCAACTGCATATGGAATCACAATGTCTTTCGAGAAATATGGAACAAAAGCAATAATAATTCCTGTCTTAAAACCAGATAGAATCCCACAGATCACAATTGTTACCGGCCAATTTCACTGACGAACACAATGTGTTAGCTAATGGAAAAGATAGTAAACCATCGCCTATGGCGGTATCTCGAGAAGTATCAAGTATATCACTTGATCACCAAATTCCAAAGCGGCTTCCGGCAACTCCATTCCTACGATCACTCAATCAACCTAGAAACCGAGATACAGGAAATCTTTGCCAACCAACAAAAACTAACTGCTGTATGTCTTGACATAGAAAAGGTATACCATATTGTATGGAGATACCGAAGTCTTAAACTCCTACAAATGTACGGAATCAAAAACAACACCTTCAACTTCATCAAAAACTTTCCCCATACAAGGACCGTCCAAGTTAAACTCGCAAATCATCTCTCTTCATCTAGAATCATAGAGAACGGCGTACCACAAGGATCAGTCCTAAGCGTTAGCCTATTTCTCATAGCCATAAACGATGTGATGACAAACTCATCTAAACAGGTCAAAGGATACTTATTCCCTGATGAACTCACTATAATATGCAGAGGAAGAAACCCACTCATCGTCTAGACTTTACTACAGAACAGCCTCCAAAAGTGGTCACTAAATACTGGATTCATGTTCTTGGGCTCTTAATCGGTAGTGATAACATTCAGCAAAGGTAGACACTACACCAACATTCACCTAAGCCGCAACGGACAAGAACTAAAAGAGACATCTACAATGAAGCTACTAGGCCTTACTTTCGATTCCCGAATAACGTGGAAACCGCATATGAACAAACATATTTCGGAATGCTACCAACGTCTCAACATCCTATAAACTATTGCAGCATACAACTGGGGTGCAAATATGAACACCCTGCTACTAAGATACAGAACAATAGTAAGAACTAAGATAGACTATGGTGTACAACTCTGCAAGCCACTAAACCCTCATAAAACTCGATCTTATACACCACCATGCAATTAGGATAGCAATGGGAGCATTCCGAGCCAGCCCAATTATTAACATCCTGAGCGAAGCAGTGGAAGTTCCTCTAAAAATCAGAACAATGCATCTAAGCATCAAGTTCGCTGCTAAAATCTCTAGCACCTTTCAGAACTCTGTATTCATAAACACCTTCTGACAGAACGCAGCTCCTACCATACACTCGGTGAAGAAAACCGCACTCCCATTCTATAATAGAATTTCCCAATATGAACACGATCTCAACACCAAAGTCATTTTGGCAACCCCAAGAAATATACCCAGTTCTCCGCCGTGAACTGTTCCTATAACCACAACCAACACCGATTTACGCAAACATAACAAAAAGCATAGCAACCCTAACATACTTAAATCCCTGTTCTGGGAGCTATCCCAGAGATACCAAGACCATACACATATCTATACAGATGTCTCAAAAACCAAAAACGGCACCGGCTACTCGATCGTCTTCGAACATTCAACCACAAAAGTCAAGTTCCACCAAGACACGTCCATCCTGACCGGTGAACTTAACGCAATAAAACATGCACTCGAAGCCACATCTAATTACCACAATAGAAAATTCGCCACCTCCAGTGACTCCACAAATGCTATCACCTCAATTCTAAACCAATGGACATATAATACAGCAATCCACGAATGCCAAAACGCCTACATCGAATCAATAAAAAATCATAACTCAATTACAGTAATATGGGTCCCATCCCACACAGGAATTGAAGTGAAATCAGAGAACGGACAAAGCTGCTAAGGAAGCAGCAAATTCAGCAATCCCCTACCACAACACTAACCTACCACTCGATTTTCTACTTGCCCACCAAGCAAAAAATCAAACACCGTTGGAACAACAAGTGGAAAACCTTAGTAAATCCACGACTGCTAACCATAAAAAATGACTTGTTCAAGAACATAATACCACCCACTCTAAAAATACGTGACCAAGTTGTAATTGTCAAATATAATAGTCAGATATACGAAAATGACACAGAAATACGTACTCACCAAAGGAAGCCAACCACTCTGCGAACGGTGCAAGACGACCCTAACAATAGACCACCTCATACTACAATGCGATGTATATCTACTGCTAAGAAAACAACTCAGTGTCAAACCCATCCTAAAAGACAACCTAATGGACAGTGGGACATCATCAAGCCTGTTGCAATATCTGAAACACACCAAGATCTGCAAAAACATATAAAAAATCCTTCCTTCTGTTGTCGCTAATAACCCATGAAGTTGATGCGACATAAAATAATTGATTTAAAAAAAAAATTAGACTCCAGCATTTAAATACTGCTATTTCACTTTTCCGAGTTTTCGGCATTATTAGATACACTTTAACAGAAACGAGGAGAAGCTCGATTGCTGATATCACTGAGGAAATCAAACCATTCTACCTGAGTTCGAAACACACTGTCACACTGTCACATCACACTGTAACTGAAGCCTATTACATATAAGTATGTTTTGATGTGTATCCATAATTACACAGTAATTATGTTATCGACACTATACAGTCATAATAAGAGAGTTTCTCGATAGACTAAATTAATTCTATCAGAAAGATATTCCACATGAGCACAAAGTATATATGCAGAGAAAGGCACATATGCCATAAGATGCATATACTTTCAAACATAAAACATAGAAACACGTGCATTATGGAAAAAGAACAAAATAAGAAATATATTTCTCGAATTTTTTAATCATAAAACGTATTTCTATCCAAATCCTGTTGTTCTACCTGTTTTCTGTAAAAATATGCATTTGCATAAACAACCGGAGTCTAATTACTACTAACTGTAATTAATATTATAAATAATAGTATAAGTATTACTAAAATTTTACTTTAATTGCTACAAATTCACATTTATACATTTCATGTACATATATATTTTGTTTCAAATAAATAATTTTACTATGACAAATGTGTCTAATGACATATCCTCAAACATATGCATGTTTTTCGTAGAGTAAAATTTTTCAAATTAATATGTAACAACAATAATTCTGTAATCATTAATGATTATTCTTTAGCTGTTATGTATTGGTTTTCTAATAGTTGCAAAAATTTTCCAAATAAATTTCTAAAATTATAACTAAAATTGTAATCATTGTGAAGCAGTAAAATATAAAATATTCATCTGAAATTTAAATATGTAAATAAATTGGTCGCAAACTGCATAATGACAATCATGTACAGTTCCTTCTATAAATCTATAAATTTTCAATTATTTTATTATATGCTTTCCTTAGACCAAATTCTTAAGCATCAAAAATGAATATATCTATTTTCTAAGAATTATTTTTGGAATAATTTTACCATATTTTATAATAATTGTGACTTTCTGCGTGTATTATCTTATTTAATACTGATAAATATTTATTTCTATTTTACTTGCTCATGAGCAGGATTAACATTAGATTACCCATAATTTAATGCTGGCTCACCATTTCTGTAGTCTATCATAAGTTTACATCGCTGTATCCACCTGTTAAAAGATATAAAGGTAAAACAATTTACTGAAAGTCCACTTTTAAATGTGAGAAATCCTTGTTTGGAATAATTAAAATGATTATTGTAAAATTAATATTTTATACCTATAGTCAGCATTAAGGTGAATTTCATAAATAATAATTTACATACACATGTATCCATAATTATATACATGTAAATTTCATGTGTCCACATATATATTTATACCCATAAATTCATATGTATCAACATATAAATTTCAATAATTAATAAATTATGTTTAATACACATCAAGATAGTTCACATTATTCAACAGAAAAAAAAGATAAATGAACACATTTCTTTACACATGCTAGTACGATATTAAACTATTAACGTTGAATTGAATTATACAATATTTGGAGTGTTTAAATTTAAAATTAACATTTAATCATTTACTAACGTAACGGATTTGATTGGATCAAACCTACACATGTCTAGAAATTCATTATACGAATCAACATCTATACATTTTGACAGACAAATTTATAAATACCATATCATTCAGTATACAATACATGATAAAAGAATTTATAAATGTAATACATAAATTTTTTACATGAATAAATTTATAAAACATATTATTACCAATTCAAATACACAAGAATAATACAAATGAAATAAAATAGAAAATACATGTGAAATATGATATAAAATTTGTTGCTCCATTTCAAGATGGAATAATTTTATTTACCTGCAGTAGATGCATCAAAATCATTTAGTTTTAAAGAAATATTATTTTTGATAACTTTGAGACTATCTGTGAAATAAATAAACATCTTTAAGAAAGAAATGAGATTTATTTCCCTAAACACCCAAATGATGTCAATTTACTATCTCATTATAACAAAATAAAATAAAAGGGAAAATTGTTTCATACAAAAGCTATATGTTTCTTAGAGATAGAAAAAGGAAATAATAATGATGTATATGATAATATGGAAGTTTAAAATGTGTTTATAAAAGAAATAAATACAATTAACCTTTAAATAATCCTAAATCAGGAAGTAAACATTACCTTGAGTATATATTTATATTTATATATTTGAATACAAATATTGTATAAATACAAATAATTATCTCTTCCAGTAAAGAAGATTATTGAATGTTATGAACGTTTTGAGCAAATGCATAATTATCGTAGAAAAATTTACATTTTTATATTTTTACAGAAGAAACTGCATTAACCCATATTTATTTAAAAAAAATTAAATAAACAGCATTATTCATCAATTTTCTCTAAAACTGCGATATTACTTCATTATTCTTAAGTCTCAAATATCTTTGGAATATCATACTCTTGTGAACTTCTTTTCAAAAATGTTTATATAAGCAAAACAAATAATTATGGAATAAAGAACATTTATTTAATTAACTGCTGAATCCTTCAGGATTCATGAAGCATTTACATTTTTGCATGTTTAATAGACTCTTGAATTAAGATTTTCTAGTAATCTATTTAATCTCTTTTTCAAGTGTAAATTTCCAATGTCATAATTTTATTATCCTATTTCATAAATATACAATATTAAACAGAAGTATTTGACTTCTTAGTACTAAATTCTAAAACTATGTGATATAGAGTAATGATTCATTATTACCACAAAATAATAGCAAATAAAAATTTTCTTTATATTTCTTTCAAATATTTTGATCATATTATATATAAGAACGATTTATATTTATATGTAAAAATTGAAAAACAGTGTACCAAAATGAAGCAAAATATGATAAATATATAAATGAAAAATTATTTATAATTTTAGAAAAATACGATGCAACACAAAGTACAAAGTAAAAGTATAGTGGAGAATTTAAAATAAACTTACTTTCTCCGTCTTCCTTTCATTGGCTTCTAAATATGAGGAACTGAGTTTTCACATTCTAGATACACATTCCATATGATAATAAAATAACGATAAGATAACTAAATAGTTATAAACACAAACTCCTTCTGTAAACTATAATACGTGGAACTGAAAATGACGATAGGTTATGCTATTTTCTGAGGAAACATACGTACATATTTGAAAACATTATTCCACAGTAATAGCGATACAAATGTAATGTAACACTGACATTTAGAAACGTTATGAATTTTATATCGCTACTTATGAAATCTGAGAAACGTTTTAGGAGATTATACAATTTGCGTATTTCCAAACCGGACATATACCACAATGGGTGTACCACAGATAACGTACATCTATTGACCTAACACGTAATATATTTTTTTCACTTACATTCGTAAGACCTCATTACTATTTTCATGTCATATCCTGTCGTTTCGATTTATGCAGGTTTTACAGTGAAAGCAGCACTGATAGTGAACGAATTGGAATAAAAAAATTCGGACAGTGATGCAACATCTGTTTCAAAAATTATTTGTTGAATTGAATACAATCACATGATACTTTTAAATAGATATAGATAATCAAATATATATAGTAAATTTTTCATTTAAAACTTCAATCACTGTTTCAAATCGTATATCTTTATTGGCGAACTCTGACCACGTACAATTCAATAAATAAGTTTCAATGTAGAAGCAACAATATAGTCTATACTTTTTATTTTAATTCCTATCACTTGTAGTGCCGCTGTGCAAAATTTGCCTAAATTACTACAATAGTAATAGCAAAAACAGTAAAAGAGTTATGAATCGTCGCGAACGTATAACATAAGAAAGCATTAAGTGTTACGCCTTTCCTATATCTCACCTGTGATATAAGTTAATGATTACAGCACCAATGAAAACTTAAAATATGATTATTATTATTATTGTCAGAATGTTCAAATATTGTCGATGTGGAAATATTTCGAAATACTGTTGATCTATATTATAAATAAATTCTACAATATTATGAAGTGTAACATAGAAATGTTAATTATACGTTACAAACACCACAAGAGAAAGAATTGAACGGAATTCCCGGTCAAAGGTTACATTCAATAGCTTATATTTCTGCGTCAATTACGTTTGTGATTTGGAAAGAGCATTGTGCATTATTTTAAAAAGTTTTTCCAATTCAGATGTTGATTGAAAATAAACGCAGTGCTCATATATGTATTTCAATCTATTTTATGTATGTATTATATGTGTTATATAACAATGTGTTTCTTTCGTACAGCTATGAGACATGTCATATACCAAAGCAGTTTGATAATTCGTGATTCCACACATATTTGTAATCATATCGCTTCTTTTCTATCGTATTAATGTACTGTGATTATATTATAGAATTACTGGTGACTGTAAGGTCATCTTGATTTATATGAATTTGATAGTTGTTGTAAAGAATTATGTACTTCATATTATTTATAATTACTGCCCAATATTCTATTTTGTTAATTACTGTGTATACAGTATATTGTTCATTACTGTCGCACATCACTATTCAAAATTTTCTAGTTCTTATTTCATTAATCAAGGTTAGTGTCTTACATAGTTAGCATTGCTGTGGATGTATATAATAGTTCCTGTAAGAATTTTCAGATTTATCCCAAACTTCACCAATATAATCACTATAGTGCAGTATTTCTATTCTAATAAAATTTCAAAACATTTTACATTAATACGCGTAAAGTGTATAGAGAAGTCATAGGAAACGAACCAATTCCTGTATAAATGTGTGCTTGATTCCCCATTTTACTAAGTTCATGATGCGAGTTATTGCATGAAATGTTGTTTTATCTTCGAAAATGGAGACGATAAGATGTATCTGCTCAGTTTTTTAATTAACACATTCAGACAATTATTTTCATTGTTATACTTTTACTGATTGTAACCACTTTAATATTAACTTTGTTTAGTTAACGTAAGTTTCCACTTAAAAATTTATCAAACATTACTATTCGATAACATATTAAATTTGTAAGTAAAAGTTATCTTTCTCTCTTTAATTATCTTGTTCACTATTATTTAGTAATAGAATCATATAATATTATTTTATTGTTATACTATTTGTCTCATTTGTATATTTGACTTTGCACGTATAGCATGTTACAATCAGAAATTTCAACAGTTGTATTTTTTTCTTTCTATCGAATGATTAATGACTTTTGTAATAATTTGCTACACTACTATGTCCAGAAAGGAATGTTAAGAAGGATTTGAAAATGATCTATGCATTGAGTGTTCGTATCCTTTTTTGTAGATATCGTTGAGGAATCTCAAGGTTTGTAATAGGTAGAGTGTGCAAAATATGTGTTACTTTGTTCAGGCGGGAATCTCTGTAGATACGGTAGGAAGAGTATATGCATCTCTCTTATATTGAAAACTAAAGAGTATATGCTTTTCAGATAATTCTCACCGCCCTTATTCCATTATTAGCTTTAAGCACGTTCGTATCTGTGACTAATGAAAGTTCTTGAATTTATTAGATTGGATTAAATCATATTTAGTGCAACAAATATTTAAAATTATTTTTGCAACAAGATGAAACACATTCAAATTAAAACAGATGGAATAGAAAGTCTTCAACTAAAAAATAGAATGTCTTCAGTTTAATAGATAAGAATATAAAATTGGTTAATCCGCCAGAAAATATTGCTTTCATATCCTAATAACAAGTAACTGTACTCAATTAAGAGTGACATCGAAAAGCGAAAGATAATTTTTTAGTAAGCATATATCATCTTTCTCTTTCATGACAGTGTAATATAATAATAGAAACAAGTTTGAAATGTCGTATTATATACATATAATTAAATATTCATATAAACTCTTATTTTTGAGAATATAATTAACAAAATTGAACCTTTATTGAAACAATTATTTTGTATACTAAATGTGTAGAGCAGTATATATTGGATATATAATTTTTCATACTATCGTCTTCCTATTCGTTTTCTTTGATTCTGCTTTACGTCGCATCGACAGCAAGGTCATCAGCAACGACGGTGGTTCTAAACTTGTGAGTAGTGTTTTGTTTGTGTTTTTGAGATATTTTGAAACTCTTTGCACTTTATATTGCGTTGTCAGGTTTGTGTTTGAGTTATTTCCGTGTCTCTGTCTTTGGCTCTGTCTGTGGTGCGGCATTCCTGCAGAATGTGTGTAACTGTTAACTGGTTGTTACTGCAATGGCTGCAGGAGGGTAGTGCAGAGCTTCCAATTTTGCGCGCTTAGTTTGTCAGCTTAGTGTGACCGGTACCTGGACGTGTGATATATATTTCTTCTTTCTTGTCGCTAATGCTTAATGTCTGTTGCTAAACGTCTCGGATACTTTTACGTAGTTGAGTACTTTTAGTTGTGATCCATGTTTTTTTCCCATCATTTTTTATTACTCCTTTGCAGTGGATTATTTGGACTTCATAGGGAACTGGAATATGGTTGCGTTTGTTGGTAGGTAAGGAACCTATGGCAGCATTCGCTGCTGCGTCGGCCACTTCATTACCTTCTATTCCTTGATAAGCTGGAATCCAGATGATTATAGCGTTTGTGTTAGTTTTATAGTGGTTTCGTCATTCAACCGTAATTATTAATTCATTGTCTTGGACACATAGGGAGTATCTATTGTTTCCCCTTCTCTTTTCTAAGACTAAACCACTTTCTCACTTTTGTATCTGTCTGAGGCTGCGAGTGAATGGAATTGAAGATTGTAGAAATACAAAAGTATTGTAACTGTAATGGTAATGCGTTTCTAAAATTTAGGAGACGACATTTGCTAACATGTTCCGTTCAGAGTGGGTGTCAACAGTGTCCCCGTCGACGTTTCGTCTCATGGGTACATGCATCGTGTGTATAAATAATTCATAAATCGTTGTTGTATTTTATTATTATGAACACTGCGTTCAAATTAATTAACTATAAATTTATATATAGAGTTCGAAATAATTACGTTATGTGTATATTTTCGTTAATGTATGTATTATATGTAGTGTTGTAATGTTGCGTGATATTTTAAGTTACAATTATTTTGTACAGAATACAGAAATATAATATAAAAAAACTTTGATTTCAGAACAGTCTTCTGTTTTATTATCCATTGTGTCCGTATCCATTATCCAAGTTTTCTATCATTCGAATTATCTGTACAGAAGTACTTTAACGTAGAGTGACAATCGTTATAGTCACACTATGCAGAAATTATATATTCTAGCTGCCGTAATTTTGTTCAAGGGAATGTTACATTGACAAACTGAAAAATGGACTCTATAGTTTTTAAATTTTTCTATGGATATCGTGACATAGCTGACTATATACTGACATAAACTGTGTATAATCATATTAATGCTATTTTTCTCGAAATTTTGTTGCTTATTATCGTTTTAATATGTAATACACTTCAAATTGAGGGACACCCTTATCCCAGTTTCATTGCGGGTTTTCTAGAACATACAATTAAATGTTCTAGAATTAATGATACATAGTTTCTATCTCTGGAATCTTCCATTTCTATTTAATCTTTCGTCAGAAGTAATAAGATGTTCAGTTTATGCGAATTATTCCGAATAGTGTGATTTATTGTTTGTTAATTGACTCGGAACATTCTTCTAAAACTTCCTTTCTGTTACTTCGTTATTATAGCACTCAGTCCAGATATCTGTTAGGATTGTTTTATAACACATTGTACAACAGCAAATATATAAATGTGATATATTTATCATCAAATAATATTAAATTGTTAGTCCGAGTTCGTAGGTGTATCTATGAATGATGTCCCGTCAGAAAAGGCTTTGTATATTTGAAAGAATTAAATTTCATTCATTGTGCATTTATTGCTATATATCTCGAATGTCGATTATCGAACTCGAATAGTACTCAATTTGGATTTAAAATCAGACATTGTTCCATTTACAGCAATTAATACAACAATTATTACGAATTATACAGTTAATTGTGGTGTACTTGCTAACGAGATACTATATACTGATATAACGTACAGGAAAATGACAATATTTTTTCTTATGAACAATATTACACCGTGATAAATTAAAAATTCTTGAGTGTCCGAATATTAATTTGATACTTATGACGAGAAACTAAAATCACCTATTGCTTTTTACGTTCCGCATTTTGTTCTGCATTTGCTGCGTCATTATCCACGTTCTTTTGGAGTTTGATTTCATTGTTTCTCACCGGTGAAAGTGTTCACTAACTTTTATAGAAGTTAGTTGTAACCAAATACTGGCCACTGCCCGAGCGCAATGCTTGCGCATTTGGTGAGGCGGTTCGTCAATGACGAAGAATTGATCATCAACACGTTATGCGTAGGAATGCCGAGCGTACTTTCTGTTTACCTTCCATGTACGCCGTTCGAAAAATTTCCGCGGTGAGCAAAACGCAAGATTACAGTGCACTCACACCCAGGATCACAGGTCAAGAAAATTTTAAAGACTGTTATGATGAAAGTACAACTCTGCTGGGAAGGAACATTAGTGGGAACGTGACAAAGAATGATATAAAATACTCTGACGGTTGCGACTGATTTATGTTTGACTAAACTGTTTTAATAAAATACATTATAATTGTTATTGCCATATTATACATTATACTGTTTGTACAATCAATATAAATAAAAGCAATGTTCAACAACTATTTCTTTCAGTAATCCTGTGGATTTCTAACCTTTAATATATTAATTTAATAACAACAGCAGTGTACTAAATTTGCTTCGTCAGTCACGCGTTATAAGTGGAAATATTACTGTCGGTCATCAGTGACAGACACGTCATGTAATTCGTTAAGGATCATAATCTATGTATTTTCACGTGACTCCAATATGCAAAAAGTCATTTTTCATTACGTAAATTGTTATATTGGATGTTTCTACCAATATCATAGATTTTATACATAGTATATAGAGATTGATAATTTGGTATTCGAATTGTATTATTTAAAGCAACGGTTATGTGTACGTTACAATGGCTTTTACTGTTCTACACTCCCAAACAGAAAGATCGGACGCGTGTTCAATCTTTAATTTCGCACGTTATAATTGAGATGCAGCCAGTCACGAAGGTGTTCATATACCCAATAACTTTTAATTATTATAACAAGTATAACGGTTTAAGCTTTTTTCATATATAATGCTGTGTTAATTAAATTTTAACACGTGTTGATGAAATAATATTGATTATTATGCTTATTGTTGGGCTAAGAGCTAATGATGTAATATATTTGGGACCATACACTGAAAGCTAGTTACACTTCGACGAAAAATGACTTATTATATGACTGCTGACTGACCTAGAAGGCGATCGCAAGGTCATTGTCCCATGCACAAACACACATGCATACATTACAGATACATGTAGTGACTCATGCGGATCCTGATTGTTTCGAGATGCACACACTTATTAACAAAAAAGCGCACAAAATGTAAAGTATGACGTGTAAAAATAAATATAAAAAATTTGAAGCAACGGAAGTGTTCATATTCTTATGATATCTATGGAAAACTAAAAAAGAACTAAACTTGATATTGTATTAATATCTTGTAGACCCTCATTTTGCATCAATAATTGCCTGTAATCTTCTTGGCATCGACGAAATGATGTTTTAGTACCTGGAACTTTGTAACTTCGTTCCAGCATTTGTAAATGAATTTATAAAGATTTCTCATCTGCAATACATTTTCTGATGCTGTTACTTTATTCTGCCCAAATATTCTCGACGTGGTTAAGATCTACTGATTGGAGTGGTATAAACAATTGCTGTTGTCAGTAACCAATGTTTAAAAACTACAGACGTATATTTCGGATCCTGATCCTGCTGGAAGACCCATTCATTTCCCTTGCCCAAACGATTAATTGAAATTGGCAAATTATTTCGCAATTTATTCAAATATTTCAGACGATCCGGGATACCTTCAATAAATCATAATTTTAACGTTCTCGACGCTGCAATTGTACCATACACCATTACATTTACCCCACCATTCTTAGCAGTTGGAATTAAACTCTTAGTATTCATGTCCGTGTTCTTTTCCTCGAAACTTTTCCTTTACCATCAGATACGAAAATATTACACTTGCTTCCATCTGTAAATACGACTCCTTTTCCAAAATACAAAATATTTATTAATATAATATCTGGCAAATTCAAATAAGTTTTCGTTGATTCACTGTGTATATAAACGGTTTCCTTCTCTAATCCAATGTAAATACCATCTTTTCTCAATATTCTTCTCACAGTTTCTGAATGACAGTTCTTGCTTGTTGTTTCCATTACGTGCTGCGCTAATTTTGGTGCACCAATTTCTGAAATATTTTGCACTTTACGAATTACAGTAAAAACATCACGAGAATTTAATTACGTTGGACGGTCAGATATAGATTTATTGGGAGTTGTAACAGGCAAATGAAAGTTTTTTATTATGGATAGTACTCTTGCACGACTTATTTTAACAATATTATCAATTTCTCGATAGGATTTTTTTTCTTTTCGTAGTTGCACCACTGGATTGCGAGTATCTAACGGAATTTCATCTCTTGTTGACATAGTGTTTTATATATTATAACAGAAAATGTACTCATTATCGAGGTCGTTTTACACTCTATGATATTGCACTGAAGCTATGAAGCCGAAAGTCTGTATTTGTAATCGTCATAACTTTATAAGATCGTTCAAGTGTATGAAAAATTCAGACACGTACTAGTATACGTTTTTTAAATTTAAGTTGAAAATACGCAAATACACTGATGCAAATCATGGTTATCATGCGTTAATATGCGAATATACACAATTCATTGACTGTAAATGTTCTTAAATTGTTTGATTAAGATATATACAACAAATTTTTTGGTTTTGTGAAGACTTTCGTGACCGACTGTATTTTATTCAGACAAGATTTTCATTTCGAATCATTTATGATTTCTTATGTACAATTTATCTTGTGATTTTCATTGTCTAAAAATCTCATGAACTAAATATGTGTCACTTTCTAATTAAAAACAATTTAGACAGATATTTCATATATTTTAAAGTTGAAATCTTCCATTGATGGAAGCTTAATTATTACATGATCATTACAATGCGATCACTAACGATATCTCGACTGATGCCTATTACTGTTCTCTAATGTCGAGTTCGCTGAAGTCGTCCTTGTAAAGTCAACTCTTGTTATGCCTTTCCCAATCACGATTCTATGGCACTACTTATGTGCCTGGGTAGTACCTTCAGACCCATAACTTAATTGCAAAAGTTACTTCATAAAATTGATCTTAGCGATCATGTCCCAACGATGCAGTTAATTTCTTTGAAGTAGGTTTGTACGATTATCAATAGAATATTACAAGATTGACTTCTATGTCTTTTATTGATACAATTTAAAAAAGATTATTCCGAATGGTTTCAAACATTAATGATCAATCACTGTATTACAAAACAGCATTAAAGCAATATGTTAAAATTTAATTTAAATGATGTTAACTTCAGAAATTACAATTAACCCTCAATTAATAAGATTGTAGAAGAAAAATTAAAATATGTTATACTATATTTTATTAGAATTTAGAACTGTTGATATTATTGTATATCGTATTCTAACGTGCCCTCTATAACTTACAAGTTATAACTTTATAAACTAACTTGCATTCTATTTTTTGATTCTGCTTTACGATCATTCCAATAGAAAATCCTTTCATTGATCATTGCTTATGGTAAAACAAATTCTCCTTGCATTTATGCTTAATCATGTATATTTAAATTACTATTGAAAATTTTTTACTTACATTAATGAATTATTTCTTTTAGTAATTTACACCTCATTTTAGAAATGTTTACGACTCAATAGAGATAGGTAATAAAAGTAAATAAATGAATAAATCCAACTTTAAATGATTTAAATATAATCTGTAATGGTCAGTTAATAACCGCAGTTAATACTCTTCAAATTGGTAAATAATTACGAAATAAATTGTTAGACAAGTTGCGTTGCAGAAATTACGTAATATGTTGTGCTACTTTCGGCGTCTAACGCAGGACCGGGAAACATGCTCGGGACCACGAACGTCGTGTCTGGTGTAACCGGTTGCACCAGATTCTCAATTGTCCTCTTCTTATCGGTGATTCGCTCTGAGTTGCCGATATTATCCAAGTCGTTGCACTCTGAGGACAAGCAGCAGATCGGTGCAATGGATCTCCGCATTTATAACAGGTGCCTCATTCTCTTCTCGGATATGGACAGTCCTTCTGACTTTGTCCTGTACCGTTGCAATTAAAACATCTTAGTTCACCAGAGTGTCTTGCCTGATTTGCTGGTGAACACTGCTCCAACGGTTTTCTATTGTCGCGTTTATCTCGATCACTTCTCGTATCACGGAGTGTAATCATCGAAAAGGCTTTCAGCATGTCGAAAGGACTTTTGAAACTATGCATCCGTGCTTGTTTTCTCAGATCTGTTTCAGGTATACCGTCGATTACCAGGTCAATTAATTCCTCTTGATCCAGGTACACATTCCCGGCTGGAATCATCTTGTCCTGGAAATACTCGTTGAACGATTCCACTTTCTTCCATTCACTGCAAATCTTCTCCTGCGTTCCAGCTTATCTGGATGTTTCTCGAACCTATACTGTAGTTCTGTGAAAATTTGAGAGACCGAGAATGTTATGCTACTCGATTTTGCACGGAAACAACCTAACGTTTTACCGCGTAGCAGCTGAAGGGTTATTGTGGAGTTTTTACCTTTTAATTTATCGTTTGGAGTCAAGACTATTCTGATTGATAACCTTCACTGATATATATTTCACATAAAACACATAGTACTGTACAAAGGAAATTAAACGAATAATGGCTTAATATAACTTAAAACTGTAAACAGACGGCATGCGCAATAACCTAATTTTTTTAGTTTTTCAGTTTTACATCAACGATTTTCCTTTCACTGCAAATGGTTTTACTTTTACTAATTTTCTGATCTGATCTGTACTTGTCCTAACTGTATTTACGGTCCTAACGACTGTTCTAGCGACGGCTTTAACTTATTATACGTCCTAGTTTGCTTCCTTTCTCTTTCTTTCTCTCTCGCTCATCGTCTGTAATTTTACGCCATCTCTACAAATGGAAATTATCAACTGATATATCTAACAATTATTAATTTCATTAAGTTCTCTTCCAAATTGTACGACTCCTTGAGTAGTTCGGTCTGCGTTTTCCAGTTCGTAAAATATTCGTCTTCCCCTCGGGAAAATTCGTTCAACATCTCCGCTACCATTTTAAATTCGGTCCGCAGCAAAACTGAGGTAACCGTAGCTGTGCTCGATGTCGACGACATCTCTATTTCTCTATGTTTCTATCGTATTTCCCTTCCCAACAACTCTTTTTCGCGTTTGAACAGCGATGGCGGTTCTGAACACCTCGTTCGACCCCTGCGTTCCGACCTCGCCCGTTGTTTCGTATGTTCTTTCCTCCGATCGACTCGCAATTCCTGGTTCGGCTCTCGTCAACCGAGCAATTCAATCACTTGTACTCCCGTTGGTTGCAATGCCTCTCTCCCACGGCAAGGTATTCAGTTCTGCGATTGTGATTTCGAACGGATTTCCGTGGCCCCCTATTGGCATCTTTAGCAATTTAATCAAAACGTTTCCCAATGTAATAAGCTAAATAAACTGTAACCCCAACATAACAAACTAAATAATCCAATAAACTAAAACTGATATGTCGAACCAACTAATCCCAATTCTGTCACATGTATACTGTTTTCGATCATCCTGCTCAACGAAATTCCCCAAAACGATGGTTTTCGACAAAAATCGCGAATGCAGCACTCCAGCTTCGCGAACTGTGCAATAATTCGAGATCCCACTTCTGAAATTCTGATAGGACTCGTACGAAACGTGGAGTCTGAAGATTCAAGGAAGGTAACTGCCGTTTTCAGAAACGTATGCATTTCTCAATGATCGGTCGCTAACTGCTCGGTGCCTCCCCGCGGAGATTGCAATCGAGCGATACACATTTGGCTATTATTGTCAGGGCAATACAGTTTTTGTCTTATGCTGACTGTTGGTGAACTGACAAATACGTTAGGTATTTTCAATGTGTTTTCGTTTACATTACATAGTTATCTGAATAATTTAGGCATGCTGTTAATTGAGTGATAGTTCATCAAATATTTTCGATGCAAGTATGTACCTTTAAGTGCTAAAAGAGTTATACATAATCTGCTAATGTTCAACTCTCTATGGAAACATACGATGCACAGATAGCTGCTCTAATTGGACAACTGCTATTGCAGATCTAATTAGAGTGAAATTTAAAGGTGAAATTCATTCTTCTACAAATGTGATTATGAAAGTATATTTCACTTCAATTAAAAGATCTTGAATTCTAAATAATTTCTTATGTACTTTTATATCTAAAATTGAAACGATACAGAAACGTTGTGCATGTGGTTTTGGGTGAACAGCATGGTGCCGTGGTGAAAATGTGTACAAGGTACATTTGGGATGCAGAGGCAGATGCATACGCGTATGATGGATACAATTAATTTATCTAAATGATATATTTAAACAGAAGCTGTATTCTCGGAAATAAAATTTCAGGAATTCAGAGTATCTTGCATTGCACCAATTTTAAAATAATTATATTCTAAGATATATTGTTGACTATTTAATAATTAGATTTATAGGTATAAATAAAGTATAAATAATTAGATTTATAGGTAATAAATAAAGTTCTTAAAAAAAGTTTTACGCACTTAATAAGCGAACAGTAGATACACAGGTACTGATATTTTTCGGGATGCAATATTCTGCGTGACTACCATTCTGTTTATTTTTATTAAGATGTTGTTACATATTATTGATTACGATAGACTGAGTGTTTATGTTCCATTGTGATAAGAATGACAGAATAATAAACATGATTTCGAAGAAGTAAACATTTTATTGTGTAACAGATGTTATTTCCTACTGACACATATCGTATCATCATGACACATTTAAACATATCTATGATGATGTATTTTATAAAAAACATGATGAAATCATTAATGAGAGTGTACTTTATTTATATTCACATGTCTTTCTTCACTAAAATCATTATAGAACCGAAATCCAAGGTATTATACTATTATTACAAAAAAATTTTAAACGTGGAAAACAGAAATTGATTCTATACCTATGACGTTAACTTATATTTACTTACGTGAAGAATATTTTAACCTACGAAAATTTGGTGTATTGTAATTCATATTTGTTGGATTGCAGAAGTGATTGAAAACATAAATACGCAAAAAGTTACTAACAGTTTTACGGTGTACTTCATATACTGGCTTAATAGTTCAGCGATATAAAAGATCTATATAAGAACGGTATAAGAGATGTATTACTTGCGAAACATTTTCTCATCATAATGTTTGACTTAACATATTCAATTCCTACTCAAACGATTTTGAAACATGTAAAATTCAAATGAAAGATCAAAATACGTAACACACAATAATATATTTCTGTATAAATAGAAGATAGTGTACATATATAGAACTTTTAAATAGTATAGTGAAGTATTTTTTTTAAAATAGTAAAAGAGAAATGAGGAACATGTAAATTAATTGAAGTCCAATCGAAAATACTAACATAATAGAATGGATTTACTGTCCTTTATATTATATAAGCGAAGTAATGACAAATATTACGGTAATTTAATGTTAGTAAAAGTCAAACTTAGAAGTATTATCGGTAGTTTTGGTAAAAATTATGTAACGTGAAAATAGGAAAGGTTATGACAAACATACTGAGTTACACTGGAGGTAAGTGTAGGTTAGGTTTGGGTTAGGTTCTTCAGAATTCATGCGTGTAATTACTCCAAACTATGTTTATAATTGCGATAAAACGATATTTGATTTCTCTTAATAATTCACTCAACCGTATATAAGTTTCTATTGCACATTTATTCATATATATATACACGATTTTCAAGTTGATAAACTGAAAACCAGAAAAATATTTGCCTGTTTCATTAATTACTTCGTACCTTCTTAAAATTGTTAATATTTCTTACGTTAAAGTTTATTTTTACGTTATATTCTACTCGGGTAGCGGAAGACTGGTCAATTCTGGAGCGTGATAGTTCAAAGTGGCTAATTAAATTGCTTAATCGTTCAACACGTTTCAATTTCAATATCAATATATGTTTAATAATTACGAGTGGCAAGGCACTGCAGAGTGGTAGACAGACAAGGCAACTGCTATGTCGCTGGTGATTCTGATTTACTTCTGCCGGACGCCTCGTACTCGTATTTCGCTTTAGCATTCCTCTCACTTAGAATTTGCATGATAATTGTATTATATTTTGCATATGCATGGTTCCAAAATAATTCCAACGTTATATATATTTATGTATTCCAACTAATTTGGACAATGAGTAGAAATAGATATCAAAATAGACCGAAATATATTACGCAGTGTGTCTCAGGGAGATCAATAGATATATACACGACGTTATGTGACAATCTAAGTTATGCAACCATTGTATATAATAATTTTTCATCGGACGTAATATTTCATTTAAGGTGCGCATGCTGGGTGAAACACCCTGTATGTGCATGATGGGGAATTTAACTTTTCGAATTCCAACAAAATTTATTATAGAAATTTATTATAGCCTTTGTCATTGGGAATGTTATAAATGTTGTAGCTCGTAGATCTGACATAGATCTCATAGAATAGATCTGACATTTGATTACTCTTGCAAATATCAATCTCGTTGTGAGGTTCGTAAATTTGTAGAAAATAAATATTAGAATGGTGCTATAGAAGTAGCGACGTAAATTAATTCAGTAGAAGGGAGAAAAGCGACGATGTAAGACAAACTTATCTTCAGTACAAAATTAATTTATTTCATCCTCCGATTTTTTAGTCGACCGCTGGAGTTTGCCAAAAATGGTTACAGCTGATTATAGCATGATTATAGAATAATTATAGCACATCTTTTCGTTTTCGCTTCTTCTTTCTTCTGTGTATGCCAAGCATGATTGTATAATAAATATTAATACTAATTAGACACGAACGCGGGCAACATATCAACAGTGACAATGGCTACCAACAACAAAGGCTATTACTTTATCGTGAACAATTTAGAACATTTTACAAGCGAAATGTTGTTATGGCTGTCTTTCATACATATCAGGTGAAGTATGACGCGAAATAGATCAACGAGGGCACACGCTTTCTTAATTATCATCTGTTTAGAGCTAGCATAGTATATCACTTACAGGGAGCTAACGATATTTGCCTCCACGCCCAACAATTGAAGTTACAGTATACAGCAAATTACTACAACAAAATTAAAATGGTAATAGCACCGCCCGTTCCGACGAAAGAGGAAAACAGCAAGCACAGTCCACTTCCGTTTGAAATTATTTCAAGGATGAAGATTAAGAGGGAATGAATATCCAAATTATGGCAGTTGACCAGTTTAAGCCCCTACAGTGGAATGAAATACAATAAAATAAACTGAAGATGGCCATGTCGTTGTTGTGACGAAGAATTGAAGACACAGAAGTGTTTCTACTGGTTAATGAATAAATCAAAGGAATACGTACGGTCACTACAGTTAAATAACCACGCAGTGTTAAACTCTCTGTCTAAACGGTCGGTAAGAGTTATTAGGAGTAGCAGTAAGAGGCAGTACGGATCTACATGAAGTAAATATGAAATAAGTCACGTCCACTCCAGAAATCGCAAAGGATGTATTTCTTATAACTTCGAAACTGTCCACATAAACCTTAAGACCCACTGAAGGTCCGTTAGAACCAGAATAGATAAAAATATTTAAAGAAGCCAGACAATTCACTCTGTTGCAGACAACTATAACTGGAAAGTTACATACGTTCTTCAATACAGATATAGAGAGTTTAATTGTTATTGTCCGTACATCACATATGTGTGAAGCTATAGAAAGACTACATACTGTTCAACCCCTGGATATCAATGCATGTACAGCACTACAGTATTCTACTGCCCTAGTATATAATACTTATATTATCGAAGACAATGGAAACACTGAAACATTCCTACTACCCGATTCCGAAACAGGACGACGGGAACACACCTACCATGGTATGAACATCAAGAATACCGTTGAAAGAGTAAGACTGTTCCTAATTCACTGGGTATTTTGCTCGTAAAAGTATGCAGACATCCAGCGCCTGGCCTTCAAATTTTGTGATTGTGTAACGAAAGATTTAGGTTAAGTTTAGGTTATCGACAATCGGCCTGCTCTGCGGACATCAGAAGAAATGGAAATTGCATGAGGAGTACAACAATCAACAAAGACGGCATACTGATTGTGTACATTCACCTATGAGTAGCACAGTTACTAAAAGTCAACACGCCACTCTGTTTGACAAGTGGACACTTGCCCACTTAATTCTTAGTTTAGTTGCTTATTTTTTCTCAACTCGTGTTCAGCAGCTATCACGAGGTATTCGTCGTCGTTGTTGTCGTTGGCGGCATTTCGTAATCATGTATCCAGTGTGTACTCCTCTAAGTACGACTATTCCAAATATCTACCAACTACCGTTTGCAAATAATCGAAGTTATCAGTTGTTGACAATCGGCTGGAACTACGGACATCAGAAATAGACGGAAATTGCATCAGGAGTTCAACAACCAACAAAGACGTCTAAACTGGACGCGGTAAATTTGGGTGAAAATACTCAGCACGCATTTCCCAAGCTCGCAGGGGGAAAGAACCTTATTCGGCCAGCACACAATTGAAGATGCCCTTACATCAATAGTGGACAAAGAGTTCTCTCTGGCAATTGAAAATATGTGCAGGGAAAATATGGCTTCACTCCCAGACGATGTTCATGGACGTGTGCTAGGTACGATTCTCCTAGATCTCAGAGGAAAACTAACGAAGTTCTTAAATACATGCCTCCGAACTGGTTCATTCTCAAAGGTCTGGAAGGTGGCCAACCTTGTTCTAATACTCAAACCCGGGAAAAAGAGATGGATTCCCTATCGTCGTTTAGGCCGTCGAATATGCCACCTAATCGAAGTGGGAAAGGTACTCGAAAGAATCGTGGCATACAAAATCACCTCACACCTCTCATATATCGGCACAGGCATCTCGGAGAACCAATTCGGATTCCAGACGGGCCGCTCCAGTATAGACGCGATCGATATGGTAGCCAATTATGATCAAGCAGCAGTTACCCAGGGCGGAGTAGCACTGCACCTGTTAATTGATATAGTCAATGCATTTTACAGCTTTCCGTGAATCAAAATATTAACCGCTCTATCGAGGCGTAGTCTGCCTCTGTATATCAAAAATGTAATGCGGAACTACCTCTCAAAAAGAGCAATAACATGTGGCACTATGGATGGGCATAGAACAACAAGGAGGTAATGCGAGATGACGCACAATGATCTGTGGTGGGACAAACCATTTGGAACCTTAGATAAAATATGGTACTTGAAGCAGCAGTTCATGTCAGGTTATCTGCTATTCTGACGATACACATATAATGTCTGGTGGAAACAGTGGACTAGAAACTATGAGACTCAGAGACAGCGGTAGCGGCTATCACCATGAAGATACAAAAATTGGTACTGGATATCACCTCCCAGAAGGCCGAAGTCATCTGAATGCACGTTCTTCTCAGGACACGCAGACATCTCCTTACTTGGCTCTCCGTGCAAGGGGAAAGAATGTGACTCAAAGAAGTACCTGGGAAAGCACTCTGGACGGATGCCTCAAGTTCAATGCCCATTCCTTCTGCCTAGCACCTAAGGTGGAAGGAGTTGCTGCACTTCTGGGCCGTCTGCTTCCTAACATAGGAGGACCCGGTTATAAGGTGCGCTATCTGTACACGCAGTTGATAAAATCCATGACTCTGTATGGGTCATCGATTTGGGCACGACACATCAGGAATGATGGCTTCAGAATTCTACGGCGAATACAAAGTACGATGGCTATTCGCATTACTCGTGCTTATCGCAGTGGCGTTACATGACGTGGCGTTTGCACTGCCTGGAATGCACTCCTCTTCAGAATACTGCAGATGCATACACGGCGACTAATGATAGAATACGAGTGTTTCGAAGCATGGGTGTGCATATACCCAATACCATGGCTGCACATATGAGATCCTGAGCTCTGAAGCGAGCCTGAGGTGAGCGCCGAAAAGAACATGAACACTCGGAAGTAAGGACAATAGGAACGGTCTACCCCTGCTGGGACCTGGCTCGACCGTGGTGTTCACATTTTAACATTCGGGATTACACACGTTCTTATCGGGCACGGATGCTTCGCTGAGTACTTGTATAGGGTAGACATACAGGCCATCAGGAGTGTGGGGCAGACCTAGACTCGGTACAACGCATGACCGGAAGGTATTCGATTTGATACCCAGCCCAACCATTTCCACGAAGTTGTTGGCTCAGACTAGTTCCTGAAGACGATTATTGCGGTCTTACTTATTGACACCATCCTACGAAATGCAGTCGCTAACTTCTGCGAGGAAGTCATGAAGAGGAATGGAGGAAGTGAACACGTTCGAGAAAAGAATGACTTTTTGAGACGGATCAGTGGGATGAACAGGATCAGAAGATATGTATTCCAGCAACCAGAGAAACAACACATTACAGGACCAGCTGACGCCGAATTACGAGGAAGAACGCAAGGAATGATAGAAATTAAGCAATCTATAGAATCGAGAGTGGGCCCTCAGAACTCCCAAGTAGTGGCGGTACCAGTATTGCCCTGGTACCGCCACTCATACACATGGAGAAGCGGACAACAACGTCTGTCCCGAGAAGAAGCCGCAGAGGCTACTGCCTGGGTGACATCGGAGTAACTACCGATCTCGGTACCACACAAATGCTGGCGGTTTGCCGTCGTGGAGACTTTAGTCGGCAGAAATCCAGAACTACCCGGAAATTGCCACAGAATTGTCGCGTGTCCTTGGAAGATTTCCCTCTGGTTATGGTTAGGTTGGGCAATTGAATTCTGTGCAAGTTTTTCTGACGTCATTTCAGAAACTTTGTTGTAGCTGATGACTCGCGTAAGGCCTACTCGTAGATGTTCGGCGAAATTGAGGAATTGTACGGGTTAAATGGTCCACTCATGACTCGCGGTGCTCCCTGGTTACTCATGTTCCCAGCACAGAGTGAGTGACCAACGAGTTAAAGTACGAATTCGTGTTTTCCTGAAATAAATTGAACTACAAAATTAAATGTGATAAGAGAAGATAAGAGAAGGAGACTGGGATAAGAGAAGGAATGGTACAGGTTTCTCCGAAGACCCTGGGCCCGGAGCAGCGGGAATGAGCGAGCTGGTCCCCGCTGCATCCTCGTCGGCCGGCTGCAAGGGAACTGCTTGTGGGGTGGACCCAGGTTCTTGGAGTGCTCCTGGGTTGTAGAGAAAGTTGCAGCCGTCTCTACGGACCTTAAAGTCACGCACAAATGATTCCTAAGATAATCGGATGGAAGTTCCTGCGCTAGCGCGTCGGAATTGAGCAGACGCTACTCTTCCGTAAAGGATGACAGATGTGTGGCCATACACTCCAAGCCAAAGTTAATCACTCGGCCAGTGTACAAGGTCAGTATAAACAAACAATGGAAGAATGGAAAATCTGTCTGGCCGTGACAGCAGAACAGAGCCGTGTCCGGAACCACCCGAATTGTATTGGGAACATGCTATGGTCCGTCGCTATCAGGCGAGGAATTTCCACATACAACCCTCCTGTAAGAGACAAGGTTTCGTCGCAGCAGCATGGGATAGCATAACCGTTGTGTATACGACCAACATAGCTAGCCCCTTGGAACGTTTACTAAACTTATGGACGACTCAAGTACCTACTTGGCAGCTATCCACACACCCCCTTTTCTGCTTCTTGACCACTTGAAATCCAAGAGCTCACTACGGGGCTGCCCAAAAACAGACCCGATGGGCAGGGCTATATAGACTGGGCAGCAAGCACCGACCCTCCTCTCATGAACTCAGGATGCCCTAACAACTCTGTCAGATGACAAGACGAGTACAACTTCATAGGCACCCCCGACCATGGCAGACAAACATTCCGGTTCGATGGTGACCCGAGATGAAGAGACATTAAGCGACAATCGCTATATACATATTGTTCTGCAGACAGACCAGATACCTCAAGCTTCACGCTGTTCCCAGTACTCTTAGTGCCCGGAAACCGACGTGGAAGAGGAAGCAACTCTCAATCAGAAGGTGAGCAGCTAGAAATCTAGAAAATGACTGTTAAGTAGCAGCAAATCGCTTAATAGCCTGGACTATCCCTCAGCCTGATGCAATGGTGGATGTAATTAAAGAATGAGTGGTTCCATACATCCCTGCACGAAATCTGCAACACAACCAAGCCCCACTACAAACCGAACTTCAGAAACTCGACATACTGTTGGTTGGAGGAAACCAGAAACACGCGAACGGATAGTATAAATCACGACGGCGCTTCCAACGCGCCCGCAAGCAGAATCAACGCGACCTGATGCACGGAGAAACTATACCGAAAATATTGTGGCTACTAAATTACAGCAGCAGATAGAAGAAGCTAAGTCCCTTGCAAAGGAAAAGCTTCTAGGATCTCTCGATCAGGATACCTTGTGGTGACCCTCCCGCTCAGTCCTGTGGAAACTACGGATCAGGCCATCGCATATTACGGAAATCCTGGACCCTTGGACACTCTATGCATTCTCTTCCCCGTTCGTGAGGAGATAAACTTCATAACATACACACCTCATCAGAAATGAGTCCGCCCGCCAATATCTAACGATGAACTGTCTCTGGAAATCGCAAGAATGGGAAGAAAGAACTCTATTCCTTGCCCGTACGAAGTACCAGGTCTAGTATTAACGACAGTTGTCACCAAACTCAACGAAACCGTGAACAGGCCCCTCAAACCATGCCTCAAAGCAGTAAGATGCCCAAAAGAGTTCAGATAAGCAAATCTGGTCCTAGTCCCGAAACCGGGCAAAAAAGTATGTGAACACCACATCATCGTTGAGACCGTTCTCCCTTCTGAACGAAATGAGGAGGATACTGGAGAGAATTGTCCCCAACATGATCAACAGATATTTCTCAAACACAGACCCGGATGTTTCGGACAACCAGTTCGTTTTCCTTGGTGGGCACTCAAACATGTGTGCCATTGAAAGTGCTGTGAAATATGCACAGTCTGCTATCTTCCACGCATCTATTGCGACGGAGGTGTCAATTTGACATAATATCTTGGAATAAGGTCCCATCAGCCGTTTCTATATATAGCGTTTCCTTTGTTTGAGAGAAGTTGTCTATAGTTACTTCTAGGAGTGGTCCATTGTGTATAACATAGATGGATGTTGTCATGAAAGTGACAAAAAATGTAGAACCGTCCACCGTTCATGGCCTACTAATCTGGAATGTAGGGTAAAACCAGGTCTTGGTAGCAGCAGTCCCGGCCGGGATACAGATGTTGTGTTACGCCGATGATACACTACTTATTCCCAGCGGCATGTAATGGAACCACACACTATCGCTGATGGAGAGGGCGGTGGCTGCAATAACCACCAGGATATGTTACATAGGACTGGAAGTCGCCTTGATCGAGACCGAAGACCTTTGGCTCCACGCGAAAACCGTCCAGTTCCTTATGGAAAATCTCAGCATGGAAATCTTCTCCTGAATATCGAATGACTGGAAGAGAAAATCCGCCGCCTTTGAACGGGAGAAGTCATATCTATGAGAACATACGTGGCGTCGATTTGATTACGTCACACTTCCATGGGTGGATGTAGATTGCTACATCTTACGATGCAGCCATAACTCTTGCGACCATGCTCCCTTTCCACATATCTGCTGACGCAGTCCGTGAAATCTTCTATAGGTATTGAAACCAGTATAGGGTGTGAGGATTAATACCAATACAAATAAGACAGCAGGTATTGCTCACGCGTATCTAAAAAGAAATCGAGAGCTTGAGGTGGAGCGCAATAGACACCATCGTACTATCACCGCTCTCCTTCCCCACTGGGAAAGATGGTTTAATGAAGCCGCTTGCACTCTCACATTCAAGGTCACTCAGGCACTCACTGGACACATATATTTCGATGATGACCTGCGCCGAATATAGGCGGGAAAGGATCCCAAGTGCCAAAAATGCGATACAAATTTCGACTCTGTACAGTATCTGCTGTAGGTCCGCCCGCGAAGAGCAACGCTGCCCTCTTAGGGACATTTTCAGTCCAGATTTCTCCTCTGCAGCGGTAGTCGACTCCTCACTTACCATCGAATAGCATAGAATATATGCAAACAACTTCTGCGAGGATGCAGTTGAACTCAAACGGACCGACGAATCGAAGCCGGAAGCAGAAAATCTACAAAGACGGACCAGACGGCAACGGAGAGCAATGAAAGGCCGGCCATGCCTGGCTACAGTCTCATCTAGGCAATTGAGATTGGGGACAGATATCTGCCAAAAGGTTAGAATTAATTTTCCCTCTGTAATTACTGTTTCAAGAAATAACAAATGAGAAATTAGCGAGCGAGGCAGAGCTCCATCTCTCACCGAACTTAGTTTTATCAGAGATGCTGCGCTTCTGGATATGGCCTCGGCCGGGCAAAACAGAAAAAGAAGTTGCAACTTGAAAAGTAGCCAGAGAGTCAATTGTCGACAGAGCAACGGAGAAGTTCCTTTTACCCGGAGCTCTCAAATTCAGGCAGGCCTTCGTGGAGATTTTGGTCGGTAATAATCCGACACAACCTGGCCAGCCCAATAAGGGTGTCCAGCTGTCTTTCGAAGATTTACTCCACGTACAAAGAAAGAGTACTAGTTTGTGCGCAATATTCCCCTGAGTGTCACGGACCTGTCTCTTTTGAGCTCTATAATTCTCTGCGTGATACTGTGAGAAGCAGAATGCTCCGCTAGACTGGATATTCAATGAGACGCACAAATGTCTTTATTAGTGCTGAGATACAATAATTGCGTTCGGGAAATTCGGCAATGTGCTACCGGTGAATCATACAGTCCACCGTCTGGGGCGGCTGAACCGTGACACGCACCACGGCCCCATAAAGAATTCCGTTCCTGTGATGTCAAGATATAGTGCACGGCACTATGGATATCGAGTGCCTTGTATCTTGGGCTTAATAGAGTTCAGAGTAAGCTACAAATGAACGTGATAACATTATATTGCGTCATACATGGTTAACACAAACGGTAAGCGGCGATGTTGGATGCCGTTTTGTAGGCTGTTAGAGGTTGACATTTCTCTTTGTTCCTGCTGTTTACATTTTAGGAATAACAAAGCTCGGTGGGTCCCGGCAATGTCCGAAAAACACAAAAGTTTTAAGTCAAAACGTTTCGTATACAGGATACGTCTGTGATATAACGGTGCAAATAGATCGATATTCATGTGCTGAACTATCTATGCGATCGCTCAATGTCTATGGGACGTTGTGAACAATGTTCCACATTTTCTTCAGTTTGAGAATAAACATATAATAGAAAATGTTAGTGTTCTTTGTGTACTCTAGAATATGTTATGCGCTACCCCGGCAGCGAGCTGTGACGCAAGTCGTATGTAATTGGCCACAGTAGCGACGACTCGAGTGAGAATATTTATGCTCCGCCAAAGCTGCTATAATAATATAGTAAGTGATAGTTTGTTAGAATAGACGCAAAATGGTCCTCGTAAGGCCGCAAATGTCGTAATTCGCGATCGTGTGTCTGTCAAATGTGACTAAGGGTTTCGAACTACGTTCGCTCTGTGACGTCACGCGTCCCTGATTGGCCCAGTCGGAAATCCGTGATAAAACGATAAATAAGCGCTAACCCCGCCAATGGAAATTTTTGAGGTGTAGAAATAAGTGCGAGATTATCTATAAATACTTACCTCAGTGTGGTAAAAGTGAATCGTTAAAACAAACCGGTGGTAAGATACGGCTATGCGGTCTGATTGGATTGAAAACTCCTCTGATTGGCTACATGAAACAGGAAAGAACACGACAAGAGTGTGTAAACAGCGGTCAATCCTCTCACTCATAAGGTGGAGCAGTGCGAATCCGTGACTAACTGGAGTTCCCACTCATCATAGTCGGAAGAATACCTCCAGTAGGGACAGCCGCGCAAGGACGCGTTCTGATGGTCGGCTATATTGGCGCGATTGGTTGACGATAGAAGAGCGAACAAACATCAGCCAGCTGTGTATGAATAGGCCCCCGCTACGTAGTTATCGAACGACTGCTCCAAAACTGCGCAGAAGGTGAAATCCAGGCCTCATGTGCAGCTAACTACCTAGGTGGATTTATCAAACAACTTTTTAACTCTAATAGGCAGACATGGGATACAGAGAAATGTTACTTGATCATTGGTCGTCGGAACCACCAGGCCGATGTAAACGTCACGATGGAGCTGGTTCCCTGTACATCGTTATCTAACGACCGCGGTATAGACCGGTTGCCTATCCAGGCCCGGTTCGACAACAATGAGAATGTAAACGTGATCATGAATGACGGACTTATTATCTGAGGCAGCGGAGACTAAAAATCGGACGCATCTGACTGGTTTTCGTTTCCCGACAATACAAGCAAAAATGCCAAAAGAAAAACAATGAGTTTTTGTGCAGAACCTGGTACGATCCGTCACATATGAAGGTAAGCAGAATGTATACACACGTGGGACATGAAGCTGGCCGATCACCCAGAGAAATATACAATGGATCCGGTCGCGGATCCTCTAATGTCTCGAAATCAAAACATTTGCCTACACTGGAGGCTTGCGACGGGGATGAGGATAACGACTACGGCTGAAATGGTATCGTGGATTAATGCTATAGCCAGAACAAGTGAAACGATCACTACGACGTCGAAAAACTTGAAACCTATCTACATTCGCCAAGGCGCCACGGAACTTGCAAGAAGTGTCCCGACTGTGTCACCTAATACAGCGATTCTAGCGAAAGAAATCCTACTCTTGAGATTCAGACTGATCCAGATGGAAAGGAGGCTGATGCTGCTGGAATCCAGCCCGAAAGAATAGGCTGAAATTACAAACCACAGGAAGACCAGTATTCCTGCGAAAACCGAGCAGATAATGGTATGCCACAGCACATCCCTTTGCGAGCTCAGGTAGTAAGAAGTTTCCACGAAATCATCCTCACTAGGAAGAATGTTTAATAGACAGAGGTATACCGTCCATGAGACAAGAAATATTGTTCAGAAGAGTTCATTGATGCAATAATGGTGTTGTTTAGGGGAGATAACCTCGAAGTGTTTTGCGGAGAATTATCTAAGTACAATCGGTGCAGCAGGAGAAGAATGCTCGCTACAGGCATTAGAACATGCTAAATCAAAAAATTAACCAGCCGTTCCAAAACCAGCGGCTACACAACGCGAGGGGTAACTTTCCAGTCCACAGAGGCAGAAGGAATTGACACAGGTCGTGGGTAGGAATGCAAGGAGGCAGACGCAGGAGAAGGACAACAGACCGACACCGCAAACACCTCCGCTACTAAAGAATCTCGCAAGAGAAGGGCAACCGAAGTGAAGCCACCGAGAGCTTCAACGATACGCTTACCACAGCTCCGGGAGCAACATGAAATACGCCCATCAGATGAAAGCAGCCAAGGTGATAAATCTAAAGGAACGAGGAATAGATGACATTCGATGTCGACGTTCCATTGCAGGATGTATGGTGCTCGAGATTTCTGTTAAAGAGAGCGCTGACAAGGCGGAGCATCTGGCTATAAAGTGGTTTATTCGTGAAAAGAGGAAAAGTAAATTTCGGCCGATTCTTCATGTTGACGGAAGTTAGTATCAAGAACCTTGATGACTATATCACAGCTCAAGAACTAATATGTAATATCAGAGATAGGATGCTCTGGGACGATGTGGGGAAAATTAGATCTCTGTTGGTGAGAACTGAAAACGATCACTCAGGTCGCTGGGCACAATATGGGCTAAATGTCAGGCAGCAGCAGCAAGGAAGGAAGCACAAACATACAGGATAATTGTAGAATGGTCATCTGCACAAGTAAATGCCACACTTGCGAGCTCCCTGCAGTATTTCAGTGCAATATTTACTTGCAGTCTGGCCACGCGGAGAGCGTTTGCCAGTATAATGTAGACATAAGTATTCACTATAAGGATTCGTTCATATCCGAAGGCAAATTTCACAAAGCTGGAACATGCGCTGCTTCTCCGTTGTTTGCTCTATTCACTGATCACGGATTCGCTGCAGCACTCAGATATGGCAGCAAAGCTTGTAACTCCCCCCACCCTCCAAGATCGAATATATGGGGTGTATGAGCAAGGTAAATAATCAGGATATAACAGAATCAGCGAAAGCAGAATCACAACATCGACGTAGAAGTGATAGGCTACTGCAGGCGGAGGACACAATAGATACATATAGACCTGACGGTATTCTCGAACAAAACCATCCATCAACCGTGAAGTGGAAATGCATGACGTGGAGCGATGTTCCTGTCGGACCACATCTTACAGACGAAATCTGACCACTCTGGTAGCGCCAGGATCTCCTGATGCAAAGGCTAGCAGAGTCGAACACCGACATAGCTGTCGTGGTCAGACCTACAGGATACCCTACGTAACAGACTGGGAAGCAGACAATGACGAGCTGGTGGCAATAACAAGCCCGAATTCGAACATTTCCTCTCCTCTCCGCATTTTCGGACAAGGACAATGATTTATAGTTTCAGAATGTGGAAACTGCACCATCGCAGTAGTTTACGCCCCATCAAACTGGAAACACTCGAGTAGTTTTCAGAAATGCTAGCTTACCTGCACGACTTCACGCTGCATACAGTAACGCTGCAACAACACTCCAAAAACGTTTCAGTTCAGTGAAGGAAAGTGCATGGGACCAGATGATAAGCTGCTCGGTACAGGACCATTGGGGCCGCATCTACCAAAATCAGCACGGATGAACTCTTTAATGCTGTGAAATGGATGGAATCAAGAAATTCCGCACCAGGCCGGTACGGCATCTCAGGTAAAGTACTAACCATTGCAGCCGACATCTTGCACAAGAAGATCATGGAAATATTTAACGCATGCATCGATACAGATTCGTTCCCGAAGATTTGGAATACAGTGTTTTTGTCCAAATATGGGGAGAAGTACTGGGAAAAATCATCTTCGTACCTTCCAATATGCATCATAAACGAGGCCGAGAAGGTGCTGGAAAATATATTAATGGACTGGACCTGGTCCCGTATTAACAGGGTGGTTCCAAAGTTTTCATGAAACTAGTGGATTTAGAACTGGCAACTCAACCATCAAGGCGATCAACAAGTTTGAAAGCTTGGCAGGATGAGAGGCGTCGGGAAACATGTTGGCCGTCGAGGTGTCCTTGGACGTCTCTAAAGCGTGCCTTTCGATCCCATGGAGCGTGATACAACATGCTTTGCATCAACATTGGATACCTGCGTATCGTGGAAGTATCATAAAGCGAGCGTTCGATATCGTTTTGTAGGAAAAGACCTTGAGCTTCCTGATCGAATGATTGAAATGGAGGTCCACAGGTTTCGGTTGGCAGGCACAAACAATTTGAGAGTCTCGCACACTACCCAACATTATTGGCACAAACATCGAATTATGACGCTTGTACGCGAATGTGATCAACTCCATGATCCTTTATATATTCTCCGATATCAGCCGCTATAAGCCGATCACATTAAAAATGAGTACATTGTTGTGTTACTCAAAATACAGATGCGATCCGGGTCATCAGATCATGCACGACAATTACTGGCGAGGAGACCCAAAATCTAGCGAACGTGATTCCGTTCCAACTAGGAAGGAGCGCAAATGGCATACTGTTTAGCAAGGTCCAGGCGCATTTGCAGTTGGCAAAACCCTCACGAATTGCGACGTATACGCGTGGCGATTTTGCGCACAGATAGTTACGAAGCTGGTTTCCAAACACATGTGTCGACCATTCGTGGAAGCGATCCTGAATTCCTGAAAACAAAGTCTGGTCTACGGCACCAGAAACCTGACGTTCAGGATCACCCATATGTCACGGCTGCCTCGACACGTACCTGCAAAGAATTGGTGCAACAAACTCGGCGGAGTGCGCGGATTGTATTGCTAGTGCAGCACGTTATCGCGGATTGTCCGATGTTCGCGATGCAGCGCAACATTTTGAGAGACTCGCACCTAGAGAGCTGGGAGTGGCTGGACGACTAGGACGACTCCTACCGAATATCAACGCTCCAGACACAAAAGTCAGTAGACTATATGCTAACGTGATCGTTTCCGTCTCTTTATGAGCCGCTCTTGGCATTTCGGTATGGGCCGAACACATTGAAAGGAAAGAGACGGCTCCTAAGAATACAAAGGCTACCCGGGTCATCAGAGTCTACAGAACAATTCCCGGAGCGACTGCGTTAATGTTAGCGAGCATGATCCTCGCAGGTAGTGAAATTGCGACGGTTTTTCGTAAGGTGCAAGAGCACCGTACTTTCGGTAGTGTCCATACGAAATCCGAATTAGGCGCGTGGCGACTCCGCGAGCAGATAAACGCGCAAAACGCCTGAAGAGCATCACTAATCTTCAGACGTAGTGAAAGGCGACCTTTCGTGGACGCGATAATGGATCGCTTGAATCGGTGGCTGCTCCACGGTCAAGGAGGTCCTATCTTTCAGTGTCAGACAGATTCCAACGTTGCACGGATGCTTCGGCACGCACCGGTACAAGGACGGTGCAGCATATACAGCGGAGTACACGAAACTGTGGTGCGCGTTAGAACAACGTGCAGCACGTTAGAGTGGAATGCCCGTTTTTCGCAGTACATCATAAAATCGCTAAGGGAAGTACGGTTCATGCGTCGCCACGCCAGACGTAATGGAAATGTGTAATGCAAAACGTAAGATGCACTGACACTGTACAGTTACATCCACCGATTTATCCACGAATCAGTTGGGTGGGGCCGTCCATTCTGTGAGCCACGGATGAAGGCAAACCGACGTTGGCCGATGCAGGTATAAGAGGATAATAGGGGATGGGAAAATTCTTCCCCAAAAAGACGGAATCTCAAGGGTCAATGCTTAGGGACTTCGATTAAATAGCTCGGGTCAAGACCTGCATCTAGCAACATGAGGAGTGACATCATGGATACTTTAGTCGACAACAATCCGACACAACACGATCATCCTCTTCAGAATGACCTGGGGCTTTCCAAAGTTTCCTTCCACATTAAGAAGAAAATATGTTGTTCAAGGCTTCGAGAAAAACGGCATTTAACACTACAGTGAAGTAACACTACAGAAGCGAATATTAAAGAAATTACTTCGTTCGAATTCACATCGCGATCTGTAGGTGATTCGGTGAACAGCGGTGCAAGGACAGTGCTTGTAACCCAAATAGTTTCGGTTTTATTTAATTAAATCATATCCTGCAAGTCGGTTGCAACTCCCACAGAGTGAAACGATTCATGATCTATAAAATCCGTCTTCCGGGCAACTTGTTACCACGTGCACGAAACGCAGGTATGGAAAAGTGGTTGGGCAGCCCCAGATCTGCATTCTGGATGGCATTCCATAACCTCGATAAAGTGAAACTTTTCAAACTTTTGTCTGTCAAGTGCGGAAGGTAAGAGAGCCATATGGTTAATCGGTGAAATCCCAGCCCAGTGATTGGCTGTATTCCGCTTGAAACATTCGTTATACCTCCCAGACAACAGTGACCTACTTGGTGGAGGCGCATCCCATACTGAAGGCACCAAACGAGGATAGAGCATTAAAAAACTTAACTATATCCCATGCTTGGACACTCGAGAACTCAACATCGAATGCCCTGTGAACAAGTTCGCTGAGATTGACTGAAGTACTGGCCCAACCCACGGTAGCTCAATTGGTGATAACGACTCGCAACTATCCATTGCCCGTCCCTGAATATAAATGGAGTCAACCTGAATAGGGAAAGGAAAGAATTAGTAGATGTGGTCTCTGACCACCATATACTTACCTTTGAGGCGGCTTATATCGCTTGTGATACCACACGATCCTGCGATCGTTAGTCTGACTGATCCTGAGACGTCAGTCAGCAATGATTGTCTTACGATACAAGGAACAGCAGACACTCAGGGCTCTCCAAATAATCCAGCTCTCTTCTCTGGAAGGAACGTGTGAAGAGGACAATGATCTACATAGTGAAGTACAAAAGACTTGATTAATCCCCAAATCTTGTGTGAGAAGTACGTGATCACAGAAACCGCTCTTGTGAAGCCGCAAAGAAATATACCATTGTGATATAAAACAAATTAAACACTGAAGTGTGTAGTAACCATTGTGTATACAGTGTATGCGTGTGGCGCTGCTCGACGAAATTTGCTCAATCGGCTAGCCAGCGGATCAGCTCCCTGACAATAGTCGAGCTTGCGCGAGATGTCAAAGCGGACATTTGGATTTTCGGCTATTCCGAATTGCCAGCTCCACGGACTGCAATATGGTAGCAAAAAACGATAAACATTCGATTATTCACCAACGACATTAACTCCTATACGGAAATCGACTATATTGATACCTATCTCGACACATAAATCGGAAATGGCTTCCTGAACGAAATCAGAACTACGGACCTGCGTGATCGACGATCTTGTCGCGGCTTAGTACGTGTCTGCGCGAGCGTGCGCGCATGCGCCACTCACGGCGCAGTAAACGTAAGGAAGTAACAGAGTCCATTCGAACGCAGTCGACTTAGATATCATGTACAAGAAAAAACCTTACTGGTGTTGGAATCTTCGGTACCTCCAGGCCCCTTGTAGCGGAAACGAACAGGTGTTCGCTCGTCCGTCATCAAGAAACGGCTGGAATACTGTGCATTGGACCGACCCCAGGTCCCCTGCGCGGAGGACGATTATGATGGAACTCACTAAACAATTAGTATAAATCTGGCTCGAATGTACCGGAACGCTGTTATGCGACTTCTCTCTGAGGTCATACGCGACTAAAATACCACCTTCGCGGTCGACGGCGTAGGGTGTGCAGACAGCGCATGGAAAAATCCAAGCTTCACAACTTAATGATCAACAGCGAGGTAGATCGTCGCATCCGGGAGGTGACCCATTTAACCGTATGGCCTGAAATTTCCAGAAGGTCCTCCCAAGGCGAAACGTATCCAGCGGGGGCAGCGAGGAGGCGGGGTCATCAGTTTTCGTTTGACACTAGCATGCTCAGTAGGGGTACTCGTGCAAGAAACCGAACACATAGATGTGTTCGGCCCACGCGTATTTGCGCGGTCTCATGCGATAGTAGCTCATGCGAACGCTACACATATAAAATGTGAGGCCGCGGGAGGTTCGCTTAATCCGGCTAGGGCATCCGAATACCGTTAATTCCGTACTGTTTAGACCTCTGGGGAACTAGCCACATGATACGAATATACATACGCGCCCAGCCGTAGATGTGGACCTCGTGAACCGTAGCCTGCCGCGCATACAAGCATGGGCATATGTCAGTTTGTATGTTTGTCTGATGAGCTTATACGTGCCCGGCGCGCGCGTGGCCGCACGATAAAACATCGGGTTTCCCGGTGTCGTCGAACCCTTACTCGAAGAGCCCCTGGGTAAGGAACTCATAAACATGTCGAAACAACTATGAACGTGTCTAAGAATGTTAGACAATATTCGTGCCCTCACCCCTTCGTCATCAGGCGACCACGCAGGTGCGCGGGTTGTGATCCATGCCCGCTGTCCTACCATGTGTCTGGATCGGACGACACGGAAATCATGAAGGAAGTCATAATGACCGACAGCGATATGGACTACGTCCCGTCGGACTGGCGTCCGTTCCTGTACTTCAAGGACAAAATGGGAGGAGGAAAGAGGAGTCTACCAAGCTCCTCTGAAGAAATAAACGGAGTTTCTACGAAGCAAGTACAGTCTCTACAGTACCAGCCTAGCGACGATGAAGACAGAGAGGTGGATGTAAACTACCTCTTCGATCCAAGAATCGACTCCACAGTACAAAGGTTCGATATCCCTTCCATAATTGGAGGAGTTGTATGTTTTTCATCAGCCGCTTACGGCACCGGTCATAATTAGCATCATAATCGAGCATGCGAGGGTTAACGAGAATACATTACCTCCCAATACCTCAAGGGAACGTACAAGAGATACACCGGGAAAGGAGCTGACATCCAGAAGGCAGCGGCAACCGATTTCGAGAGGAGAGTCAGCGCCAATGGTAGTACTGCGACGCTTGAGAAGGGAAACCTTCGGCTGCGAACCAAGTTGAGCGACCTGGAGCAAATACTCGCGAAGGTTGAGCACTCCGCTTTCTCTAGCCGGAGTGCATGTTATAGAAAAGGATTCTCGCTGTATCTTCTTCGCGAGAATAGCTGCCCTCCGTGTCTCAGCCCAAGGGCAGACGAACAGAGGGATTACGAGAAGTCTACGCGATCCACATCACTCGAGGTGTCGACATGTACTCCAGGAAGAGTCGAAATCTCACCTCAAGAACAGCGGATGAATGAGGAAGAACAGACGGGTTTCATCGAGACACGCCTAGTGTAGTTCAAAGAAGGAATCCTCTCAGCTCTTCTTTTGCAACGGCCGAGAAAAATGAAATATTCGCGACAAATTGGAACTACCCGCAAGAACGCAGATAAGAGCGCCGTCAACTCCCAACTCGCAAGACTGGAAGTTCCACTATACCTTCAGAGCGTCATCTACATCTACCTCTATACGCGGAAAATAACCTACACCATCGGGGACGGCACCCAAGTTAGCAGGGTCGCAACACGTGTCATTCCACTGTGATTGGTCCTAGTCCCGACGCTGTGAAACATTGGATGTAATCAGGTACTGGAGGCGGCGGTCCCTCCTGAGGAACCGGTAATCTGCTACTCTGAAGATGTATTCCTTATCGTGGGGGGAAGGAGGTACCCGTACGTTGAGGCCTATGAAAACAGGAGTGGCGGCCGTAACCAGCATCCGTTGCCTTGGCTTAGAAGACGTTGCCCAAAAGTCCGAATACCTCTGCTTTCATGGCCTACCCCTAACACAACTTCAACACAAAGCCATGCTCTGCGTACAAGTTGATCGTACACGTGATAAGGAATATTTGATATATCTCGGTATCACACTGGACGGGCGCCTCAATTTTGATGCTCGCTTTAGTTGCCTATCGCCTAGAGTGAAGAAAGTAGCGACACTTCTGGGTCGCCTATTCAAAAACATCGGACGTCCATATAAAGTCATTTGCTGCCACTACACTTGCGTCACAGGATCTGTGACACTCTACGGGACTCCCAATTAGACTCAGCACATATCCAAGTCTGGAACCCTCCGACGTGGTCAGAGGCATATATCAATCCAGATAGCGAGAGCGTCCCGGACTCATCTTTGAAGCGTCACTGACATTGGTGGGAATGATTTCTTTTCAACTGACCGCAGATGTCGACGCCCAACCGAAGTTCTCTGTTCGAGACCAGTGCTACGCGGGAGTGGATATCGGTAAAAAGCACTTAGTGAGACAACGGCAACACCTGCGAAGGGCGCAAGAAATGATGCGACAAGAACTCTTAGAGAATAAAGCCGGCACCAATGGTCCAAACAAGAGGCCCTTACCCTGACATAGAGTAACGCCTTAGCACTCACCGGGTACGGACAATTCCGTGTCTATCTGAATCGAATAAGAGCCGAGAAACAGACAGTGTGTCAAAAGTGCAGTGCTATTTCTGACCTATTTGTGATCCATCACAAAGTGTCGGTCTGACAATACGTTAATGAACAGCGCATCACACCCATTGAAGCGATTGGGCCAGATCTGTCCCCAGTCGCTTCAGTCGATTATCTGTTCTACAGCGAATACTAGAGTTTGGCGGGCACTCCTGTTACGAGATACTTACGACTAAGGGGGATAAACAGATACCGCGAGAAGAACACTCCATAGACGGAGCGGACTTCATGCAGGAGCTAGAACACCCCGCTTCCGCAGAACTAACGACAACATGCGGTTAATGCAATAACGTGTATCAGAGATGAACGATTCAAAAAGCCCCACAAAAAGCATCAGGACCCGAAGGCACAGTCAGCTGCTCCGCTGCCGCATTACATGGAAAAGAGAATTATCCTGGAGACGCTGACATCCGAGACGGAGAAAATAGTCTACGTTTCGGGAATCTACGGCCTAGTTTATTGTCCCGTAGCTAGCCACACGTAACAGTTTATAACCAATCGTGGAGGTTTTAGTCTGTAGGAATCAGACACTCGTTCTGGCCCCTTAGGCATGTCGGGTGAGTTATGCAAGATTTCTTCAGAGTTAAACAGAAATAGGTTGGATTTAGGTTGATAATGATAGATAAATCGTGCTTTATTTTTACAGCCATTTTCTCCACGGGCAACACTCCCGTAGCATGATACAGGAACTTTTCAGAGGCTGCCACTTGGTTTCAGATTATACGGACTACAAGCTGTAGAGGGCTCTAGATCGGCCCTTCACATTCATGCGTTTTTAAAATTCTCTATAAATTGTATAAATATATTTTAATAAGAGTACATAAAACATAACGTTCTATAACGTATAATTATATATAAATGCGTAAAGATGATTGTAGAAATAGTAGTTTGCATATAATGATAAATAAATTATTTTGTAGATAGAAAAGATAGATTAAATTATTATAATCTAATCCTATCTCAAAGCGTAACATTGCAATAGTATACGTTTTTGTATATTCAAAGAAATTATTAGTACTGGCTTGCGTGGAGCTGGCACCATTGTCCGCAAAAGCACTTGTCTCCACGTATATTTAGTAGTGTAATTTTAGACTTGAAAGAAAATGTTAAAACGGAGCCGTGAATAGATGTCAACGAATTGAATGAATAAATAAATTAGGAAGGACGGTAAGCGTTGCAGCTATAAACGGTCCAGTAATGACAGCGCGTATTAGTAAGGATTTAAAGTTAGATAAGGTTTAGAATGCAGTAAATTAAATTAAGTTAACGTAATGAAAGATATTAGATAGTGGGTAATTTAAAACTAAATATGTTAAGAGATAACTTTAGAAAAACCTGGAGTCAGAAAAATTCGTTGTCATTATAATTCGACGTGATATAATTCCTGCCTACGCCGTTGTCGTTATGCTCGCCGAAGTCTGGCTCCTTGAGCGCAGTGAGGGCCCCGGTTTGGAGTTCTCCGGCAACCGGAGCGCGATATTGACGGTTTCGGGTGACAAATTCAAAGTGCATGTCGCGGGACAAGGCTACGATTCTGACACGATTATCTATTTCAATATCACAGCGTAACATGATGAGATACGCAGCACGGCCAGCAGGCGATCGCTCCACGGAAGCCAGGCTCTCAAGGTCAGTACACTAAGCCGTCGATATGGACGGTGTAAACGCGCCTACGCATCGAGTAGGTTAGGGGCTGACACATAAGCATCTTTCCCAACCTCGCCTTCACGAGCGCCTCGAACTTGTTCTCGAAAGGCAGAATGACGTCGACCACGGCGACCATTCTTCACAGTTCGGGCTTCACGACTAAGTAAGTGCGCAAGGACGTGAGATCCTGGCACGAATCTGGGATATCTCAACGATATATCTGGAGAACATCTGCGAGTCTGCAGATAGCGGCAAGTCGCTTGAAATAAGGGGCAAGACTGTGAATCATAACCGCACCGCCGACAGCGCCGTTGATCGTCATCCCATCGACACGCCCCATTTAATGCGGAGACAAACGCCAAGTCTTCACGTAGGCCATGGCTGAGACCCTCTCGCCCGCTAACACAGATCCGGATCCTGAGTCCCCTGGTCCACGAACCAAAGTGTCAGTCACCAGATTGAAGTGGATCGGGCTCAAGCGGCATCACTTCCACACGCCGGACAGCACGGGGATTGGGTCAAGAAGATGTAAACGGATCGAAATGCACACCGTTGTGCCATAATAAATCGACCACCGTTGCGTGCAAGGCGGCAGCGACGAGTGTGCTTTTAAAGACAGAGCGGGGGGAAAGAGCCGAACGCGGCGGGCAAAATCCCACCACACGATCTAATCACCAAGTCCTTCTTCCGATTGCGTCTTCAATTTTACGCTGCAGCACAAGTGACTGCTCGAGGTACTTTTCGTGCGGCAGTAGAGTCCTTCCGAGCTGGGAAGAGGCGATTACTCGCGCGTGTCTAACGCGTCAGGCTATCGGCCAACACAGCGGCAAACAGCTTAACCTATATGTATCATGACGCTGCGTAGGCTACTACGTTGTGTTATCAGCGGGGTTCGAGTGACAGTTTGCCTGTATCACCGCGTATATCGGCGTACATTGTCAAATATTGGCAGTTTTATGATTTTCAAATCAATTTGTGAATTACATGTAATGATTAAAACAGAAGACTGTGTTATAATTAAGAACGCAGGCAAAATGACTCAGAAGATGCTATCCGATTTTCGCGTTGGAGACAAATCGCTCTGGCCCGGAAATATCTCTCAAGGACGATTTTTCAGTGCGTGAGCTTCCGTTGTTCACTCGTCGTTCTCTATCTCTCGATATCAGCAATTAAGTTGGAACCAAAAGACATGACCGCCTACACATACACGGCTACTAATTAATAAGGTCCGGTACTATCGGGTTGCTGGCATTGTTGGCTCGGACCAGGTTGAGGATGGTGGAATTCCTGTGGGCATGTATCCGTCGTCCGCGCCACAATTCGCTCTCTCTTCGATCCTGCTACGCACGTCGCTGTTCAATTCGAAGTAAGTTCCATGGAGCTTAATCGAATCATCTACTTACATCTTTTGCCCCCGGTATCTTCCAGATCGTACAAATCGCTGAATAACGACGGGATGTAAGCAGAAACAGGGACGAAATTACGGGTTGAAGAGAACCGGAGGAGAGTTAATTTGTATTCACGATGTTGGACGAGAATGGAAGTAACGCTTAGATCATATAGGAGATAATTCGAGAATGACACTACGTGGTGACTTTATTTCGCGTGACGAGAACATTAGCCTTCTAGTACATGCGATGAGATGTTCAACCTTTTTTACTCCATGGGTTGTGTGGAAAATAAGCTCGTCATGATGCACAAGTGACGGAATATACTTTTCCAATAGCGAACAAGTCGATTTTGTTCAACTAGATGAAAGCCATTAGGTTGTATTAATTTAAAATGTTATTTATGCAATACCGCGTGTTGTCTTTCGATTGTTTTCTATGGGATAGTGATCGTATGATTATTGATGAAACTAGAAGTTTAATTGTTCCCGAATTTGATGAAATGACAAAAGAGGAAAAGCATGAAGTGTAAATGGTTGAATCTTATCACGCTTTTGTCGAATCAAATTTACAAATGCTTCCGAGATTGCCAAAGAAATACTAAAATTTAACATCTTCCTAATCACCGAATATACATATCGCGTATGAATATACACATTTGTTGTACACAAATTCCAAGAAAGAGGTACTAAAATTATGGCAGAGGTTTCTATTAAAAATTCTAAAGGTAATAAAACAGAAAATACTTAAATCATTGTACAAAAATTGTTTATTAAAATTCAACGGTACAAAGAAGATACTAAAATTGTTGTACAAGCATGTTAAAAATTCAAGATGGACGGTGAAACAAATACTAAAATTGTTGTACAAGCAAGATTGACATTGGAAGAATTGCTTTTCCGCGAAACTCTTTATACATGTGAATTACTTCTAAATTCCTATTTCAAAAGGCAATTACTTGTAAAGTCAAAGTCACCAATACATATTTTTGTCAATCTTGGAATTCTAATTACACTTGTACAAGAACATTGTAAATTTCATTAACAAACAGAAATTCGCTGTTAAATACATTGCTTCTTGGAAAAACTTGTTGTTTCCTTTCAGTATTTCACATCAATCTTCTTTTTTCTTTTGTTTGTCTCAAACGTACTGAATGACAACTAATAATTTTAGGATAGTTGTGAAATACAGTAGAAAAAGGAAGAAAAAACATTCCAGATAAATTTGCAACTCACAATTCGCAATGTTGACTGTCCGTTGAGATAATATTCTTTATTAACGCGAAAATAAACTAATATCCAGCAAAGCCTTCGTTTCTACATAATACATCGCAATAGAAATATATTTAATATCTAACAAAATTTTGGTCTCTATTTAGATTACATAAATATTACATTACAATATACATATATAATACATACATTCATGCATGATACATGTATAATACATACATATATACATATATACATGATGCATATGTAATACATATATATATGGTACATATATTATACATTTGTAAGGTACATAGTATACATAGTAAAGATACATGAGCAGAAACGAGAAATGAATAACAACGTTTGTACATCTTACATCTATACCTACAGTATTCTTATTTAATAAACAAGGTATTCTTATATACTAAAGAAGCATTTACTAATACTTCTGTCTGTTTTTGAAGCTTCTGAAACGTTGAAAGCGCTTTGTCCACGACAGATCTACTAAATACTTAAGACTGCACTGCTTGCAAATTCATGCTTGCTTCCTGACTGTGTGTCATCGTCATTTATTGCTTTTCAAATAAAAATTGTCCTGTAATAGTTCTCTAGTGTTGCTAAACTGAAGAAATCTGTTTTTATAAATCTGTCAGCTGTGTGCACGAATCTGTCATTTCTACGTCTGAATCGATCATTTGTATTTCTGATTTACTATTCAATTCCTTTAACTGTGTGTTGGTCGGCTGAGTGTTATGCAATTCCTCGTTTTTAATCCAACATCCAGATCCTTCGAGAATTAAAGTAACGGATAGGCTGTTCTTCCTCGTTAATCTCTTTAAACATTCCTGCGACCGAAGCCAACGTCATTCCTTCCGCAATCAGACTGATGGTTGTGGTAAGTGTGTGAGAATAATGAGAAGTTCGTGGCATTTTGTAGAAAAACGCAACGATTGGCCAACGTCCATGTTCCACTAAATTTTGCCTGTCGTCTGTATAATTTATTCCGCACAAGTTTCCGTCGTCCATTGGATTGCGAGGATCAAACGGAGTCATAGTGAAACACGCATATTTGGTATACGAGGTTAATAGCTGTTCACGATCCTCACTATCGAATATCAGGAAATATTTTTGTTAAAATTGTATCGTAAATAGTTGCGCTTGTACATTTGCAACAAACATCCTTTCGAAGGCTGCCATGTCATTTCCTTCGTCCACTATATCGCACAACACAGGTTTTCGAAGATCCATACCATCCAGTCGCAGGAGTTTAGGACACCGTTTTTGCACGTCTTTGATATAGTCATTTGTGAATTGATACTCTTTGCATATCGGATTCCTTGTCAGTACGAGCTCCTGCAGCTCTAAATCTTTCATAGCGTTTATTTCTTCAATGTCTCTTATCGAATTTTCTCCAATGTGCAATATCTTTAATGCCACTAATTTCAGTTTCACCATGCGTAGTATTAAATCGATGTCCAATATATTTTCGTTCAAATTTAGTGCCTTTAAATCTGGCATATTTTCCGATAGAACGTTGAACACGACTTCCAAAACTAGAGGCCAGAGCAGCGCACAAAAGTAGTCAGGTACAAGGTCGAAATCTCCCTGAAACCTTGACAAATCCATTGATTTTGTCGCTTGTGCGTATCGCCTCATTATGGCTTGTTTCACTCTTTCTTTAAATTCGTCGTCAATTATACACCGGGGAAATGGTGGCTTTGTAACTGGGACTGTCAATTTTTCTCCTCGGCCGACTGTGATTTCACAGTGTAGTAACGCAACTGCTACTTTTTTATCGTCCACAAAAAAATTGGCCCCATTTCCATTCGCCCTGTACTTTATCGGAACCAAAGTATCCGGTGCAATGTGACTGAGAAGATTATTTATTATATAGTCTTTTGTATATTTATGCCCGTCTGGTATAATAATTTTGTAATAATTAGAGTCAGGAAGTTCATCTTCGTGTCTAACTCTTTTATCACTTTCCGGTTGTGTGTCCTTCTTAATATCTTGCTTGTTATTATTTAAATTTATTATCATTTTTGTATATTCAGGCGTATATTTTCGTGTCAGTATCCAAGGCTTCTTCGGTTGTTTTTCTAATCCTGCTAGTTTTAGTGCTTCGACCGATATTCTGCCGTCATATGAATTATTATTGATTCTTGGTAAACGATCATTATGGAAAGGAAAACATTTATCGGAATTTCTATTTCTTTTATCGTGGCCGTTGCAACAGCGCAACGTTTTATTTGACAATTGCGACATTTTTTCTTTTTACACTCTAGGATGATTTAGCACCAAAAAAGGAAGAAAATGGAATCACAGATGGATGTACACTGATGCACACAAATTAATACTAACAAGAGTGATGACACGGTAAAACGATACTTCACAGCACTTTTTACTCGCACTTGAGCCACTCTTTTAAGAAAACTTTAGTGAGAAACTCACGGTTGATCACAAACACAACTTTCTCTGACGACGTTCGGAGTGAAAGTGGCGAATGGCCATCATTGTAGATGACGTGGCCGTCGCTGAAGAAAGTGGCGGACGCGATTTGTTTTACTTCGATCTTCCGAATGGGGGTGCAAGCGTAGAATATTTTGTAGTAACTATGGTGACAATTAAATTGATATCACAATACTGCAAATAAATAATGACTCCGTAGTTAATTTTAGTAGTTTGTATAAAAACATTATCAATATAACAAAATATATAGTTACTAACAATAATTATCAAATAACGAAGCTTAAAACATGAAAGTTAAACAACTAATGAGTAATTAACATGATGTTTGAAGTATATATAAGGTTCTGTAATATTTTAAGCTGATCATAAAGTTACTAACAATTTTTTAATATTCTATTGTTTATAATAAATATACATCTCGACGGAACGATTTAATGAACATAGTCTTTGATCTAAATTCTTCGATGTAGAATTCTCTACAGTGTTGTAGATACTATGACGATAATTAATGTTTAATCACAGTACTAAAAATTTAAATAATAACTCCATATTTAGTACTGATAATTTATTAAAAAATATCGCCTATATAACAGAAGGTGTATAATATATAAAATGAATAACTAATGATAAATAACGAATGAATAATTTCTCTTGGCGGGTAAAAATCTGCCGGCGATTCTCGAGGTTCGTACTAATAAAAAAAAAAATTGGCGACGACACGCAGGATTCAACGGACAGAAAACGAGCACGAACTCTCGAGGTAGATGGCTGGTTAATACGACTGCTCGCTTTGATGTTCCAATTGAAAGTGTTGAGAAAATTATTTGTTACGGCGGAACATTGAAAAAGAAGGTGTACCGTGTTCTTTTACGTCGAAATCATAATTGCCATGAAGGTGGGACGAAAAGCTAGACAGGAAGAGGAACGCGAGAGAGTGAGAGTATTATCGAATGAAGGTGTGGGAAGGAAAAGTGGTCGTTAAAGTACGTTATTAATTTTTCTAATGGACAGTACAATTCGAGCAATGCCTTGACGCGAATTGCTCGGCTTTCCAGGAAGAATGACACTTTCTTTCTCTTTATTTTTTTCAGCTTCCGTTGGTCTTCTTCCCGTCCTTCTCTCCCCCTTCAGCAAAATGAACTCTCCGGATATAAAGAGCAAAATTGGACAAACACAAACCGCGTGAGCGTTTTTATTGGTATCGCAAACAATGAATAGGCGCGGGAAGAGGCAAAATGGGAAATAATCTGTAATTTAAGAAGCGTGGGATAAACGGGGTATCTGCATTCTTCCGTTTTTTCTTTCCTTTTCCTCTCTTTTTTTCTGGTATTGTTATAAAATTCAATGATACGCGCCGAAAAAATACGTCACAGGCCAACATCTCTGGCAAATGAAAAAAATAGGGAGAGAGAAACGACTAAAGAAAAATAAAAGTTGCATACATCGATTCGCCTTTCTTGCGGCGCTTTTATCGCTGCGGCACGATCTAGCACGATCGATTTATCCGTCGCGCATACGTTATCGCGGAAATAAACGACGGGGAATCGATGAATGTTCAAGCAAGTATTCGCAAAAACCACCCACGATCGACGCTGAAGGATCCTCCTTACTAATCCTCGTTTCCCTTTGCTCCGTTTCCATCTCGAGACTCTTTTTTTCTCGTTGAGATCCCGGCACGGTTTTTTATTTTACCATTTACCAATGAACACAATTTCCAACGAACGACGTTCCTCGGGTAGCGATTTCCTAAATTTCGAAAAAGTTCAGCGCCTTCGACTTGATCGACCGAGGACCGTGAGAGAAGTTCCACGACTTACCGTGTACTACCTTTTTTCCGCGGTTTTCCGCTAATTTTGCAACTAATTAAGTCGGCCTGGAACTCCATAGGATTAAGTGAGCGCAACGAAAGTGGGTGGAAGTTGTCCGAGTGCCCATTGAGTCGCATATTCCCGCCAAGCCAAGCGGAGAAGCTGCCAGACCAGAGTTGCCGTTTTGTAGCGGATAGCTTGGCAAATTGATAAACGCCAACTCCGAGAGCCGGGAAAAATCACGGGAGGCTCGTCCCTCATTTAGGCTTGGGGAGATTGGAACAAAATCCCTGAAAACCAAGAATTAATTCGATTCCGGAACCTTGAGCGTATGAATGCAAGCACATGAAAACGAAATTACACGCTCGGCCTTCATGAATTTTAATGGCGGCCTGTGATCCTGAATCGCAATGCTCGACGGTGTACACACACCGGGCCATTTGAATAACGTTTATGTCGTCGATTATATGGGCGTCTACGAGGTTTGACAGGTACGCGGCAACGTTTGTCAAACTGGAGCTCGATATCCATTTTGAACCTGGATGAAAACGATTGAGAAACACTATCTGGGTGTTACGAATGGCGGTGGAAGTAACTTGTAGGCGTTTGATCGCGATACGTGTATGTAATCGACATCGTCCGAACATTCTCATTTGATTTATTTTTGATAAGATATGTTTTAACGACGAGATTAATTATTCTTCGTGAAAACCATAACCGTCGAGATGAATTTAAACTTTCAACCCGCGCTGGTTCGGTGAACAGCTATTTTCCTTTATTTTTCCATTTTTCTTTCGGTAATTTACATATTTTCCACGTATTATGATTAAGCTCGGACGTGAATTTTGCTGTAGATTGAATTACAATTGATTGCCATTATTGCTATTAGCAGAACTTTATTTAATATGTATAATTTACAATTATTAAGTTATGTTATATATAATTTAATATATTTATATACTCTTTTGATAGATTTATGTACTATATATATTTATTAATCCATTGGTAGTTTGTACACGTTGATTGACTCTGGATTACCCACGTGAGGGTCTAGTGCCGGAAATACCTTCGTGGAAATCTGCTGCCAGAAGTGTCCAAGTGTCTCTCTAATCCCTGGAGTATCCACTTAAATTGCAAATTGCCTTACAATGAAAAGTAATACCTAATAAGTGATAAAAGTATTTGTATTCCCAACGCTAGGCAACCACATGTGTAATTCTGGCACCAGGCCTCACGTGAATATACCTGCTCCAGCACCTCACGTGGGTAATCCCTGACTATGTTCGAATACAGTTGCTGCAAATCGAATCAGTTGCTGGATTTTCATGAACAATATTTATATTTCTTTAACTTTTTAAGTGGACGTATTCATTGTAAGTGATCTTCTTGTCAATCTCATCCGTGACGTATCAGTTGATATTATGTTCAACTTAATTGTCATATTTATTACACGTTTCAAAAACCTTCATTTGCAACTGTTGATGCTGAGATTACAGCAATGTTTAAAAATCATCTGAATCTTCAACTAAAATTGAGATTATCCTATTACCATACTTATTGGAAATTTGTTAACAGTGTTCAACAAGCATTACAAACATCATTTTGTATTAAAGTCTTCTGATTGTCATATTTATTACATATCTAGACAATATTTAGCTAACATCACCAACAACATTTAATACTAATTGTCATGTTATTATTATATATCTATAAATAATATTCAGATATTACAAAACAAAATTTAATATTGACATCAATCAATTCATATACATCTTAGACATTTGACAGTGATGCATTTCTATCATAATTTGATACCAAGTCCATCTAATTGTCACACTCGTCACATATTTGTTAATAATATTTAAATATCATCTCTAACATCATTTAATACAGAGTTCATCCAATTGTCATGTTACACGTACATCTGTACCGTTCCAAAGTAATCTCTGTCGTTGCAATGAGTTAACATCGAAGTTCGTACAATTGTTAATTTAAAGACTTTATTTACAGACCCGACACACACTGCGTTCGTAAAAGTTGTCAAAGTCATATTTATTACACGAATGATTCCACGATTGATGTGACGAGCGTATACCAACGAAGACGTAATGCCTTCCTTGAACGAGAGATTTCACCTAAGGAGTTACCTTGTAATTCTTTGAAGTTTCTGTTCCTCAGCGCCTTACATGAATATTTCGTAAATCCTCTTTGAGACTGGGATAATCGACATCGCGATTAAATTACGAACGCTTGCAATCGAAAATTTTTTGAGCGGAAAAATTATATTACATTGAGGGCTCTGCACGCCCTGCCTCCCGCGGGAACGAGTTCCAACGAAACCATTGATACAACGCGGTGTTTCGACGTTGTTCGTACTCCATTTCGGTCTCAATTAAACCTCAGTCCTAGATGTAAGATGAAGTTGAACAGAACGGTGTCGTTTATCATTCGATGTTCATTTCGCAGTTGAGAGGTTTTCCAAGTTCAATCCCTACTGTAGCTGGTTAACCATAACTGATTGGGTGTTTACCTACCGACGTAGCATTTCAAGTTCGCTACGTGTACACAAGGGATCAAAGATAACTCGCCTTACTGTCTCTACCCTAAAAAGTTGATCCTTAAAATTTGTACGATTCATGCTGCTAACTCTCGCAAGAACGGCGAGAGAATTCTCGAAAAATTAATGTATCTCCAGCGACGTATCAACGAGCAAAAAGCTTCCCACTTGGAAATAAACGACGTTCTTCTTCGCTTATATTCGACCTCGTTACGCAGTACATTTTTTCTGAATGGCGTTTCGGAATGTTGATCAACCGACGCTTTCTAGCCGTATGTACTTGCTTCCAAGTGATTCCAGGAGTTTTCTAAACGCATCAGAAATAATGTTGAAGCCTTATTGTTTCAAATGATCAGAACCTCGTTGGCTCAGAAGAAAAGCAGTAGACGAAGAGAAATTTCTAGGTACAAATATTTTAAGTATAGTTACGATTTTATGCAAAATTTACGAGCGAAGACGTATGCAAAATTCATACGTACAACGTTACACGTATTATGTTCTACATGAACGTACAACGTTACACGTATTATGTTCTACATTATACGGTACTCGTAGTACGTAGTACGCCATACGTTGATTGTTACACTTTACTTCATACGCTATACATTATACGTTATGCGATATACGTCACAGCCCTTCGTGTTTAATATATATATATATATATTCTTATATGTAAAAAGTATGTAACTTCTGGTTACTTCATTTATTTTAACGAATTTAGCATTTTTCATTCAATTTAAATAATACAAATTACGTAAACGGATAAACTATCTTTGATTTTGTATTTATTTCTGCAACAGAACATCTTTCTGACGTTGCAAATAATTAATAACTTTTACAAATGTATTTGTTTCATTTTTATTCAATATTATTTTATATAGTTTATCAAACATGAAACTCTATTGTGTCACAGAGTTTGGTATGATTCATTGTTGAATTCTTATGACCAATCATAAGAATGATATCGATATCTGCGGTTTATAGATGTGAAAGGATTTGAAGAAGGTTTTGTATTTCTGTTATTTTGCGATTATAAACTGAAAATAGATAGGTTATCGAATCTCGACGAAATAATAGTTGGAATGATTTAAATAAGTCGTTATATATATAACAAATTAATATGTAACAAATTTTGCAAATTTAGGTTATTACTTTTCATTGACCTATTCTTACTATTTAAATCTATGATATAGTGTTATATTTATAAAATGTTTAATAATTTGTTAAGCAAGAGATTTTCTGCCATGATTAATTCTTGTACTATAAGTATTTTGAAAAATGAATTCTTAGAGTGAGTTTAGAATTCTAAAAATGATTTGGGACGGTGACTAATTAATATCTAAATACACATTTTTATTCAATATGTTGTAACTTTTTCCCTTTTTTGGGGAGTTTCTATGAAATTCCTTTCAAAGTTTGATAGTGTCTGTAATATAGTTGTCTTAATGTTTGTAATATTTATAAATTTACAAAATATATTCGTAGATGTCAATAAACTTTTTCATTAGTAGACGTAGAAGAATCTTCGATATTCCTTACGAAATGTTACACAATATACTCTTTCGATATCATACAAATATTTGCAACTGCAGCTTAGGAATTACTAGAAATTATTAGAAATTTCTTTTCTTTCGTAACACTGAAGGATATCGTTTGTCATGAATTCGTCTTGACAACCATCTTCATATGAGAAACAGAAATAGCATTTTATATAAGAGGAACACATTAATTTCGTAAAAAAAAAGATTATAATAAAAATTGTTATACATTGCTGGATTGGAAGTAGTAAGTCGTAGAATTTTGTTCTTTCCATTTTTGCTTTTGCTACCGACAAAAGTGGTGAACTAAACTAATGCTAATACCCTGTATGTTTATGTCAACAAGACTGCTATTTTGAAATTAGTGAGAAAATAACATTTATTTTTTTTGTGTTATTTGAATTGGACATATGTACCTGAATTTTGCAATAATGACGTAGATTTACAATGATGATTGTATATTAGTGTTTGCGAAAAATTTTCTAAATACTTGAAAAGTTATACTACATGTAACATATGAGAATATGTCATTATATGATAAAATATTCATATGTAGTATGACATTTTTCAATAATTTGGTTTTACATTAAAGTCAAATATTATATATAATTATTTAATGTTGTTGTATATGAGTAATATTAATTATGTTGGTACATTATATATATAAATTAGCAGTTAATGACGATGATAGATATAGGAAATATCAATTTTATTATAATCATATTAATTACTTAAAAGAAGATTTGTAAATGGTTTAATATACATTTTCTGTGTAATATCCAGTTTCTGTTACGTAGTATTCTAAGTATATATAATTGCTTTGTAAATTTTATAAATTCGTAAGTTTAAATTTATTTTATATTATTCAGCTAATAGATACAGAGAACTAATATAGAACGAACTTCTAATTAATTGCATAAAACTTTACTTAACAACTGCATTTCATGGTATGTAAGTAAAACAAATAACATATTATACTATTTCAATGAAAAGTTCGGAAATAAATATTCCATGAATGAGTAATGTTTTCTATATTGCGATAAAATAATCGCATATCTCAGAAATATATTGTTCATATAATATATAAACATATCGTGAATATATCCATTGTATACTGAAAAGCTAAACATGAATGTTTCTCTCTGTAGTTGTTCAATGTATATATTCTTGATGTATTCGTAAGTTTCGCATGTTGTGAAAAATTAAACCGTATGTATGTATTAACATAGTTCAAAATGAGTGGAACATTCTTCTTAATTGTGTTCTTTCAAATAATTTAACTTAGTGAGTTATTCTAAATTACTTGTTGCCAGTCTTAACCAATAATAAAGTACTTTATGACCGTACGATTTTCATAATTTCTCTTGATGGATGTGACTATCTGAATTTTCATATTCATATAGTTCAACTACAAAATTTTGTTACTAACATTAGTAAATATAAATTTTTTTATAAATTGACACAAAGAAGTTATAAGTTGTTCTAGAATTCAGAACGTTTTGTTCAAATAGTTCAGTTATCCAGTGTCATAGTAATTTTTCAATTGTGCGACTAGTTATATATACATAATAATTATTTCAGTAATATCATTATCATTTTATGAATATTTATATTAAAATGATTGAAGTTAAACCAGTTATGAAGCTGAATTAGATTTTGAATTTCTTAAAAAGCAACCAATTGTTTTTATGTAAAAACAGGCTGTTTTAAAAAGATGAAAGTAAAAGGAAAGAGGGATTTCTGGTTATCGTTACGCCTATGAAATAATTGCGAATGACATTTTATATGATTAAGTTTCTCCAACCGTGCAGACTTGCCGTAAAAGACCAACATTCCTCATCGAGATTGGGAAGGAAACAGGATTTGTCGGCCGTATAAAAAGACGCACAGCCATACGCAGAAGTATTACGTTGCTGCACATGAAATGGTGGATTTGGAACTAAATATTTATATAATTGTAACTTTATTAATTTAATGGAAACTTTCTAATCAAAATATGTTCCATCTGATTCCATACAATTCTGCCAACGTGTTACAAGCAATTTTATTCCTTTTTCAAAGGAATTTGTATTTCTTGAGACAAGAAATTCACCGAATGCATTTTTAACATCCATCTTACTATTGAATTTATTTTATTCCATGAAAAGTGTAGTAAATGTTTAAATACATGAAAATCGGTTAGTGCTAAGTCTGGGGAATACGGAGGAAGGATTTCATATAACAAGTATTTAATTTTTTTCAGGATCATTTTCGAAGAGTGTGGTCGGGCATTGTCGTGTACTAGCAGAACTCCGTGTCTATTCAACAACGCCGGTTGCGGTTCAGTAAGTTTATCGTGCATTTGTTGAGTTCCCGCAAAATGTTTCACCGTCTTAATTGTTTCGCCTGGTTTAAGAGGGTAATAGTTTACAGACCAGCAAACTGTCAACATAACTCTTTCTGAAAGAGAGCTTGTTTCTCTGAACGTTCTCGAGCTTTGTCGTATTTCAACCATTGTACAGAATGTTTTCGATTATTGAACACGATCCATTTTCATTGGTCACGATTCTGTATAAAAATGGATCCCTCTTATTGCGTGCAGTAAGAGAAATTCAACTATGAAAACGACGTAACATATTCTGCTCTGTCACTTGGTGTGGTACAAAATTATGCAGACTCTTTCCGATTAACTTTAAATATCTTGAAACTATACAACAATGCACTCCCAGCTTTTGTGCAATATAGCTTAGAGTCTGACCTGAATGCGGTTCAAAAATGTTCTTTAATTCATCATTATAGATGATTTCCTTCTGACCACACGATTAAGTTTGGCGGTTGTTGTTCTCGCGTAATATGTACTTGACGAAGTCTGTGGTGTCGAATCGGTTGCGGCTGTATTGTATAACTTGCGCGCTTCAGCATTGAGAAATTCCCGTCATTGTTGTTAAGATAGTGAGAAACACGTAATCGGTTGTACGTATTCTGTAGTAAGGCTTCACGTGAACTGAGAGAGCTGGAACGGAATATGTGAATGTCGGATGCATTCTGTTTGCAAACCGATGAAAAGCAGGGAAAGCTCGCTAGGTTCCCACCCCATCGACTTCGGAAAAATCACCTGGGCCTAAGGTGGATCCTGCAACGCAGATGCCTGCTGCCGCATTCTGGTCCAGACTCTATGCCTGTGACCTAGAGAATGCTAATACCTTCGTCTATGCCACAGTCACGGTTACGGTCTGTTTCTACACTTTGTTGAATGAAGAAACAAGGATCAGCCGAAAGAGTAAGGGGTTGTGGCGTTTTGTGGTTGCTGGAGATTCTGACCACTTGAAGTCTATAAACTTTCTCTGGCATATTTGCGACTCTAGGCATTGTTGCATTTCCGCATTGGGACTTTCTCGAACAGAGATAATCTCCCGTTCGAAAGCTTTGGAACCATCGCTGTGTTTTGCATTCATTAGCTGTACCTGTAACAAACGCTATGTTAAAATTTAGCTTCAATAGCACTATGTCTCAATTTAAATTCGTACGGGTAAATTACTTGAATTTGTTTGGAATCCATCCTCCGTTTATGACTTGAAAAAAACGTGAAGTTGTTAGCCAGTACCATGTGCTACGAACACATTAGAACATAGATAATTTATAACATGACATTTGACTTTCGACAGTGACATTCGAATGAAAATTGGATAATAGTTAACAATTTGAGAAACCGCCATTTCATGTGCAACGACCAATAATAAGTCACGAGTAGCGAAACCATTTTCAGTCTGGTTTGCCATTATAATCTTGCAACACGTCCAGTAGCTTTATTGCCTCAATCACGATGCCATGACCACCCTCCGCACTAATTCCCAAAAATAATAATTGTTTTATAGAATAATGGTTCGCTTTATGGAACAGCAGATAGTAATTACTGAATTTAAAATTATTTTATTGTATACCTATATCCTGTTAATCTATTATTTTTATTCCGCTTAAGTCACATATGACGCCATCGCGCTATTCACTTTCCATATTGACTACATTTAACTGCGATGTACATCTATTGATGTCTTTGGACTATGTTTGGGCATTGCCAAATCAATATAATAAATAATAATGTACGCTGATAATTGCAGCAAAGAAGTGCAAATGGTATGCTATTACACCAATGTCAGAAAAATTATTAAAATATAACGTTGGAATTGCATCATCATCTCCTATGGAGAGAAATGGCCATTTTTTGTTACAATGGTAGATTTCCCATAATACAGAAGTCTCTTTGATGAAACATTTGGAAGCAAGTATTATTTTAAGTGCATTTGCGGCCAAATTTCAGTCCGGTAGTTATTTTAGATGAATAACCTTGTATATCAAATGATTATTTCATTCGTTACAGATGATTGAAGCAAGAAATATTCAAATGAAAAACAGACTGTAATCGACTCCAGAACAAAGACTTATCGAGTGTTCTACACATCATGATCAAAATACACTTACCCATATTCATTCTCTCTTCGCTCATATTCTCGGTAGAGCACACCACATCATAACCGCAAATAGCACTGGTGACTATACGAACGTCTGGCGTCTGACGTCAGAGATCTCTTCCCGCGAATACAATCGATTCAAGGTGCTTTGGCGATGTTCTTTGCGGAATAGTGGTTGGTATGGATTGAAGTAGACTCTCATACGAAGTTAATTACGTTTATTTGGCAAAGATACACGATGGCGAAATGAACGCGGAAAACGAGGTAAACATATAGACTTATGGTTGATGTTCACGTCGCGAGTATATCCGTGTGTCCGTAAGACGGTATATCGATGAGTCACTTTCACTATCCGAATTTTTCTGAGTAACACATTCGCTGCTTTCTTCGCCATTAGAAAAATTCGGTCCCCGTTTCGGATATTCCTAACTGGCCGAATCGTTTTGGAACTATAGCCAATTAGGTGGTCACGAAATTGCACCGCCTACTCCTTACGTTCGTGACACACTTTCTCTGAGCGGGGGGCTGCAATTTCGCCGGACTGATTTCGCTGAATTTTGGAGTTGTAGCAGGATTTCCCCTGGACCTAACTTACTTTCTCCAAATGTTTTCCAGATGCAGATCTGGGTGGCCCTTAGGAATCCTAGAGTTCACGACACTTTACTGAAATGTTATTGTGGCCGAATTTCTAAAAACAATAAGTGCGGACGTCTGGTCTTACGCACTGTAAAAATTAAACTTGGCATTCGCAATTAAATAGTGTAAACGACAAGTGAGTTTCAAAATGTCCCAACCTCTTGTCTGAGAAAACGTCTTTTCTCTGACATCTACTAGTCGTTACAGTCCAAAATTGTTTTTCAAAGCCAATAAATTTTAGATTATCGCTCGCAAACATCAATTTTTTGCTGGTAGGTGCTTGGTGTTTGACACAGGATTCCTCGGAATTGCAGAAGATGATCACTAGAACACACGCATTTGCCACTATTTTTTTCCAGTCTGGAAAGCGAGAGCTGAATGCATGACGTTGCCGTGAAAGCTCGGTATGCGCGTCTAGATTTAGACAGCTGTACCTTGATATGGTGAGAAGAAAGAATGAAAGATGCGTTGCTGAACGGGTTTTTTACATAGATGCAGAGAGACAAAGGTAATTGGATGACAGAATTTGGAAAGAAATATTAACGATAGATTAAAAGATAATCCAAAAAAACGTAATTTTTCGTTCTCCGGGAGGAAAAATCATAATTTTTGAGATATTTCAATAACAATAGCGTAGGTCTACTGTATATCGTGCGACAAAATCGAATATAGCATTTATTTGGCCGAGAAATGACGAGTAAAATCTCCAGATCGATTCTCACAATCGCGTTTCTAGCAAAATTTTACAGATTTTCTTCAATAATTTTTCAACCGTCCGACTTATTTCAGAAAAGAATACTTAGACAGATGCAGACGGGCAAAGGTAATTGGATGACACCCTTTTGAAAAAAATCCTTCTTCTAGATTTGCAAATGTTTAGAAAAAATCGGAGCTATACGATATCCGGTAGTGGAAGTCGTAATTCATGAGATATCTCAATAAATATAGTGTAGTTCTACTGTATTTCGTGCGAGAAACACGAATATAACGTTTATTTGTCCGAACAACCACAGGAAAAATCTCCAGATCTATTCTCACAATCATGTTTCTAGCAAAATTTTATAGATTTCTTAGAATAATTCTTCAACAGACTCTTTTCAGAAAAAAATACGTAGATAGATGCAGGCGGGCAAAGGTAATTGAATGACTGCCTTTTGAACGATATCTTCTATTGATTTGGAAAGATTAAGAAAAAATCGAATATTTCAGATCTCCGATAGTGAAAATCGTAATTCTTGAGATATTAAAAGAAAAATAGTGTAGTTCTACTGTATATCGTGCCAGAAAAACGATTATAACGTTTATTTTGCCGAAAAAGAACAGCAACAATTTTCCTGATCGATTCTGATAATCTGGGTTCTAGGAAAATTTTATCGATTTTCTTGAATAATTCCTCAATCGTCCGACCTATTTCAGAAAAAACCACTTAGATAGATGCAGACGGGCAAAGGCAATTAGATGACAGCCTTTTGAATGAAATCTTTCTGCTAGATTTGAAAATATTTAGAGAAAATCGAAATTTTCCGATCTCTGGTGTGAAAATTGTAATTCTTGAGATATATTAATAAAAACATAGTAGTTCTACCGTTTTTCGTGCGGGAAACACGAATATGACGTTTATTTGGCCGAGAAACAAAGAAAGAATCTCCAGATCGATCCTCACACTCGCGTTTCTTGCATAATTTTATCGGTTTCCTTGAATAATTCCTCAACCGTCAGACTTATATTATATCAGATATTATATCAGAAGAAACTGATTAGATAGATACAGACGGGCAAAGGTAGTTGGATGACAGACTTTAAAACGAAATTCTACTGCTGGCTCTGAAATTATTTAAAAAAAAATGTAATTTTCCCTATTCCCGGGATTAAAATCGTAATCCGTGAGGTATTCGAATAAATATAGTGCAGTTCTAAGTTTGTTCGAGAAACACGAAAATAACGTTTATTTCATCTAGAAACGACGGGAAAAATCTCCAAATCGGTTCTGACATTCGCGTTTCTTGTAAAGTTTGATAGATTTCTTATATAATTACTCAACCGTACGAGATATTCTACAAACAACGACTTAGATAGATGCAGACGGGCAAAGGTAATTGGATGACAGACTTTTGAAAGAAATTCCTCTTCTAGATTTGAAATTATTTAGAAAAAATCGAATATTGTCGTTCTCCGAGAGAGAAAATAGAAATTCTTGAGATATTTTAATGAATATAATGCAGTTCTACTGTACTTCGTGCGAAAAACAAGAATATAACATTTCAAAAATAGCAGAAAAATTTCGATCAAAGTCAGTCTTCCAATTACCTTTGCCCGTCTGCATCCATCTAAGTAGTTATTTCTGAAATAAATCGACGGTTGAAGAATTGTACAAGAAAATCGAGAAAGTTTTACAAGAAACGCGATTGTGAGAATCGATGTGGAGATATTTCCTGTGGCTTCTCGGCCAAATAAACGTTATATTCTTATTTCTCGCACGAAATACAGTAGAACCTTACTATTTTTATTGAAATATCAGATGAATTACGATTTTCACTCCCGGAGATCGGAAAACTACGATTTTTTTCTCAATATTTTCAAATCTAGCCGAAGGATTTCGTTCAAATGCCGTCATCCTGTTACCTTTACCCGTCTGTATCTATCTAAGTAGTTTTTTCTGAAATAAATCGGACGGTTGAAGATTTATTCATGAGAATCGATAGTATTTTGCAAGAAACGTGATTGTGAGAAATATCTGGATATTGTGCTGTGGTTTCTCGGCCAAATAAACGTTATATTCGTTTCTCGCACGAAATACACTAGAATTGCACTTAATTTATTGCAACATCTCAAGAACTACGATTTTCAATTCCGGAGATCGAAAAATTTCGATTTTTTCTAAATATTTCCAAATCGGTCCGAAAGATTTCGTTCAAAGGGCTGTCATCCAATTACATTTGCACGTCTGCATTTTATCTAAGTAGTTTTTTCTGAAATAAGTTGGACGGTTGAAGAATTATTCAAGAAAATCTACAAAATTTCGCTCGAAACGCGATTGTGAGAGTCGATCTGAAGATTTTTGTGGTTACTCGGATAAATAAACGATATATTTGTGTTTCTCGCACGAAATACAGTAGAAATGCACTATTTTTATTGAAATATCTCATGATTTACGATTTTCACTCCCGGAGAACGGAAAATTTCGATTTTTTTCTAAATATTTGCAAATCCGTCTCAAGGGTTTCGTTCAAAAGGCTGTCATCCAATTACGTTTGCCCGTTTGCATCTACCTAAGTAGTTTTTTCTGAAATAAATCGGACGATTGAAGAATTATTCAAAAAAATCTATAAAACTTTGCTACAAACGCGGTTGTGAGAATCAATCTGGAGATTTTTCCTGTCGGCCAAATAAACATTATATTCTTGCTTCTCGCACGAAATGCAGCAGAACTACTCTATTTTTTTAAATTATTTCGAGAATTACGATTATCACTCCCGGAGTTGTCAACTTTTCCATTTTTTTCAAATATTTTCATATCTAGAAAAAGGATTTCGTCCTAAGGGCTGTCATCCAATTACCATTGGTGGTCTGCATCTATTTAAGTTGTTTTTTCTGAAATAAGTCGGACGGTTGAAGAAGTATTCAAGAAATTCGACAAAATTTTGCAAGAAACGCGTTGTGAGAATCGACTGGAGATTTTTCCTGTTCTTTCTCGGCCAAATAAATGTTATATTCCTGTTTCTAGCACGAAATGCAGTATAACTACATTATTCTTATTGAAATATCTCAAAAATTGCGATTTTCACTCGAGGAGATTCGAAAATTTCGATTTTTTTTATATACTTTGAAATCTAGCCGAAGGATTTCGTTCAACAGGCTGTCATCCAATTGCGTTTTCCCGTCTGCATCTATCTAAGCAGTTTTTTCTGACACAAGTCGGGCGGTTGAAAAATTATTCAAGAAAACCGATAAAATTTTGCAAGAACGGCGATTGTGAGAATAGATCTGGAGATATTTCCTGTGGATTCTTTTATTAATAAGCTCCAATATGCGTAATTCGTACTTACCGTGTACCGAATGCTGCAGAACCGAGTGTAACCGTGTAATACGTGGAAATATATCGTAATTCGTCGTTACAGACGGTCCTGTTTCATTATTTCAAATATTATTGCGAAAAATGTGATGTGAAAAGCATTTAGTTTTTCTGTCACTAACGGATATACGTGTTAGAATACGATATAATGCGACCGTTCCGGAATAAATTCCGACTCTATGGGTCATTGAGGTTTAATTAGGTGTGATGTAGTCACAAACGAGGTTAGTATGTGTGGATAGATGTAATGTACTATAATATGCTTAAATAGTCCTTACTGTGTAAAGAATAACGCAGAACCGTGTGTAATCGTGCAATACGTAGAAATGTATCCTAATATTTCTTTACTGGCAGGCCCGTTTCATTATTTCCAATATTATTGCGAAAAACGAAGAGTGAAGAGCATTCAGTATTACTGTCACTAACGGTTATGCGTGTTTGATCGCGTTACAAACAATTAATCCTCAATGACCCACAGAGTCGGAATTTATTATGGAGGGGTCGTATTATATCGCGGTCGACCACGTATAACCGTTGGTGACAGCAAAACTGAATTCATTTCACACCACGTTTGCCGCAATGATATTAGAAATAATGAAACAAGACTATCACGGACGATGAATTAGGATATATTTCCACGTACTACACGATTACACACGGTTCTGCAGCATTCGTTAAAATGCAAAAACGAATTCCGCATATTTCAGTATATTAACATTGCCCTCACTAACCACGTTTGTGACCATATTACATCTAAGTATTCCTCAATGACCAAAAATTCGGAATTTATTAGGGAGCAGTAGCATTATATCGCGAACTAACACGTATAAACGTTAGTGACAGCAAAACTGAAAGCTGTTCACATCACGTATTTCGCAATAATATTAGAAATAATGGAACAGGACTGTCAGTAATGACGAGTTAAATTATATTTACATGTATTACACGAATAAACACGCTTCTGCAACATTCGATAAACTCTAGGGACGAATTACTCATATTACAAAACATTACAGTAGTCCACACGTACTAACTGCCTTTGTTACAAAATTACACCTAATTAACCCTCAATAACGTATAGAGTCGGAATTTATTAGGGAACAGTAACCTTATATTGCGAACTAACGCGTAGAAACGTTAGTGACAGGAAAACTGAATGTTTCACATCACGTCTTCCGCAATAAAATTAGAAATAATGGAAGAGGGCTGTCAGTAATGACAAATTACGATAAATTTCCATGTATTACCCGAATAAACACGGTTCTGCAGAATTCGATAAACTCTAGGGACGAATTACTCATATTACAGTACATTACAGATGTCCACACAAACTAACCGCGTTTGTAAAAATATTACACCTAATCAACCCTCAATCACGTATAGAGTCGGAATTTATTAGGGAACAGTTCGCATTATATCGCGATCTAACACGTATAACCGTTAGTGACAGCAAAACTGAATGCTTCTCACATCACGTTTTTCGCAATAATATTAGAAATAATGAATAAGCACTGTCAGGTACGATGAATTACGATATATTTCCACGTATTACATGATTACATACGGTTCTGCAGCATTCGATAGACTACAGGGACGAGATCCGCATATTACTGAATATTAAATTTGTCCAAACATACTAACCACGTTCGTGACTGTATTACATATAATTTTGTCTCAATGGCCCATAGAGTCGGAATTTATTAAGGAACAGTCGCATTATATCGCAATCTAACACGTATTACCGTTAGTGACAGCAAAACTGAATGCTGTTCACATCACGTTTTCCGCAATGATATTAGAAATAATGGTAAAATACTGTCAGTAATGACGAATAACCTTATATTCCCAAGTACTAAACGATTGCACAAGGTTCTGCATCATTCAATAACCTGTAGCGACGAATTACGCCTGTTAGAGTACATTAAAGATGTCCACATAAACTAACCGCGTTTTTGGCTGTATTACAGATAATTGAACCTCAATCACCAATAGAGCTGAATTTGATGGGGAACAACCGCATTATATCGCGATCTAACACGTATAACCGTTAGTGACAGCAAAAGTGAATGCATATCACATCACATTTTTCGCAATAATATCAGTAATAATGACACAGATCTGTCAGTAACAACGAATAACTATATATTTCCACGTATTACACGATTACATAGGTTCTGCAGCATTCGAAACACTGTAAAGGACGAACTGCGCTTATTACAGTACATTATAGTTGGCCCCGCATACTAACAGCGTTTGTGAAGATATTACACCTAATTAATCCTCAGTGACCCGTAGAGTCGTTATACATTAGGGAACAGTCGCATTATATCGCGATCTAACACGTATACCCGTTAGTGACAGCAAAACTGAAAGCTTTTCACATCACGTTTTCTGCCTTAATATTAGAAATAATGAATAAACACAGTCAGGTACAATGAATTACAATATATTTCCACGTATTACACGATTACACACGGCTCTGCATCATTCGATAAACTGCAGGGACGAATTACTCCTATTACAGTACATTTTAGTTTTCCACATATACTAACCGCGCTTGTGACTGTATTACACATAATTAAACCTGAATCACCAATAGACCCGGATTTTATTGGGGAACAGTCGCAGTATATCGCGATCAAACACGTATAACAGATAGTGACAGCAAAACTGAATGCTTTTCACTTCACGTTTTCCGCAATAATATTAGTAATAATGAAACAAGACTGTCAGATACGATGAATTTCGAAATATTTCCACGTATTGCACCGTTACACACTATTCGGCAGCATTCGATAGACTGCAAGGGCGAATTCCGCATATTACAGAATATTAACATTGTCCACACAAACTAACCACGTTTGTTGAAATATATCGTAATTCATCGTACCTGACGGTCTTGTTTCATTACTTCTAATACTATTGCCGAAAACGTGAAGAGAAAAGCATTCAGTTTTGCTGTCAGTAACGGTTATACATGTTAGATGGCGATTAAATGCGACTGTCCACTATATGGGTGATTGAGGTTTAATAAGGTGTAATCAAGTCATAAACGAGGTTAGTATTTGTGGACATCTATAATGTACTCTAACATGCGTAATTCGTCCCTACAGTTCATCGGATGTGCAGAACCTTGTTAATTCGTGTAATACTTAGAAATATATCGTAATTCGTCACTACCGACAGTCTTGTTCCATTATTTCTAATATTATTGCGAAAAACGTGATGTGAAATGCATTCAGTTTTGCTGTCACTAACGGTTATACGTGTTATATCGCGTTATAATGCTTCTGTTCCCTAATAAATTCTGACTCTATGGGTCGTTGAGGTGTATTTGGGTGTAATATAGTCACAAACGTGGTTAGTATTCGTGGACAATTTTAGTATCCTGATATATTGGTAATTCGTCCATGCAGTTAATCGAATACTGCAGAAACGTGTAATAGTGTAATATGTGGAAATATATGGTAATTCATCGTACCTGACAGTCTTGTTTCATTATTTTTAATATTATTGCGGTTAACGTGATATGCAAATCATTCAGTTTTGCTGTCACTGACGGTTATACGAGTTAGATCGCGATATAATGCGATTGTCCCCTAATAAATTCCGACTTAATGGGTGATAGAGTTTTAATCAGGTGTAATATAGTCACAAACGCGGTTACTATGTCCGGATAACTATAGTGTAGTGTAATATTCGTAATTCGTACCTACGGTTTGTCAAATGCTGCAGTTTATTCGTATAATACTTGGAAATATATCGTAATTCGTCATTACTGTCAGTCTTGTTCCGTTATTTCTAATATTATTGCGGAAGACGTAATGTGGAAGGCATTCAGTTTTGCTGTCACTAACGTGTTCCGTCTTACGCACAATAACACACCATCATCCACCACTCACTACTACACTCGCCTCGCTTGCATTACGCACGCCCACTTACATACACTCCAAGGAAAAAGACAGTCGACAGCGTTTGGAAGATTCGAGACAGTCAGTCGAAAAACGGAATCAATCGAGACAAAAAGGTCACAATTAATGTACAAATCTAACACATAATAAAGGAAATATAATAATATAGACAATAATGTAATTATGTAAATAAAATGGCAATCCTCCTGAGACAAGACGGTGACATTGAACTAGTTAGTATTCGTAGAGGGATACTAACTCTGTTGTTGGAAAATTCCGTTTTTTTTTTTTTGGAATTCAGGTACGAAGCATTTGGTCCTTCGAGCCGGATTCGGCATAAAACTTAAAGAATCAGTGCAGTGATTGTGCATAACATCTAAGAACCTAAAAGGACAATACAAGTATTCTGAACAACGTCATTCACGGTAGAAGAAGATTCAACTCAAGGTTTAAGGGATCTCATTAAACAAAGAGCTGTCATGAAGGGACATCTGACTCAATTCAGCAAGTATTTATCCAAACACAATTCAGAACCAGACCCTGTAAAACTAAACGTAAAAATAAAACGACTCATCAAAGTCTTCTACAATTTTGAGAACATTCAAATGTGGAATTCGCCATGGAATTGTTAGATAATGATCAATCCGAAGAGCGTGAAAATATAGAAGAATTGTATGATGATCTAATTACTGCTGCGGAAAAGATTCTCAATGCGGGTACTAGCATAAGTGAAAATTGTTCTTCTCCGGCAACTACAACGGATGCATCAAATAGTAAGGTAAAACTACCAAAAATTGAATTACCAACATTTGGTAGAAGATTGGAACATTGACTTTCCTTTAAATCACAATTCATGTCACTTATTGGCACTCAAATAACACTATCTAACACACAAAAACTACATTATCTACGGTCCGCACTCTCCGGTGAAGCGGCAGAAATTTTAAATTCAATCGACCTCACTGAAGATAATTACGCATTAGCTTGGGAATTGCTGAATCAAAATTACGGTAGCAAACGGTTTATCGTCTGGCGTCATGGTGAGCTCTTACTCGATACCTCTCCCACTGAAAAAAATTCAGCACCGTCCATACGTCGATTCGCAAATAACATACGACAACACCTCAAGGCTTTACAAACTTTAAACCAGCCTGTTGATTAATGGGACACAATCGTGATCATAATGCTTCTTCCGAAATTGGATCGTGATACAAGAATGGAATTCGAAAGGAAGTTAGAATCAACGGATATTATTCCAACCTTGGGTACATTCCTCAATTTTCTTCTGGACAAAGCAAGATATCTTGAAGCCGGAGAAAGGAACTTACGACAAGGCGTTAAAACTAAGAACAAGCCTGAAGTGTCAACCATGAACAAATTCTCAACGAAACGGATACAAACGTTTAATGCATCTGCAATCACCTGCCCACTTTGTAACGACAACACTCACCGTGTATATGAATGCGAACAACTCACGAATAATTCCCCTCCTGAACGTGAGAAGTACATCCTGGAAGCTCACCTATGCAGCAACTGCCTGCGTAAAGGACACGCTGCCTCACAGTGTAAATCAATCTCATACCGAATTTGCGATGAGAGACATCACACATTACTATACGCGGAACAAACCCAACCTGCTCAGGAAAAACAATGACTAACAACCACCGGAACGGCACCACCTCTTGCATCACCCCACGATTCCTGCACTGAGGAATTGATGACCACTACGAGGATAAAGGTGTACGCAAGAGACGGAACACACACACAATGCAGAGCTCTTCTTGATACTGGATCCACTACCAATTTTATCACCGATGATTTGGTCAATAGATTACGCCTGCAGAAAAGGTACTGTGCTGTTCCGGTAAGAGCATTAAATTCTCTGCATACTACATGCAACTACTACACAACTGCAAAAATCCAATCCAATCACACCAATATTACGAAAACATTCAATTTTTTCATTATACGCTCTATCTCCGCATCCGTCCCAAATAACACAATCGATCGTGAGTTTGTTCCCATCCCACCAAACATCAAATTAGCGGACCCTGATTTCAATAAAGTAGCTCCAATACAAATACTCTTTGGGTCAGGTCCATCTCTATCCCTACTCAGCATCGGACAAATTAAACTTCCATCAGCAACCAATTTAGATCTTATACTTCAAAAAACAGAATCAGACTGAGTCATTGGAGGAAGTGTCCCAAGTAATAATAAGAAACTGTTACAAACACACCATACATTTAACTTGCAATTCGAGTTGAAAAATTTTTGGAAAATCGAAGAAGGCAAACCCTACCTTACTGCAGGAGAACAGGCAGCGGAGAACCAGTTCCGACTCAACACCACAAGAGCAACCGATGGCAGATATGTAGTCGCCTTTCCCTTTAGAGACACTGTAAACAATTTGGATGACTCCCAAAAGGCTGCTTTGAAACGATTCCTATCACTCGAGACCAGACTAAATAGTGACCCAGCTTTAAAAGAGCAATACAACGCAATTATCCAGGAATATATAAACCTCGACACTTAACACTTTCTCACAATACACAATCCGGATTTTATTTACCCCATCACGCAGTCAAGGACAGCAGTCAGACGACGAAAGTTCGCGTCGTTTTCGATGGTTCTATGAAATCCAACACTGGACTATCACTAAATGACACACGTATGGTGGGACCAACGATTCAAGAAGATATTCAATCATTGATTTTGAGATTTCGTCTACATACCTACGTTCGAAGAGATGTATCGTCAATTTTGGGTCCGCCCAGAAGATCGAAAATTTCAGAGAATCATCTGGCGAGATGGCAAGGGTCAATTAAGAACATATGAACTAAACACCATTACATTCGGTCTCTCAGCGGCCCCATATTTAGCAACACGGTGTTTAAACCAACTGGCAAGGGACGGAGCTCATCGTTTCCCGATGCCATCAAAAATTATACGAGATTTCTATGTAAAAGATCTCATTACGGGTACACCTACAAAACATGAAGCGATGCAACTCCGAAACGAACTCATTCAACTGTTAAAGAAAGGTGGATTACACATCCGTCAATGGGCATCCAACGATAAGTTCCTTTTAAAGGGATTGCCTGAAGGGTCCATCAAATTAACCCTATCTAATCAGGAGTCAACATTGAAGACATTAGGACTCTTCTGGAATTCACACCTTGATTCCCTCACCTATTCAGTCAGCCCTATTAACATAGACCACAAAATTAATAAACGAACCATGCTCTCCCAAATTGCAAGAATTTATGACCCGTTTGGACTACTCGGACCAGTAATTGTAATAGCAAAAATGTTAATGCAATCTCTTTGGCAATTGAAACTCGATTGGGATGAATCCGTTCCGTCAGACATTTACACCACGTGGCGTGAATATTGCATGCAACTTAAGCTCTTAAAAGACCTGTCATATCCTCGCCACGTTATATTCAGGGAGGCAGACGAGATTCAAATACATGGCTTCAGCGACGCAAGTGAGAAGGCATATGGTGCTTGTCTCTATCTACGATCGTCCAGTCAAAATCAAGTGAAACGTCACATATTGTGTGCAAAATCCAAGGTAGCTCCTCTCAAAACAATTTCTTTGCCCCGGCTGGAGTTATATGGTGCACTGCTATTAGCAAATCTGTACCATACCGTCATGCAAGCTACTAAGTTGCGTGTAAACAAAACAGTATTCTGGACTGACTCAAGCATAACCCTTCGTTGTATCAAACACTGAACCAAACTTGTTAAAAACCTTCATCGTAAACAGAGTATCAGATATACAACAGAAACAAATAAGTACGACTGGAGACACGTCCCAACTAGTCAAAACCCAGCCGACTTTCTATCTAGAGGTTTATTTCCTAAGGAATTTTTACGGAATGACAAATGGAATACCGGGCCCAGCTGGTTAATCCAACCAGAATCACAATGGCCAGTATGGGAAATCAATTTGACGGCACAATTACCAGAACTGAAAACCCGTTTTTGTCTAATCGCAGAATCACAACCCGACCAAATCTGGAACCGTTTTTCATGCTTTAACAGACTCGTAAGGACCGTCGCTCATTGTCTGCGATTCAAAACCAATAGAACGTATCACGGAACCCTTTGCGTGGAAGAATTAAAGGAAGCACATGACAAGATAATCAAACTAATGCAACAAAGTTGTTTTCCATCGGAAATTCACGACCTCAAAAGATTCGGCAAGGTGAGTCATAAGAGCAGGCTGCTACCATTAAGCCCATTCCTAGATCAACAACAAATCATTAGAGTTGGAGGCCGACTGAGACAATCTAGTCTTTCCTATGATCGAAAACATCAAATTATCACGAAGGCACATCATATCACATCATAACACAGATTCATAACAAGAACTTCCATGTTGGAATTCTGTCCACCTTATACTGTGTTCGGCAGAAGTACTGGCCTTTAGATGGAAGAAATGAAAACACGACAAATCATTCGTAGATGCATTCGGTGCCTCCTTTTCAACTCGCCTACAACTGAATGCATTATGGGAGACTTACCCACGCCACGAGTAAAACAATCTCACCCATTTAATACCGTCGGCATCGATTACTGTGGACCTTTTTTGATTAAGGAAAAGAAGCATCGCAATCGCAATAACATGAAGGCATATGTGGCAGTTTTTGTTTGTCTTGCTGTGAAGGCAGTTTACCTGGAGGTCGTCAGCGATCTGAACACTGATGGATTCATCGCTTCTTTTCGAAGATTTATCGCCCGAAGAGGGAGATGTACCGAGATATATTCAGATAATGGATCAAACTTCGTTGGCGCTGGAAATCAATTAAAGGAACTATACGCTCTACTCAACTCCGAAACCCACAACACACGAATCTCTGAATATGCGTCATCAGAAGGCATCACGTGGAAGATGATCCCCCCTCGATCACCGAACTTTGTGGGAATCCTCCGTGAAGGCGATGAAACATCATTTGAAACGAGCCGTGGGAGAAACATTATTCACATACGAAGAATTCAACACGTTGATTATCCAAATTGAAGGAATACTGAATTCACGTCCTCTTACCCCTATATCAACCGATCCTAATGATCTATCTCCACACACCCGAGGTCATTTCTTAATTGGTCAACCATTAACAGACATTCCCAAGTATGATTTCAGAGATACACCCGTCAACAGATTATCTAGATCGCAACACATACAAAAAATCCGTCAGAATTTTTGGAGTCGTTGGCACAAGGAATATCTCAATGGTCTGAATATTCGTACGAAGTGGACTCGGGGAGAGATCAAACTCCGAAAGGGGACTTTGGTCATCATCCGAGAAGACAACCTGCCACCGCTCCAGTGGAAAATGGCAAGGATCGTTCAAAATCATCCTGGGGCATCGTGCGAACCATCTCCAGCAAAACCGCAGCTGGAATCGTAACTCGAAACATTAGAAACATAACCCCGTTACCCATTAATAGTGATAGCACATTTTAATTTATACAATCGGATGTAAGACCATCATCGTATCTCAAAACTCACACAACATTTCATCAGTTGAACCAATCGTTCAACGGGGGGCGGCATGTTCCGTAGTACGCACTATGATACACCATCATCCACGACTCACAACTACACTCGCCTCGCTTACATCTCACACACACGCACGCACACTTACATACACTCCAAGAAAAAGGCAGAAGACAGCGTTTGGAAGATTCGAGACACTCAGTCGAAAAACGGAATCAACCCAGACAACAATGTCACAATTAATGTACAAATCTAACACATAATAAAGGAAGTATAATAATATAGACAATAGTGTAATAGTCTGAATAAAAGGGCAATCCTCCTAATACAAGACGGTTACATTGAACTAGTTAGTATTCGTAAAGGGGTACTAACACCGTGGTCGGAAAATTCCGTCCTTTTTTTGGAATTCAAGTACGGAACATAACGGTTATTCGTGTTAGCGATATAGCGCTACTGTTCCCTAATAAATTCCGACTCTATGGGTCAGTTAGGTATAATTGGGTGTAATATAGTGACAAATGTGGTTAGTATGTGTGGACAAAGATAATATTCTGTAATATCAGGAATTCGTTCTTGCAGTGCATCGAATACTACAGAACCGTGTGCAATCGTGTAATAGGTGGAAATATATCATAATTCATTGTATCGGACAGTCCTGTTGCATTATTTATGGTATTATTACTGAAAACGTGATGTGAAATGCTGTCAGTTTTGCTGTCACTAACGGTTATACGTGCTCGATCGCGATATAATGCGACTGTTCCCTCATAAATTCCGATTCCGTGGGTGATTGAGGTTTAATTAGGTGTCATTCACTGACAAACGCGGTTAGTGAGTGTGAACAACACTAATGTACTGTAATTAGAGTAATTCGTCCCTACAGATTATCGAATGCTGCAGAGCCGTGTTTATTCGTGTAATACTTGGAAATATATCGCAAATCGTCATTACTGACGGTCTTGTTCCATTATTACTAATATTATCGCGAAAATCATGATTTGAAAAGCATTTAGTTTTGCTGTCGCTGACGGTTCTACGAGTTATTTCGCGATATAATGCGACTGTACCATTATAAATTCCGACTCTATGGGTCACTGAGGTATCATTAGGTGTAATATGGACACAAACGCGGTTAATATGTGTGGACAACTATAATGTACTGTAATTTGCGTAATTCGTCCCTACAGCTTATCGAATGCTGCAGAACCTTGTCTATTCGTGTAATACTTGGAAATATATCGTAAATCGTCATTACTAAAGCTCTTGTTCCATTATTACTAATATTATTGCGAAAAACGTGATTTGAAAACCATTCAGTTTTGCAGTCAGTAACGCTTCTACGCATTAGTTTGCGATATAATGCGACTGTTCCCTAATAAATTCCGACTCTATGGTTCATTGAGGTCTAATTAGGTGTAATATAGTCAAACACGTGGTTAGTATGTGTGGACAAAGCTAATATCCTCTTATCTGCGGAATTCGTCTTTGCAGTAAATCGGATGCTGCCGAACCATCTGTAGTCGTGTAATATGTTAAAATATATCGTAATTCATCGTAACTGTCAGTCTTGTTTCATTACATCTAATATTATTGCGGAAAATGTGGTGTGAAATGCATTCAATTTCGCTGTCACTAACGGTCATACGTATTAGATCGCGATATAATGCGACTGTTCCCTAATAAATTCCGACTCTATGGGTGCTCGAGGTCTAATTATGTGTAATACAGTCACAAACGCGGTTAGTTTGTGTGGACAACTATAATGTACTGTAATATGCGTAATTCGTACCGACTGTTTATCGAATGCTGCAGAACCATGTATATTCGTGCAATACTTGGAAATATATCGCAATTCGTCATTAATGACGGTCTTGCTCCATTATTACTAATATTATTGCGAAAAACGTGAAGAGAAAAGCATTCAGTTTTCCTGTCACTAACGGTTATTCTCGTTCGATCGCGATATAATGGGACTGTTCCCTAATAAATTCCGACTCTGTGGGTCATTGAGATATAATTAGGTGTAATATAGTCATAAACGCGGTTAGTTTGTTTAGGACAAGTATAATTTACTGTAAATAGCGTAATTCGACCCTAGAGTTTATCGAATGCTGCAGAACCGTGTTTATTCGTGTAGTACATTGATATAAATCGTAATTCGTCATTACTCACAGTTCTGTTCCATTATATCTTATATTGTCGCGAAAACCGTGATGTAAAAAGCATTCTGTTTTGCTGCCACTAACGGTTATACGTGTTAGATCGCGATATAATGCGACTTTTCCCTAATAAATACCGACTGTATGGGTCATTGAGGTATAATTAGGTGTTATATAGTTACAAACGTGTTTAGCATGTGTGGTCAAAGTTGAGATCATGAAATACGCGGAATTCATCCTTGCAGTGTATCGAATGCAGCAGAACCGTGCGTAATAGTGTTTTACGTGGAAAAGCTTCGTAAATCATTGTACCTAACAGTCTAGTTTCGTTATTTCTGATGTTATTACGAGAAACGTGATGCGAAATGCATTCAGTTTTGCTGTCACTAACGGTTATACGTGTTAGATTGCGTTATCATGCGACTGTTCCCTAATAAATTCCGACTCTATGGGTCATTGAGGTGTAATTAGGTGTAATATAGTCACAAACGTGTTTTGTATGGGTGGACAATTTTGATATACTGAAATACGCTGAGTTCATCTTTTCATTGTATCGAATGCAGCAGAACCGTGTGTTATACGCGTGATACGTGGAAATGTATCGTAATTCATTGTACCTGACAGTCTTGTTTCATTATTCCTGATATTATTGCGGGAAACGTGATGTGAAATGCATTCAGATTTGATGTCAGTAACAGTTATACTTGTTAGATTGCGATATATTGCGACTGTTACCTAATAAATACTGACTCTATGGGTCATTGGGTTATAATTAGGTGTTATGTAGCCACAAACGTGTTTAGTATCCGTGGACAAAGTTAATATCCTGAAATACGTGGAATTCATCATTGCAGAGTGTCGAATGCAGCAGAACCGTGTGTAATAGCGCGATACGTGGAAATGTATCGTAATTAATTGCACCTGACTGTCTTGTTTCATTATTTCTAATATTATTGCTTGAAACATGATGTGAAAAGCATTTAGTTTTTCTGTCACTAACCGCTATACGTGTTAGAATGCGATATAATGCGTCTGTTTCCCATTAAATTCCGACTCTATGAGTCATTGAGTTGTAATTAGGTGTAATATAGTCACAAACGTGGTTAGTATGTGTGGACAAAGTTAATATACTGTAATATGCGGAATTCGTCCTTGCAGTGTATCGAATGCAGCAGAACCGTGTATAATCGTGTAATACGTGGATATATATCGTATTTCATTATACCTGTTAGTCCTGTGTCACTTCTTCTAATATTATAGCGGGAAACGTGATGTGTAATGCATTCAGATTTCCTGTCACTAACGGTTATACGTGTTAGATCGCGATATAGTGCGACTTTTCCCTAATAAATTCCGACTCTATGGGTCATTGAGGTATAATAAGGTATTATGAAGTCACAGACGTGTTTAGTATGTGTGGACAAAGTTAATATCCTGAAATACGCGGAATCCATGATTGCAGTGTAACAAATACAGCAGAACCGTGTGTACTAGTGTGAAATACATAAAGAATTACGATTTTCACTCCCGGAGATCGGATAATTTCGATTTTTTCAAAATATTTTCAAATCTAGCAGAAGGATTTCGTTCAACAGGCTGTCATCCAGTTACCTTTCCCCGTCAGCTTCTATCCAAGTAGTTTTTTCTGAAATAAATCAGACGCTTGAAGAATTATTCAAGAAAATCCATAAAATTTCGCTGGAAACGCGATTGTGGGAATCGATCTGGAGATTTTGCCTGTCGTTTCTCGGCCAAATAAACGTTACATTAGTGTTTCTCGCACGAAATACAGTAGAACTAAACTATATTTATTGAACCATATCAAGAATTACGATTTTCACTCCCTTATAACCGAAAATTTCGATTTTTTCTAAATATGTTCAAATCTAGCCGATGGATTTCGTTCAAAAGGCTCTCATCCAATTACCTTTGCCCGTCTGCATCTATCTAAGTAGTTTTTTCTGAAATAAGTTGGACGGTTGAAGAATTATTTCTGCGAGTTTCGTGGCAGCCTCAGTTTGTACTCCCGCGCCTTGGCGAATGCAAGTAGGTTTCAAGTTTTTCGCTGCGTAGGCTGGTGTTTTGATCTTGTCGCGCGTGGTAGAGAATCACCAACCGGATCCATTATATTTTCCTCTGGGATTTCGGTCAGCATCATGTCCCACGTGTGTATACATCGTGCTTGCCTCCTATTGAGACCGATGGCACCAAGTTCTTCAGGAAAGCTCAATCGGTTTCTCTTGGCATTGTTGCTCGTATTGTCAAGTAACGGAAACAAGTTAGATGCGTCCGATCCCTAGACTTTTCTGCCTGAAATGATAAAACTGAGATGAAAATGTCATTCATGCCCATATTCCCTGTCCCGTTATTGTCGAGCAGGGCACGGTCAGCCGGTCTACACCCCAGTCGTTAGATAACGGTGTGCATGGAACCCGCTCCAACGTTCTGTTCACACCGGTCTAGTGGCTCCGACGACCCACGCATCAGTAACATTTCTCTCTATCCTTTGTCTGTCCATTATTGTTTCAAAGTTGTTCCATCCCAGAAGTTAGTTGCGCATGTGGTCTGGATTCCACACGCTGCACAGTTTTGTAGTAGTCGTCCAATAAATATGTAGCGGGGACCTGTCCGGTCTCCACTGAAACGGGTCTGAAGGCTCCGACATAATCTGAGCCGGCAAGCCCTTACACATCTCCGTTCTGATCATGCTGTATCAGGCAGGTGATCGCTAGATTACACATTTTACACAGATGGTTGCTACTTCTTCGCTCTTCTTTCATCGCCAAATCGCAGCCTCGGGGATCAATATGGCCGTTCAGCAGAACGCGTGTTTGCGCGGCTGTCGCGGTTGGGTATTTTTCGGACTATGATGTGAGGAAACTCTACCAGTTGGACACAGATTCGCACTCCTCCACCTACATGGTGAGGGGATTGACCGCTGTCTACACTCTCTTATGGTGCTCTTTCATCTTTCAGGTAGCCAATCAAGAGAATTTACAGTCCAATATGGCCGCACAGCCGTATCTCACTACCGGTTTGTAGTAACGATTCACTTTTCTCACAATGAGGTAGGTATTTATAGATTTCGCACTTACTTCTACACTTTACAATCATCCATCGGCGGGGTTAGCGCTTATTTATCGTTTTACGTCGGCCAATCGCGCCAATATTTCGAAGCCGTCGCCGTATTTGATAGACACACGATCGCGAATTACGACACTGGCGGCTTCTATTGTAGCAACTCACCGATTACATTATTGCAGCAGCTTAGGAAGAGCATGAATCTTCTCTTTTGCATCGTTGCTATTGTGGCCAATCACGTACTTGCGTCACAGAGCGCAGCCTGGGTAGCGCGTGACGTTGGGCGAATTTGTTAAATATTGTAGAATACACTAAGCACACTAATACTTCTTCCTATTTATTTATTGTCAAATTAAGGAAGATATATAACGTTGTGCACAAAGATCGATAGAATCTGAGCGAAGATAGTAGTGCCAATGAATGTCGATCTATTTCCACCGTTATAACACAGTTTGTACACTACATGTTTTGCCATAGAACTTTTGTGTTTCTCGAGAAGTGCCGAGGTCCACCGAGCTTTTTTACTTCTAAAATGTAAACAGTACGAAAATAGAGACATGTCAACCACTCAGCCTACATAACGGCATCCAATATAGGATCCAATGTAGGCCCGTACCGTTTCCATTTACCTTGTATGATGCAATAAGATGCAACCACGTTCTTTTGTTCTTATTCTGCACTCGATTTATCCCGAGATACAAGGCACTCGATAGCCATGGTGTCGCGCACTATCACGTGACATCACAGGGTGGGAATTTTTTGTGGGTCCGTGGTTCGTATCACGGTTCAGCCGTCCCAGGCCTACCTTTGACGGGACAAATTATTGATGATACGTAATATATTTCCTATATCCTCTGACGCAATTATTATATCTCAGCACTAATAAAGACATTTGTGCCTCTTACTGAATTTCTAGTCTCGCGATGTATTCTGCTCTTCACGGAATCACACAGAGTATTATACAGCTCAAGAAGGACACGTCCGTAATACTCAGCACCATATTGTCCCCAAACTATTTCTTTTTGTACGTGGAGAAAATCTTCGAAAGACACCTAGACACGCTGAGTGGCCAGCTAGTGTCGGAACCTTATCGAACAAAATCTCCACGAAAACTTGCCACTGAATTTGAGAGCTCCGGGTTCAAGACACTCCTTCGTTGCTCTCTCGACAATTGACTCTGTGGCTACTTTTCAAGTTGTTACATCTTTTTTTATTATGCGCTGTATAGATCATATGCGGAGGCTCAGAATACCTCTGATAAAAGTTAGTTCGGTGAGAGATGAGGCCCCGTTCAGCTTTCTGTCCTACTATTTCTTATTTCGGAAGAGAATTTACGGAGCGAAGATTGTTCCTAGCCCTCTGACTAATATCTGTTCAGGATATCTATTCCCATGATGCATCTGTCGCCAGCGTGGACAGCCCTTCATTGCTCTCAGTTGTCGTCTGGTCAGTCTTTGAAGATTTTCTGCATCACGCTTCTATACCTCGCTCGATTGAGTTGAACTGCATCCTCGCAGAAGTTGTTTACAACATTCTATGCGATTCGGCGCATAGTAAGACGTCGAATATCGCTGTAGAGGAGAGATCTGTCCCGGAAACGTCCCTAAGAGAGCAGGGTTAATCTCTGGATCGCCGCAGCCTTCCAGCAGGTGCTGTACAGAGTCGATGTTTTCACAGCACTCTTGCACTTAAGCTCATTTTCTGTTTTCATTCGGCGCAGATAATCACCGAAACATCCGTGTCCAGTGAGTGGCTGAGTGACCTTGAATATGAGAGTGCGGGCTCCTTCTTTGATCCATCTGTTCCAGTGGGGTACAGCGGCGATAGTACTATGACGTCCAATGGGCTCCACCTCCAGATCTCGGTTCCTTCTTTAATACGTGCTGAGAAACGCCTGCTGTATAATTCATATTGGTATTAATTTTGGGATTATAACTTCCACCCTATCCAAGTTCTGAGTCCAAGAGAAGCGATCACGGTCTACGTCAGTATATAGGTGGAAAGGGGTAATGCCTGCAAAGGGTTAAGGCTGCAAGATACGGCACGGTAGGCCCGCACTGACCTAAAGGACACCTGCTTCTGTAGATATCGTAGCAATCTCTATCCAACCTTGCAAACGTGAAATGAGTCTGAAAATTCAGGCAGCTGTCTAAATTCAGGCCTAGGTATTGGAGATCTTTCACCTTGAAGCTATCCCCCTGCAAGTAGTGCATTGGGGGAGGGGGATTTCGTGTTCGAGGAAGACCGTCGTGCCGAAGGACTTTGTTTCGGTCAAGGCGACTTCCAGTCCTAGGTAACGTATCATGCTAGATATTGCAGCCACCGCCATTTCCATCAGTTTTTGTGTGCGTGTCAAGGAAGTGCCGCTGCCAATATGTAGTGTGTCATCGTCGTAACACATCATCTGAATCCCGGCTGCTTTCGGGACCTGGCAGTACCCTACATTCCAGCGTAGTGTGTCAAAAACGGAACACAGTGGTACATTTTTTGTCACTCTCCTGACAACTCTGAGACCATAATCTATTTTATATGTAAAGGACTTTCCCGAGAGGTAGCTATTGATAACTTCTCTCAAATTCAACATTCTCTTAGGGGAACGCTATGATTGGACTGATGTGATTTTACCCCAGGATAGGAGTTTGAAGGCGTTCAGGATGTCAAATTGATACCGTCGGCGCGATAGCTGCATGGGAGATAGTTGACAGCGCGAATTTCAAAACACTTTCGATGGCATCTATGGTTGAGTGCCAACACGGAAACGGAACTTGTTGTCTGAAGTATCCGAGCCTCTATTTGACAGATCAGTGGTGATTATGTTGGCGACAATTCTGTCTAGTGCCTTCCCCATTTCGTTTGGAGGACAGATCGGCCTGAGAGACGATCGGGAGCCAATATCCTTTTGCCTGCTTTCGGAAGCAGTACCAGATTTGCTGATATCAACTCTCTTGGGAATCTTCCAGTTTTGAGGCACTTTTTGAGGAACCACCTTATGCTTTCGCCGAGTTTGATAACTACTGTCGTTAAAACTCGTCCTCGTACTTCGTCCGGACCAGGGTTAGAATTCTTTTCGAATATTCTTGCGATTTACAGAGACAGTCCTTCGTTAAACATTGGACGCGGCCATTTCTAATGAGGTGTGTTTGTTAGAAGGTTTGTCGCCTTACGAGCTAGAGAAGAGAGTGCATACAGTGTTCTCGAGTGTCCGAGAGTCTAGAGTTTCCGTGATGTGAGGTGACCTAATACGTAGATTTCCTAGAACGGTAGCCACAAAATGTCCTGATCAAGAGTTCCGAGAAGCCATGCACGGGAGTTTACTTTCTCTACTGACGTAATTTAGTAGCCACTGCTCTATACTTCCTGTATAGAGATTCTTCGTGCATCAGATCGCGTTGATTCTACCTACGGGCGCGTTTGAAGCGCCCTCGTCATTTATATAGTCCGTTCGCGTTGTTATCAGTTCCTCCGACCACAAGTAAGTCGAGTGAAGCTCGGTTTGGAGCGGGGCATGTTTGTGTTGCAGATGCCGTGCAGTGACATATGGAATCACTGTGATTCTTTAGTTACGTGCATCAGGCCAGGGACAGCCCAGGCAGTTGCGCGGCTTACCGCTACTACGTGGTCATTATATAGCTTTCTAGTTACCCATCTTGTGACTGAGAGTTGCTTCCTCTTTACGTTGGTTTCCGGGCTGGAGGAGTGCTGACGACTGAGTTAAGCTTAGGTGCTGAAGCCGAATAAATTATTCCTTCTGTTTGGAGGACAATAGCGATATGGTGGATATCGTTTAAGGTCTCTGCATGTTGGACTACCATCCAACCTTATCTGCCATCGACGGGCATGCCCATGAAAGGTCGACGGTGGACTCTGGCAGAGTTTTTTGGGCATCTTTAGTTCACAAAGGAAAGGTCGGTATTTGCTGCCTAGTCTACTAACGCCCTGCCCGTCGGGTTTGCTTTTCGGCAGCATGACGAACTCCTGGCTTTGAAGTCTCCACGAATCAGGAAAGGAAGTGTGTGGGTACGTGCGAAGTACGTACATAAGTCGTCCAGAAGTTTAGTAATCGTTCCAAGGGGCTAGATATGTTGGGCTTATACCATTACAGTTACGTTATTCCACGCTGCCACGAAAAACCGTGCCTATTGATCAAGGCCCATAAAGGAGAGTTATATACGGAAGTTCCTCGCTTGATAGCGACTGAGCTTAGCCTATTCCCAATACGTTCTGGGCAGTTTAGGACGGGTTACGGTTCTGCAATCACGGCCAGACCAATTTCCCATTCGTCCATTGTTTGTGTGAGCTTGTGTACTTGGTTAACATTGGCTTAAAGTATATGGCCCGCGAGGGCCACCATTTTGATACTTCCATATCTTCTTCGCGGCTTCTTTTCCCTTCTTCGTTAGTGTCGACTCTATCCTTTTGTCTGTGGCTGTTGGCCGATGACAGAGTTGTCTTTGTTTTCCCTGTGCTTGGGTGTCTGAGTGACATCCTTCACGCTTTTGCTACGGTAGGTCCTATGCCTACTCTTCCCTTGAACTCATGGACGACATAAGTTGCTGCCAATCCTGTGACTAACTGGTCTGCGTAGTTCAGCGGATAGGATGAATTTAGGCGGCAAAGGCAGTCCTTGTCTAAGTGACATATGGACTGGCAAACGTAGCAGTTAGACAACTTTATCTTGCGATCATTTTGGCTGCTGCTATCGGACTTATTTAAGCCTTATGGTGCCGATGCACTCCGGAGAGATTTGGCGGATATCCCCTGTTTGAACGTCTGAAGGGTCGCAATCGCCGGCGACTGCTACAGCTGCGGCTACCACAATGGTAGTGACGGAGTCACAGAGGCTAAGTCTGACCTTAATCCTGATCTTTTTGATTGGGCGAGATTCTTAACTCTCCGTCTCTGGGGAAGAATACTTTGAAGCAGTCTGCAAAGATGTTAGCAATGGCCGCGTTGTCCTTCCCAGGGATCTCTAGAATTATTCCATCTGCTTAGGAACGCTGGAATTGCACATCAGGTATACTTGTTTCCGGAAAATTGATATTATTCATCGCCTTAAACATTACTTCCTCGTAAGATGTACTGCCGCTTGGTGCTATGGTCAGAGTGATGCAGATCTTCTTGTATATTGACAAGCTTCCCTTCTTCTGGCTAATCCGATCTGGGTATACAAACTTGTGATTACTGCATATGTAGCAATTCCGTCTAAGTCCATGTGGCCTTTCTTCACTCCTTCCTTCCAAGCACTGTGTTCCAAATATCGGACGATGGAGTCGATTTATTCGGAACCAAGTTGCGGTGGGCAGGCACTTCCATTTGCGTTCCTTTCCTTTGTCTCATATTGGGTAACGCCGCAAATCCGCTCTCGGCCTCGGTCCGTATCTGTTTCCTATGCGCTTTTCCAGTTGTCGGTTCCTATTTCTGGACACTTCGGACCTCCTATCTTAAAACTACCAGATCCGCGGCCAGGAACTCAATGTCCGTAACTATCTGTACAAAGAGAGCGAATTCGTCGGCTTGGACTGGGTCATCCTTTCGAGAGGCTCTCGTATATAGAGCATGCGTCTCCGGTTTGGAAGGGGTCGGGAAACTCTGATCAATTGGAGTTTCCTTCCGTGAGGCAGCAGTCTTCACCTTCTTCTTTGTCATATTGATCACACAGCGTTCATCGTCGATCGTCTCCTCCTGAAGTCGTATTGTCGATCAGACAGATAGGGATCGTACTTCGAGAAATGTCGCGTGATACGGATGGCAACAATTCTTTCGAAATGCTTCCCCATGTTTCTGAGGAGGGAGATCGTTCTATACGCCGAAGGCGTGATGCGATCCCACCAGCGTTTGGGAATAAGAACAAGTGATACTATTTTCTGATCTGCAAGCAATCTCCCGGGGCTCATATATTTGTTGAAGATTCGCAAGAGCTTTTGGCCGAGTGTTCTGAGCACTGCTGCCAGTACCCGTTCTGCAATGCTGTCTGGTCGAGTAGCGTGTTTCTTCCTTCCATCTTCTTTCCAGACGCGGCCAGTTCCTCTTCCGTCTCCGGCCGAGTTTCTGGCTCGTCATTCGTTCCTAAAATGTGAGACGCGTTAATTCTTTCCGTCCCCGATCTGGAAGAGGGTTTTTAGGGCATCTACAGATTTTCAGTTCTAAGGTCTCCCGTCGCTGGTTTAGCTCGTGGCCATACCTCACCCAGTACCAACTGGAGCACGCGTCCCCATGGAACCATTTCGAGAACGCCTACCAGTTTGTCACAGGAGCGCGCGTTATCATTTTGAATGGGATGCTTTGGCACGTTCGATGCCTTATTCTGCGTGTAAACGCTTCACCTATTTCACGACACTGAACCTCTTCCTAAAGGCTCTGGGGAAGCGTCACCTCGCTCGCAAACAAGCAATCCTTATCTCGGCAATCTCCAGCGCCTACAAATGGACTTCGCTGCGTTTGATGTGCTTGACCCGCGGCATTGCAGCATCACACACGGCGGTTATCGAGAGCTTGATAACTGCTTGGTTCCGTCTCGATATCCGTTATCGGTCACTCCAGTACTTCCGGTCACGACCCTGCAATTGCTATGACTGCTAGTGTTCGAATTCACCCCGCTAACCGCCTATCTCTTTTTATCCCTCTCTTTCTGCTTCATGCCGCGACGCTCGTACGTGTGGTTATTCGATTCTTCCGTTTCAGCTCGGAAGATCCTCAATGTAGATGTATCTATTATCACGCATCGTCTCGATCTCTTCCATCACTCGCCATCCAGTGACAAGACGCGCGGCAGCAGACGACGCCAAGGAGAAATCTATGATAGATTCTCCCTGATATCGGACGGACGTGTTTATCGCCCCGGTTTTCAGCTGTAGGAGATCAAGCCCGACTGCCCAATCTGTGATCAATTGGCATCATGAGTTCTGCCACGGAGATCCCCAAGCAGTTAACTTTGCATAACACTTTCCAGTAAACATTGAAGTACACTAAAACCGAAGTCGGCTGTTGGTTTGTATCGGAGCGAACCACAGCGTCCCTCATCTCGTCCATAATATCCTACATTTGCGAGAGAGGTGTATTTTTAGAGCGTGAATTACAATTACTGTTGTGCAACCCTAGACTGTGCAACGAATACTCTTCCTTGTTTCAGCAGCCGCATCGCTGGTCTTCCGTACGCTCCAGCCCTGATAACGACAACCCGCTCCTCTCGGTCGCGAGAGGCCATGCCAGGACCGTCCATCAGTTACTGTTCGGCCACGATTGACAATCCTATGCTCCACTCCGCCAGGGAGTTGTCTGCATAAGCAGATCCTGTGCACTGGCCTAGTGATTCAGGTTGGCTTGTAGTTTGCGGCCAGCGAAGGCGAAGATTATTCCACGCCCATTGCCGCTTCAGTGCAACATATCTCGATTTCGGATCCGTCCATGTTTTCTTCTTCCAGGGCTCCTGACGCACGTCTTGTAGTGGGTGACAGTCCCGTAATCACCGCTTTCTCCTTAGTGTTGTCCCTGGTTGACTCAGTCTTTCTTCTCATCGGCGGCGAAAGGCAGAACTTACTGCCCGGACGATGATTTGCCACCCGTCCTAATTCCGTGCACTCTGGGAGTGGCAGTAGAGTCCCTGGAACGTTGTCCGTGATCGCCGCACATTTAACAGCGTTCACTGCAATACACACCAGTTGAGCATTCGTACCTGAAGTGTCCGTAAGTCTCCATGCAGCGGTAACACGGCATTGGACGAGTGACGAGTGCCCTAATACGAGCCCAGACCCAGCCTAACAGTGTCCTGCCCGCAGCTGTTATCCTTCTAGCAGCTGCTACAGGACACATTACCATCGACGTCTTACATGCCCGAACCTGACCGACAATGCGTCGCAACCGCCGAGGCTGACAATTGCCCCTGCCAGCTCGGACGGTGTGACGGACATGTCCATATCCTGAAACATTTTTCAGAGGCCGAGACACATTTTCCTCCTTCTCATCATTGAAAATCGCTCTGCGAGAGCTTCCTCCTTCCTCACGCTCTCTTCTCTGCCCTCCAACACAACGCCACCGGTAACTGCACTTCTGATACGCAGATATGGAAGGCCTGCGTTCGTGAGTGTGACGCCGCTCTTCGCTTGCGTCATGATGTCGTCCTACGCCCCAGTATTTCCCAGAAAGACAGTTATGGTAACCGCTGTAATTTTGGGTACGCTGGCATCGTATTTCCTCCCCTTGCCCTTCCGTCCCTGGCTTGGAAGAAGTCTTTGCTGAAGATGCAGATGTGGCAATTGCTGCCTATCAGCCTCCGTCATTCGTTTGGCGGATTTCCTTGTTCTCCTGCTAACCACCCGAAGACAATCGCTGGTCTCAACGGTGGAAGCATCCCTGCCGGATTTGTCAGGGAATAACACGTATTCATTTCCTCCGCTTGCATGTTCATTTCTGCTCTTGCGATACCCTAAAGGAGGATCTGCATATTCCCGCGCACGAGGTAGGCGACCGCGGCTGGCGCGCGGCGGTGACATCCTCCGCGGAGGAATGCGGCGGGATTCTGTACCTCCGGACACCTACTCCCAATGCAGCAAGTTCCCTGGCAGGATTCCTTACGATCTTCTGCAACGAGGAGTCTCACCTCTGGTGACTGATTGCCTATTCCCGCAGAGACTGTCACATCCTGTCGGACGGGGCGTCTTTCCCACGCCCTGGGAGATGTCGTCGCTGCCACTTTTATAACCCTCATGCCGTCGTGACATTGTCTCATGCGCCCTTTGGTCCAGGAACACAAAGATGCGTTGGACTTCTTCATTGCCGCGCTCGCAATGAGCTCATTCTTTACACTAATTTCCTAATTTTGAATTCGGAAATGTCCTATCTGCTTCTGCTGGGCTGTGCTTCCTTTCGGGGTAGTACCGTCTGTTCAATTCCGACGCGCTAGCTCGGGAACTTCCCTCCGACTCATTTAGGAATCCCTTGTGTCTGCCTTTGAGATCCCCAGATGCAACTTTCTCTACCTGGAGCACTCCAAGACCTTGGGCCCACTCTACAAGCAGTTTCTTTGCAGCCGTCCGATGACGATGCAGGGGAGATCTGCTCGTTCATACTCTCTGCGCCGAGCCCAGGGGCTTCGGAAAACTCTGTACCATTTCTTTTGTTATCCTAGTCTTTCACATTTAATTTTGTAGTTTAATTTGTTTCAGGAAAACCCGAATCCGTTGTCTCACCCATTGATCTCTCATTCTTTCGCACAGTGTGCTAGGAACAAGCGTACCAACAAAATATCCCAGGAAGCATCGTTGACACGAGTGGACCATTTAACGCGTATAATTCCTCAATTTTACCGAAGAAACAACGTCTACGAGAAGGCCTTATGTGAGTAATCAGCTACATCGAAGTTTCTGAAATGACGTCAGAAAATCTTTCCCAGAATTCAATTGCCCAAACCTAACATATTTCTTTTCTTTTAAGTGGAGGAAATAATCTAGAAACACCCGATGTTCCTGTGAGAATTGTCGCGTAGTATCGGATTCCTAGAGAATAAAATCTCCGTCTGATGGTCATCTGCCAGTCTGTCGGGGGTATCGCCGAGAAATTTCTCCGATCTCACTCAGGCAGTAGCCTCTGCGGCTACATTTCGGGATATTGTTCGCTTCTTCATGTGTATGAGTGGCAATATCAGTACCATTCTGTTGCCATCAATACTTCAGGGCTTTGCAAGCCCTCACCTTATTTTGTAGATTAATTAATTTCTGTCGTTTCTCTTGTTTTCCCCCGTAGTTCGGCGTTAGCTGGTTCTATATGGTGTTGTTTCTCTGGTTACGGTATCTTCTGGTCTTGTTCATCTGTCTAATCCGTCTCAAAAAGAGATTTTTTCTCGAAAGTTTTCTCATCCGTCCTCCTGATCACTTCCTCGCAGAAGTTAACGACTGTATTTTTTTGGAAGGAGTCATTAAGTAAGACCACATTAATCGCCTTCAGGGTCCGGTTTGAGCCAATAACACCGCGGAAACTGTTGCGCTGTGTATCAAATCGCGGATATATTTCGGTCGGGTGTTGTGCCGTGTCTAGGACACTTCTGGCAGCCTAGGTGTCTTTCCGCTCCTACCCTATAGAGGTACTCATCCTGAAAGTTAGGGTTTGAGCACCATGATAGAACCAGGTGTTCCAGCAAAGATAGACTGCTACTCTTGTCCGTTTTAGTCTCAGTTCCGAATGTTTAATTACTTTTCGGCGCTCATCTCGCTTCAGGGATCAGGATCTCATATACGCAGCCATGGTTCTGTAACTCCACACCCGTGCTTCGATGCTTTCGTATCCTATCATTGGTCTTCGTGTATGCATCTGCAGTATTACGGAAAGTAGTCATGCCTGCCAGTATTAGCACCACGTCATGCGCGTCAGTGCGATAAGCATAAGTAACGCGAATAGCCTTCGTACTTTGTATTCGCAGTAGAATTTTAAAGCCATCCTTCGTGATGTGTCGTCCCAAATCGATGACCCGTATAGAACAATGGATTTGATCAACTACGTGTACAGATGGCGCTCCTTGTTACCGGGTCCTTCTAAGTTTGGGAGCACGAGGACCAGAAGTGCAGAAACTCCTTCCACCTTTGGCGATATTCGATTAAAATGGTCAACGAAATTGGAGGATCCACCCAGGATGTTTCCCGGGTTCTTTAGATCTTCGTTCACTCTTATTCTTTCCCCTTGCACGAATAGCCAACTAAGGGAAAGTTTGTCTATCCTCAGAACAACGTGCATCCAAATGGCTTCGGTTTTCTCGGCGGCGATTTCCAGAACTAACTTCTCCTTGGTGATAGCCACCACTACTGTCTCCATGTGTCTCAAAGATCTAGTCCACCCTTTCCGACCTCGACAATAAGAATATCATTGGCGTAGCAGATAACCTGCACGCCGACCGGAACTGCTGCATATTTTGTCCAAAGTTCCGAAGGACGACATATCTTTGTGGGACACCTTCCGCGACTGTCCTTGTTCTGTTGCCCTTCGATAATGACATATGTTATGCCCTTTCTGGGAGGTAGTTCCGTATTATATTTTTTAGATACAGGTGCAGACTATGTCTTGAGATTGTGGTTAGTATTCTGCACCAGGGAAGGGAGTTGAATATGTCAATTGACACGGTCAGCGCCACTCTGTCGAGTGTAACTGCTGGTTGCGCATAATTGACTAACATATCAATCGTGTCTATAGTGGACCGGCCCGTCTGAAATCCGAATTGTTTCTCCGAGATATTTGGGCCGATATTTGAAAGGTGTGATGTGATCCTATTTGCCACGATTCTTTCGAGTATCTTTCCCACTTCGTTTAAGTGGCAGATTGACCTAAACGACAATGGGGAATCCACTTCTTTTTTCTCAGGTTTGAGAATTAGGACCAGGTTGACCACATTTGCGAATGAACCAGTTCGGAGGCATGTACTTAAGAAAGTAGTGAGTATTTCTCTGAGTTTTAGGAGAATCGTATCTAGTACACGTCCGAGATACCTTCCAGGGGTGGGGCAGTATTTTTTCTCCTCATATTTTCAATTGCCAGGGCGAACTCTCTGTCCGCTATTGGTGGAAGGGACAGTTCAATTGTGTGTGAGCCGGACTGTGTTCTTTCCTCCTGCGAGTTTGGGAAGAGTATTTATAAGAATATTTCCTCTATATTTGGCGCGTCCATTTTAGATATCTTTGTTCATTGTTAAACTCCTGATGCAGTTTCCGTCTATTTCTGATGTCCGTTGTGCCGTCCGATTGTCAAGAAATGATTACTTCGATTACACGCAATGGCAGTTAGTCGACATTTGAAAAAGACGTATATAGAGAGGTAGTCAACCACCCACTGGATACATGATTACGAGATGCCGCACAACCCAACGACGACAACGACCACGAATATCTGGTGATAGCTGCTGAGCCCCAGTTGACAAAAAAATAAGCAAACAGAATTAAGTGGTGGGCAAGTGCGCACTTGCCAAGAAGGGTGGTTGGTTGATTTTTAGTAACTGTACTACTCGTAGAAGAATGTACACAATCAGTATACCAAGAAAAACGGCAAAGGGAGTTTTGACATCTTTGTTGATTATTGTACTCTTCATGCAATTTTCATTTCTTCAGGTGTACGTAGAGCCGGCCGGTTGTCAAGAACTTTATCCTAAACTAAACTTAACTTAAACATCTTTCTTTACCCAGTCACAAAATTTGAGGGCCAGGCGCTTAATGTTTGTGTCCTTTTACTAATAAAATGCCCAGTGAATTAGGACCAGTTTTACACTTCACACAGTATTCTTGATGTCCATATCGTGGCAGGTCGTCCCCATCGTAGTCCTGTATCGGATTCGAGTAGTAGGAATATTTCAGTGTTTCCATTGTCTTCGATACATGAGTATTATATACTAAGGCCCGTAGAGTACTGTAGTTCTATACATGCATTCATCTCCTGGTATTGATGACATCATAGTCTTTCTATATATCTGATGTACAGAAAATGACAATGGTCAATAATTAAACTCTCTACATCTGTATTTAAGAACCTAAGTGACTTTCCAGTTATAGTTGTCTGTAGCAGTGCGAGTTCTACGAGTTGTTCTGCTTCTTTGATTACTTTTATCTATTCTGGTTCTATTGGACCTTTAGAGGGTCCTAAGGTTAATGCGGAAACTCTCGAAGTTTTAAGACATACATACTTTGCCATCTTCGGGGAGAAGTGACTTATATCATATTTACTTCAAGTAGATTCGGACTACTCCTCCCGGCTTCTACTAATAACTCTGTCCATTTAGACAGACAGTTTAATAATGCGTACTCACTTAACTGTAGTGACAGTACGTATTTCTTTGATCTATTTATTATCCAGTAGAAACACTTCTGTGTCTTCAATTCTCAGTTTCATTCCACAGTGGGAGCTCAAACTGGCCAACCGCCAGCCGCCATAATTTAGATATTCGTTCTAATTTCACTTAACCTTCATACGGCAAATATTCCGTTATTTTTTAGGTAATTTAAAACGGTAGTAGACTGCATTTGCTGTTTCCTTCGTTCGTCGCCACGGGCGGTGATATTACCATCTTATTTTTATTTTAATAATCTGTATATTTTAACTTCAATTGCTGGGCATGGGGGCAAATGTCGTTAGCTCCCTGTAAGTGAAACACTATGCTAGCTCTAGCTAAACAGATAACTATTAAAGAAGCATGAGTCCTCATTGATCTTTTTCGCTGTATCGCGTATTTTCACTCCATGTGTATGAAAGACAGCCATTACAACTTTTGCTCGTGAAATGTGCTAAATTCTTCACGACAAAATAATAACATTTATTGTTGGTAGCCATTGCCATCAACTGTTGATACGTTGCCATCGTACCTGTCTAAATAATATAAATAACTGTTATACAATCATGCTCGGTATACGCAGAAGATAGAATAAACGAAAACGAAAAGACGTGCTATAATTATTCTATAGTCATCATATAATCAGCCGTAACTATAGTGTAATCATGCATAATAATTCATAATCATTTTTGGCGAACTCCAGCGGTTGATGAAAAAAGCGAAAGGGAAAGCAAATTAATTTTTTACTGGTGATAAATTTGCCTTTTACTGTCGCTTTGTTCTCTTTTACTGAACTAATTTACGTTACCACTTCAATAGCACCATTCGAATCTTTATTTACTTCAAATTTACGAATCTCACAACGAGATTGATATTTGCAAGGGTAACCAAATGTCAGATCTATTCTATGAGATCTATGAGATACCCCATTTATAACATTTTCAATGAGAAAGGCTATTTCTATAATAAATTTTTTAGAAATTCAAAAAGTTAAAACATCCACCATGCATATACAGGGTGTTTCGCCTAACTTACGAACCTTAAATAAAAGATTATGTCCGATGAAAAACTATTATATACAAAAGTTGCATAATTTACAGTGATATAACGTCTTGGATATATCTATTGATTTCCCTGAAACACCTTGTGTAATATATTTCTTACTATTTTAATATCTATTTCTACCCATTACCCAAATTAATTGGAAAATATAAATATATATATATATATATATATATATATATATATATATATATATATAACGTTGTAATTACTTTGGAACCATGCATAAGCAGAATACAATACAAATACAACGCGTACTCTTACTGGGAGGACGGTAGAAGTCTGAAGCGAAATATGAGTACAAGGCATCCGGCAGAAGTAAATAAAAATCAAGCAGCGACAAAGGAGTTGCCCGTCTACCACCAAGCAGTTGTCTGTCTACCAATTTGCAGTGCCTTGCCGTTTGTTATTATTCACCTTATATTAATATTGATAATAAAACGTGTTAAAAGATTAAGCAATTTAATTACTTGTACCTGAAAGATCGCGCTCCAAAATTGAACAGTCCTCCGCTACCCGTGTAGAATAAAACGTAAAGAATAAACTTAAACGTAAGAAATACTAAACAATTTTATGAGGCTACGAAGTAATTAATGAAACGTGCACATATGTTTCTGTTTTTCTGTTTATCAATTTGACTGTGTATATACATGACTTGAATTGTGTATATACATAACGATGAAAAATATAAAATAAAAACTTGGTGTCATTTTAATACGGAGGAGTGAGTTATTACGGGAAACTAAATATCGTTTGTCGTCATAATTATGAGCATAGTTAGGAGGAATTATACTTATGAATTGTGAAGAATCTAAGTCTCTCTCCAACTTCGTTCTAACTCAATATGTTTGTCATAATCGTTACTAGTTTCAAGTTACATAATTTTTATTCAAGCTACCTACAATTCTTCTAAGTTTGACTTTTACTAACGTTAAATTATAATAATATGTGTTATTACTTCGCTTATATAATACAAAGGACACTAAATCCATTCTATTGTGTTAATGTATTCGATTGGATGTCAATTAATTTAGCATCATTCATAGGAGTAAACTACTTAATTGTTACTCCATTTTCTTTTACTACATTTAAAAAATAATTTTCTGTAGTATTTAAAAGATCCATATATGTACACTATGTCCTATTTATACAAAAATATATTATTGTAAGTTACGTATTTTGAACATTCATTCGAATTTTACAAGTTTCAAAATAGTGTGAATAATTCTTTCAAAAAACTGAAGTGGATAAATCAAACATTATGATAAAAAAATTTTTCACGAGTAAATATATCTTTTATATCGTTCTTATATAGTTCTTTTACATCGTTGAATTATTAAGTCAATATTTTATGGACACCGTAAAATTGCTTTTATTTTTTAATTTTTTACTATTACATGGACCGTTGCATATTTATGTATGCAATTACAAACTTCTGCAATCCAACAAATATGAAATAAAATACACCAAAATTTTGTATTTTAAAATAATCTTTACGTAAATAAATATAAGTGTTATAATGTATAATGTTACAGGTATATAATCAATTGCCGTTTTCCAGATTCAAGCATTTTTTGTAATATAGGATAATATTGTGAATTATGGTTCTATAATAATTTCACTGAACGAAGACGTGTGAATGTAATGCATTCTCATTAAAGATTTGAGCATTTGTATTACAAAAGCGTATTGTATCCTGAAGAAGGTTATTATATTTGTATCTACTGCTTGCTTATTAAGAGTTTAAAATTTCTTTTAGGAATAATAAACATTTTAATTATTAAAGTCTATAAACCTAATTATTAAATAGTAAACAATATATCTTATGATGCAATTATTTTGAAATTGGTGCAATAAGATGTTTTGAATTTCTGAGATTCTATTTCTGAGAATATAGCTTCCGTTTAAGTATAGTATTTAAATAAATTAATCGCATTCATCATACGCGTATGCATCTGCCTCTGTATCCCAAATGCACCTTGTACTTATTTTCACCACGGCGCCATGCTGTTTATCCAAAACCACATTCACAAAGTTTTTGTATCGTTTCAATTTTAACTGTAGAAGTACATAAGAAATTGTTTAGAATTCTAGATCATATAATTGAAGTGGATTATTTAATAGTCACTTTTTTTAGAAGAATGAATTTCACCTTATAAATTTCTCTCTAATTAGATCTGTAATAATAATTGTCTAATTAGAGCAGCTTCCTATACATCATATGTTTTCGTAGAAAGTTGAACAAATAGCACATTATGTATAACTCTTTTAGCACTTTAAACTTGTATCTAACGTATTTGTTAGACTATATCTTAATTAACAGCGTGCATATATTATTCAGTTAACTATTGAATGTAAGCGAAAATACGTTGAATTAGAACCTAACGTTTCTGTCAGGTCGAAAACCGTCAGTGTAATACAAAAACTGAATCGCCGTGACAATAATAGCAAAATGTGTATGTCTCAACGTCAAAGTCGGCGAGGAGGCAACGAGCAGTTAGCGATGGACCTTTGAGTGCCGAGTCCTCAGCACATCAAGTATCTCCACGTTCACTATCGATATTTCGGCTTTTTGAAATCTGTTATTTTTTCTTGAATCTCGCCAGATTCTTGTGAAAAAATAGTGCCTTTGCTTCTGACGTACTCTGTTATTTTAATGAAATCTTTGTATTTTTTTGTACATTAGGAAATATTTTCTATGCAAACATTAGGTTAATCAACTTATTCAAACAACCACACGAGGCGTTAAAGCACGAATGAATACAGACAGCATAGTTAGTTGAAAGAAGCGTGGCTAGACACTGAGATATCTACCAAATTAGACATTATGTATATAATAAAGAGTAACAAATAAAGAGAGACAAAGTTTCCTGTAGAAATTATGCGTCATTAATTAACTGGAAATCTATCACGTTATATATTACGTGATATAGCTATATGAATGAACAAAGACGCTTCATTTGACGTGAAATTTATCACCTCGAAAGAGCAGAGACGCATCGCTACTGGACCGGAAATTTGAAACAAACATAATGGAAACTGATTACATAAAGAGAGAGAACTTATAATTAACTATTCGGTCTATTCCAATTTAGTTATCATATTTATTAATAATGATTACTTTGATTAACTGAAAATGAAAAAAATTTACTATTATCTTATACTAGTTTCATATATAGTACCGTTGATTAACGACAAAAATATTACAGACATTCAAAAAATATTACTTTTCGTACAATCTGCTGCTCATATTAGTAGAAAATATATTTTATTTACTTGATCAATTATTTCTAAATCAATTTATTGCGAGCTAAATTAATTTTATATTCTCATATTATAACTTTAGTTATTGCATGGTATTGCACCTAATTCTTTTAATTTCTCTACAGAATAAATAATGCCCAAATTCACAATTATTCAATAATTGTTCAAATCAATTTTAAATTTCATTTTCAAAATTATATGATGTTACTTTCAAATTTTGGATGTACTCACATGAAGATATAGATTGCAAGGCGTGGGCGAGCAGAAAATAGTAGGTTGTGAATTCTAAGTTGTAAGTAGCAGACAAATTAAGACCAAATTCGGTGTCATGTCCGTCTCATATAAGATTGTCCCTCTTTTCACCCTTCCCGACTATGTCAATGGAAATGTAGGTCATTTTTAGTGTAGATGCAAAATTGGGCCCAACTCATTCCTGGGTACTGCCCAGGGATGTGCCCTTCATATCACCCTCGTACCAGTGTTATCATTTTGCGTCTATTGACTCTGGTAATAGACCCAATATAATAGACCTGAAGGACACGTCCCACGTACCAGTGTTAACGTTTACTGGTCATGGTAGTAGAACCATGACCAGAGGAACGCTTCTCCTACACAAATAATTAAAAACGAAACAAATTCAACACGAATGTTCCACGCGGACTCAATAGTAATTAAATAATAAGAACAAATTTTTAAGAAGAATAATTTCATTTAACTCGCAACAGAAATTTAGCCAGTTATGCACAGACCTTCATTTCTATTTGGAATAATATTATCTTCCAAATGAGAATTTTTAAAAATTCTGGCATGGTCCTTCGATTGTTAATTGATACAGGTAACAGTACAATGCAATTGACGCGTTCTTTTTCTAAGTGCAATTTTCGCTGCTTTACTGAAACCGCGATAAACCTTTTCTTGATAATGATACCAGAATGTATAAAACGCATTATAGAACAAATAATAATAATAATCGCTCATAATTTCGGCCCTGCTACATTTCATTTCACAACAATGTAAATGTTTATTTGATACACGCTTTGATTCATGAAAAAGTATGCAAAACGCAAGAAAAATTCGCATTCTCAAAGATCTTAGCAACGTTTGAACTGTTTATCCAAACTGCGTGTTAGCACATCAGATCCGGTAAAAGAAGCTCCAGTAACCTTCGTTTAATAGTACGTATAGTTCAAGCAATATCATTGAAGCAATTGCGAACTTTGACCGATTTCAGTCCAAAATATATGTTGATTGAAACACCTATGTTTGATTCTCGCGTTTATGCTCTAACAAGGTTTACAATAACACAGTGCGTAATTTTCATCGTCGATTATGCGATATTGATAATTCCTTTAGGTTCTTGATTCTAATTCAATTATTTGCTCCACATAATCGTACATTTTCTGGATTACTGCCCGAAAACTCGGAATTTTCGCATCAGCAGTCATTTCCTCATAGTAAGCTCATTGTCGTTACTTTAGTTCGGCGATATGGTATAACTGTAAATTTACGTATTTATATTAGATTTTTTATTTTCTAATTGTGCTTTTGATGTTGGAGTAAAAATAGAGTAGTCGATTATTTTGTAAAAGCATAGAAGGAAATAAAATTTATCTAACAATTTATTTCGTAATTACTTACCAAATTGAAAAGTGTTAACTGCGATTATCAACTGGTCATTACCGATTATATTTAAATTATTTAATTTTGGATTTATTCATTTATTTACTTTTATTACCAATCTCTATTATGAGAAGTATCAGATAATGTGTTTGGTTTATAAATTAGTTTAGTGCCTTTGTGTTAAATTATAAACATTTATAAAATGTGGTGTAAATTACTAAAAGTAATAATATATTATTGTAAGCTAAAAACTTTCTATAGTAATATAAATAAATATGATTAAGTATAAAGGCAAGGAGAATTTGTTCTACCATAAGAAATGATCAAAGCAAAAGTAATGATCGTAAAGCAAAATTAATAAATAAAAGGCAAATTAGTTTAAAAAGAACACTGAATATAAATATAAAATAATATCAACTGTTCCAAATTTTAATACGGTATAATTTCCAGAGCCACAAAATCCTCGTGATTGGGAAAGGAACAGGAAGAGTTGACTTTACAAGGCTGACTTCAGCGAACTCGACAGTAGTAAACAATAATAAGCATCAGTCGAGACATCATTAGTGATGGTATTATAATGATTATGTAATGATTAAGTACTTCCATCAATGGATGATTTTAATATTGAAATATATAAAATATCTGCCTAAATTGTCTTTAATTAGAAAGTGATCCATGTTCAGTTCATGAGATTTATAAACAATGAAAATCACAAGATAAATTGTAAATAAGAAATCACAAATCATTCGAAAAGAAAATCTTCTTTGAACAGAATGCAATCAGTCACGAAATTCTTTATTCGACCACAAAATTAGCTGTATCCATCTTAATGAAATAATTTAAGTGCATATATAATCAAAGAATTGTTTATATTCGGATATTAACTCATGATAACGACGATTTGCGTCAATGTATTACGTGTTTTTTTAAATTAAATTTAAAAAACGTATACTGTACGACTCTGAATTCTTTATACAATTGAACGACCTTATAAAAGCATAATGATTATAAATACAAACTTTGGGCTTCATAGTTTCAGAGCAGTGTGATAGAATGTAAAACGAACTCGATAACAAGCACATACTCTGTTATAATATATAATACACTATGTTAATAAGGAAGGAAATTCCGTTACACTCGCAATTCAGTGGTACAACTATGAGAAGAAAGAAAATCTTTAATTTTCTGATTCATCTTTCAATAAACCTATATCTGGCGGTCCAACATAATTAAATGCTCGTGATGTTCGTACTGTAATTCGTAAAGTGCAAAATATTTCAAAAATTAGTGCACCAAAATTAATGCAACACGTTGTAGAAACAATGGGCAAGAATTGTCAGTCAGAAACTATGAGAAGAAAACGATTTATATACTGAGTGAATCAACAGAATTTACTCGAATTTGCCAAATATTATATTAATAGAGATTTTGAATTTTGGAAAAAAGTCGTATTTACAGATGGAAACAAGTATAATATTTTCAGATATGATGGTATGGAAAATTTTCGAGAAGAGGAACACGGAGATGAATACCAAATGTTTCATTCCATCTGTTAAGGATGGTATATGTAATGGTGTGTGGTACAATTGCAGCGCCGGGAACGGGAAAATCAGGATTATTTATTGAAGTTATCCTGGATGGTCTGAAATATTTGAATAAATGGCGAAATAATTTGCCAATTTCAATTGATCGTTTCAGCATGGAAAACGAATGGATCTTCTAGCAGGATAACGATCCGAATTATACGGCTGTGGTTTTTAAAATAGGTTATTGTATAATAGACAACGGCAATTATTTACACCACCCCAATCAGGAGACCGTAACCACGTCGAGCATATTTGGGCAGAATGAAGTAATAGCGTCAGAATATATATTACAGATGAGAAATCTTTAAAACTTCTTTTATAAGATGTCTGGAACGAAATTACAAATATTCCAGATACTAAAATATTAATTTCTTCGATGCCAAGAAGATTACTGGCCGTTATTGAGGTAAAATGAGGACCTACAAGACATAAATAGAACATTAAGTTTAGTTTTTTTTAGTTTTACGTAGATATCATAAGTGTATGGACACATTTGTTGCTTCAAATTCCTTACATTTATTTTTGCTCTTTATATTTTATATTTCTGTACCCTTTTTTTGTTAATAAGTGTGTACACCTGTAACAGATCAGGACGCGCATGAGTCACACCATGTATCTGTTATGTATGTGTGTTTGTGCATTGCTCAACGACTTTGCGTTGGCGTTCTGAGTCAGTCAGCCGTCCTATAATAAGTCATTTTGCATCGACGTGTAACAAGCTTTCAGTATATTGTCCCAAATATATTACATTATTAGATCTTTAGCCCAGCAATAAGCATAATAAACAATAATATTCCTTTAACACCTGTATAAATTTAATTAACAAACAATTTGATGAACAAAAACTTAAACCGCTATATTTGCTATAATAACTAGAAGCTATTGGGTATATGAATACCTTTGTGACTGACTGCATCTCAATTATAACGTGCGAAATTGAAGATAGAATACGAGTGCGATCTTTCTGTTTGGGAGTGTAGAACAAAAATAAAAACCATTATAATGAACACAATACCGTTGTTTTATATAATACAATACTAATACCTAATTAACAATCTCTATATACCATGTACAGAATCTGTGATATTGGTAGAAAAACTACTTCAATGAAAGGTGTGATGCAACCATCCAATGTAACAATTTACAGAATGAAAAATAACTTTTTGTATGTTGAAGTCACGTGAAAATACGCAGAGTATGACACTTAAAACATTATGCGACGTGTCTGTCACTGGTTATCGACAGTATTCTTTTCATATATAACGCGTGATTGACGAAGCAAACTTAGTACACTGCTATTGTTATTAAATTTAATATATTAAAGAAATCCTCAGGATTGCTGGAAGGAATAGTTGTTGAATATTGCTTTTATTTACGTTTATTATACGAACAGTATAGTGTATAATATGGCAATAATAATTATAATTGATTTTATTAAAACAGTTTAGGCAAAGATAAACCAGCAGCATCCGTCAGAGAATGTTGTAGCATTCTTAGTCATGGTTCTACTAACGTTTCTGCCCAGCAGTGTTGTACTTTCATCATAACTATTTTTACAGTTTTCCTGACATGGGATGCTAGACGTAAATGTAACCGTGATCTCGCGTTTTGCCTACCGCAGAAATATTTCAAACGGCGTAATCTGAGAGATAAACAGAAAGTACACACTGCATTAGTACGCATAACGTGTTGATGAGCAATCCATCGTTAGTGAGGAACAGCCGCGCCAAATGCGTATACATTGTGCACGGGCACAACTGTAGATGAATTGTTTCGCCAGTGCGATCAATGAAACCAAACTCCGAAAAATGTGAATAACGAAATAGCAAACCTAGAAGAGAATGTGCGTATAAAACCACAGGCGATTATAGTTTCTCGTCATAAGAATCAGATTAATATTCGGACAATCGAGAATTTTTAATTTATCATGTTGTAATTTTGCTCATAAGAAAATATATTAACATTTTCCTATATTATGTATTTGTATAAAGTATTTAGTTAGTAAGTGCACCAAAATTAATTGTATAAACCGTAATGATTGTTGTACTAAACGCTGTAAATGAAACAATGTCTGATTTTAAAACCAAATTGATATTCTGGCACTGTGATATAGCATCAAACGCGCAATAATTTTGACTCCATTGTTTGTTTGTAAACATGATGAACTGTATGAAGCGTTCTGAGTCGCTGATTAGTTGTCAACTCTTCAGTATTTACAGAATACAGTTCTGAACAATGGGAAGTGAAGGTAATACTTCATTTGACAAACACCTACTTGTGATTTTCGACAACGCGAAAAGAAAATCGAACACAGACATTTCTGTGATGCTGAGTATATGAAGAAGTACAGTCAATGACATTGTTACCAGATCTAAATGTGAAGATTGCATAGAACCTATACCGCAAAAAGTACAACCTAGAATATTTGTCACTCGGAATGAATGTTATATAATCAGAAAAATCAAGGCTCCTACGTTTTGTGCACCACAGTTGACTAGTGCACTCTTGAAAGGGAGCATAAAGAAAGTAACTTCTCAATACAAAATTTATTAATAGAAGCTGGTAACAATAAAAAAGTTGCAAGAAAAGTGCCGTTCATAAACAAGAAGAATAGGAAGCAGAGATTATATTTTGGTACAGAGTTTATTTTAAAAGACAGTACATTTTGTAATAACGTGATATTCTGCGATATTTCTCAAGACATGGAGAAAGGAAAATGAAGAATTTAAACACAAAAATAAAAGAACCTGTGAAGCACGGAGGTGAAGTTGTGTTAGTCTGGGAATTCATTTCAACATTTGTGACAGGAGATTTAGCTTTTATAGATAATATCATGGGTAAGAATATGTTTTTAAATATTCTGAAATACAAACTTTTGAAAGAAGATAAAAAAAACGGGAATTTAATCTATATTCAAATTTTATCAAAATATCAATCGCAAAGTCCGAATTGTAAGAGAATATTTAATTCATAATTGTCCGCAGTTATTGAAAAACAGTTATTAAACACTACCTTTCCCCCTCCCCCCCTCATGCAAATTCCCGCACCTAAACCCTATTGAAAATTTATGGCATGAACTGGAACCGAGAATTAGGAAAACTTCAATATCCACGAAAGGTCATTTAAACAATGGTTAAATGAAAAATGGAACTACGTAGACACAGATTATTTGAAAAAAATAACTTGTAACATTTCCCAACGTTTAAGAGTAATTAAGGAAAGGAATACTCTTCAAAATACTGAATTAGTTTAGAATTTAGTGCAGAAGTCAATTTTCTGCAGTGACCGAAAGTTAATTTGGTATTATAATTAGTTTTATTTCAAGTACATACTACAACGATTATTACAACATTTGGAAGTAATATTAATACTTCTGTTAACTAGATATTTTATATTGATATAAAACAAAAGAAATATCTATTTTCAAATTACAGCATGATATGTGAACATTTCAGAGTTTCCATGTATTAATTAGGTTCACTGTAAATCGCAGCATATTGAGAGCGATTATAGAGGCCCTTTGTAGCGAAAATGTTAATTTGTTTCATTTCGACGATTCATAGCTGACTAGAGATATATTAATGTTGTTTTTAATGTTTACGTAAACAGACAGAAGATATTCCTAAACTATATAAAATTTATTCCCAAAATTACGTTTGTTTAGCCTCCAGAGTATTCGAGATATTTCTGCGCGTTTTGTTACAGGATGATACCGAGGTTATGAGCAAAGATGAGAACGGATCCCTGTGTGAGTGGATAGATTATGTGTTAGGATGTTTGGATAGGTCTGGAGCAATCCGCTGCAATCTGTAATACGAGCGGTACACATGCGAACGAAAATGAAATCTGAAGCTATATTTAACAAACACCTTCTTCAACATCCCTCTCCAAAGCGATACTGGACGATCCGGATGTGAAATCTAGCACGCCAACGATCACTAACGTTGCAAAAAGGTAATGAAAGTACAGTCGGTTGGATTTCGACGCCAAAATCCGTTAAGATCGTTGTTGAAATTCAGAGAAAGTTAAATTTCAATATCCGCGCAACTCTTCTATATCCATATTGTAATAGATCGGTTTTCTATTTCCATATGCAGTTTCTTTTGAACTTTCTTTGAGGCGACAAGACACGTTTTCGCGAGGCAATTTGGTATTTGTGTGTTTTAGACTGTTAGCACATTTGTATATATAAATGTCAGTACGATAGTAGGAAACCTAAATTTGTCAAATTTAAATTCTAAATGGCACAAACAGATAGTATTAAATTAAAAATAACCAATATTGGCAGAAACTACTTCGTTGTAGATCAAACAAATAACAACTCATTGGCTACATCAAGTTTAATGCAAACCGATAATTCAACAACACGCAATTAGCTACAAATTACAACAAACTAGCGTAAAATTTGTCCACCTATACATCTATTAACAAATGACCTAGATGAATACCATGGCAAATGGTTAACTGATATGCCGAATGAAAATTTTTTTAGTGCATTACTAGAGGTCACTGATGGAACTACAGAAAACGCAGAAACCGAAACCGTTAAATCAGTACCAAGACCTCCACGAACACCGAGGTTTATATTATCGAGCCCCTAATGAAACTATTCAAAACAGTGGCTAATAGAAACTTTACCTTAAAGCAACTAATGAACAATGAGGTCAAAATGCAAACAAACACAACAGAAATTTAGTAAACTAGTTCTAGCCCACGGGCAAAAACGAGACACAAATTTTCACACATACAGGCTAAAGAAAAATAGAAGCTATAAAGTGGTACTAAGAGGAATGCATCCTAAAATAGACATCAATGAAGTAACTGACGCATTAAAAAAATTCAATCACAAGGTAAGGCAATTAAATATTATAACAAAATACGACACGAAACAACCGCTACATCTCTTATTTATTGAGCACGATCCTAACGAAGATAACAATGAAATATGTAACGCTAGTAGATTATTAAACACGATACTATCCTTCGAAACTACGAAAACTAAAAACGATATTCCTCAATTTCTACGCTGTTAAGCGTATGAACACACTAGAATTTATTGTAACAGAATGCCTGCATGCGTCAAATATGCCGGCAAATATTTAACATTCAACTGTGCGCTCGAAGAAGGAATAGAAACGTCAGATGCTATAGCGCTCAGAGTATTTATGCTGATAGCTATAAAAGCTGTACTACTAGTAAAAAGTCACAAGTTCTGTTTCTTAGACTCAGTCGCAAAATAACTTCAGAATATTGAACTCCCCGAAATGAAACTGTTACCGAAAGCAAAAACAGTAACGCTCTGCCAAGCCAACAACACAACATACTCTTATTGTAAGACCAACGAACAAATAGTTCAATGACAGGAAGAAATGCCTTTCCCCACAGGAAACCAAAAATCAGTATCAGATGTATCAGAATTAAAGAAAATACTAATAGCCTTAACCAAAGACACAGAACAAATAACTATCATGCTCCTCGAACAAACTGAACTCTTAAGCCAACAATCAACACAAATTAACAAAACTTGTTCCACTCATGGTAGACAACAATCTACAAATACAAAACACGCTTATCGCAATCTGGCATGCAAACGTGTTACAACAGATTATTGGAATTGAAAACTTTTGAACACTGTGAAGAAGAAATGTAACGATGTAATGCTCATTGCAGAAACATTCTGCTGTTAACAATTATATCAATATCCCATTTTATAACGGTTATGACACTCATCACACATGCGGTATAGCACGCGGCGTTTCAGATGTTATTATCAGACAAGGTGTGAAACATAATACACACCACTCAATCGCAGACACTTGCATGGACCCCGCTGTCGTGACTATCCGCACAATACATGACCACATTACCACAGCCGCCGTCTATTGTCCTCCGAAAAATCAACGAAGCAATACACAAAATACCAATACTACAATACACTGACTTTTTAATTACCAGGAAATGAATTCATCGCTGGTGGAGTCTATAATGCTGAACACTATTCATGAGGCTCGAAAACTAACTCACCACAAGAAAAAATCCTGGAACAAACAACAAGACAAACACACTTAGATAGAGTGATGACTAGCCATCAGCACTGGAGAAAACACCCGAAGTATTAGACTTGGAAGTAATCAAAGGACTACACAAAACTTAATTTGTTACACGATCATATGATATTAGCTGTGATCACTCTCCGATAATGATCTATTACCTGCATAAACCGGTACTTAATAAAAAAATTCTTTCTTTATGCAACAATAGTGCAAATTGGTATAAACTGAAAGGGTGCACAGAGAAAAAGGAAAATAGTAGTATCCCGTTGAAGACCCCAGAACAGATCGAAACGGCAGTAACAAACCTTACCAACTTAATTCAAAGGGCAGGGAAGGCAGTCACCACATATGTCGAGGCAAAACGTAATTTTTATATCTATCTGAAATACATCCTACAAAAGATTAAATGGAATCGCATGTTGAAGTATATTTCGCAGAAGCAAAGAACGAAAATCAATGATGCAAAATTAAATGTAGTTGTCAGGGAGGCAAAGCAGCTAATCAGAAATCACCGTAACGAAAAATTTTACTCTTATCTATCTAACATTTCACCCGACAAGGACACGAGGTAAATAAAGGTTCTAAAAAAACTGAAAAGGTCGAATATTTCTTCACCTGCCATAAAGAAAACAGACTCGAGCTGGTCAAGGAGTAACCTCGAAAAAGTCACTGTCTTTTGTGAGCACCTAGAAAGAATCTTCGAGCCCAACAACATTTGCACCAAAAACAACTTTCAGGAAATTCAGACGATGCCAACATCCACGACATTTCATGAAGTAAGACAAAAGAAGTTAATGAACTGTCACTATAGAAACTCAAAACAGCAAAGCTTTCGGTGTTGACCTAATCATTGGATTAATCTTCAAACAACTGTAACCTAGAGGAGTAAGGCTGCTGTCCATCACTTTCAGTGAAGTACTAAGAATCAGATATTCTCCTGTTAACAGGAAAATTGCCCAAGTGGTTATGCTACATAAATCCAACAAAGGTCTTCATTTACCATGATCACATTGGTCAATTCCGTTAATTCCTATAATGTCGAAATTACTAAAAGAAATTCATATTTGAAAAATTCAAGGAAACATTTAAGGAGAAAAATTAATCCTATCGGAACAATTTTGTTTTAGAAATAAATTCGCCACCATCGACAAATTCCACACAATGATGATCAAAATTATTTTGGCTTTAAAAAAGGAAACAAATTAAATGCTGCACGGCAATCTTTCTTGACATTGAGAAAGCTTTCAGTAAAGTATTGCATGAGGGCCTCCTACTCAAAAACAAATTCCAATTTCCTGCACTTTATTATCAGTTCTTGAAATCATGCCTACAATATCGAATATTCTTTGTAAAAATTCAGGACATATATTCAATCATCTATATAACTGAAGCTGTAGTAACACAAAGCAGTGTACTAGGGCCCGTATAATACATACTGTTCACAGCAGGTTTTCCGGCAGTACGAGAAACCACACTATACACTTTTACTGATGACAGGGCCATCCTAGCCATCTACTACGATCTCAAAAGAGCTTATTCAATGTTACAACATCATTTATTACAAATTGAAGTATGGCTAAATACATAGAAAATAATAGTGACTGCAGATGAATGCAAGCACATTGCATTCACATTAAGAAAAGGAATCCATCCTCCTATCCCGTGTTAAACGTCGTATCCGTTTCCTAAATTAAGGCAATAGCGTTTCAATAAAGTTGTGTATCCACCCAGATACAAGATTCAGGTGGAAACACCATATACGATCCAAACACGAACAAATTTGTATAAAAAGAAGAGACATGTACTGGCTTACTGGTAAAAGCTCGAAACTTAATAAAGATAACAAATTATTAATCTATAAATACGTCATCAAGCCAATCTGGACATACGGCATTGAATTGTGCGGTATCGCAGCCAAAAGTCACATAGCTAAAGTAGAAGCATTATAATCCATTATTCTCAGAACCATCGTCAATGCACCATAGTACATACGTAACGATGAAGAACGCAAAGTTCTGAAAATTAAGTCAGCATCAGAAGAAATAGAACGCTTATGTAGCACATACAAAGCACGATTAGAAAATCACGCTAATGATCTAGCCAGAAACTTATACATAACAAACTTTCCTAAACGATTACGCAGGAAATATCCCGAATACTTCCTTTCTGAACAACATACTTTGCAATTGCTATACTGATGATTGCTAGTGATGAATCATCCGCAGTCGATTCCATTAGTATTCCTACTCCCATTGTTTATGGGAAAAATTTGTTGAAATCAAACGATGCATGTGAAATTCTGCAATAAATTTTTTACTATAACTGAATACATATATAATGTTTATTCATACCAACTTCAAACTAAATTCATTAACTAATGACAAAATTGTATTGATTTTACGTTACATAGTACGGAATATCAGTCCATAAAATTATTCGTACCATTCAGAGCAGAGACGATTGTTCTGTTTACAAAGTCATTTCATATCAAATATAATTTCTACAGTTTACAGTCGGTTGAGTGAGCGTCAAGAAACTTGTATATTTCGAACTTTTGTAGAAATAACATCAACAATCAGAAGTGAGTCCAAGAATATGGGATTGAGGTTTGAGGTCGGGTTTGTGGAATAGGAAGATAAAGGATTGGTGACAGAATATTCGATTTTGAAAGTAAAAAGGGGGCGCGAGAGGTGAAAGCTGGAAACAAAGGGATAACAGAAGGATTGAGACAGAGCTAACTGCAGAGGAAAGGACAAAGAGAAGAGAAGGAAGATTAAGGGAAAGAGGTAAGCATGAGAATAAGAGCAAACAGAAACAGAGTAACCATGTTAAAATTTATGGCCGGTAAGGAAAGGAGCAGGACAGAGGGATCTGTTGAATGTACGATTGAAGAGGAACGGGCAAGGAAGGATATGATAAATGACAAAGAGTCTACATTAAAAAACACATTGGAAGGAATGCTTCAGAAATATGTAACAGAAATAGAGAAGTTGAGAGAAGAGATGAAGCAGGAGGGAGAGACATAGATTAAAGCAGAGAGGAAAGAGGATGAAGAATGGGAAAAGGAGAAAGAACAGCTAGAAGGAAGAATAATTATTTTGGAACTGAAAGAGGAAAGGAAGAAAAGGCAAAATAGGAAAAGAAATATAATAATAATGGATGCGAAATGGGTGGAGTGGGTGAAGAATTTTCGAGGAGGTAAAAGATTTTTAAAAGAAAATTTAATGGCGTATGTAGAAATAGGAGCGGCAGGGAAGGTATGATTTAATAGAGGAGGAAAAATAGTTGTTGCAAAGCTGACGGACTAGAAAAGAAGAGGTAATGACAAAGGGGAGGAGTTTGAAAGATGGAGTTTACATTGAGGAAGTAAAATCTCTGTCGAGGTAGTAAAGGGAAATACAAGCGAGCTGAGACAGATTGTAAGAGAGAAAAGAAAAGAGGGAGAAAAGACGATAGATAGTTATATGAAAACATGTGTTGAATAAAATGATATAAACGGATCTAGTGGGAGGAATGCCTGGTAGGAGAGGAAGGGGCAGTGGAGGACTGAGGTGAGGCAGGGTGTGGTGTGCTGTTCTGCAATGTGAATGGATTGATTAAACAAGAGAAGGACTTCTGAGAATTTATGGAGAAATTCTATTATGTAGGCATTTCGTAACGTGTGTGGAAGAAAAGTCATGTGAAAAACTGAAGAAAATACTGCCGAAAGATTACACATGAGAATGTCAGTACGCACGGAAAACATAAAAGGCAGAGCATGTTGAGGGCTTGTAAACGGATCGAGAGTGGAAATAGAGGAAGAAAAGCAAGAAATGAAACGAAAAAGTGTAGCGATGGGGAAGAGGATAAGTTTGAGAACAGGCATGTGGATTGTATGGACAGATTATTGCAAAGTAGGAGTAAAGGAAATGATGGAGCGTGTAGAGTTGGAACAGGAGGAAAAGGAACGAATTAAAATACTGATTGGAGGGGACTTTAACGCAAGGACAGGAGAGAAATGTGGAATTTGTGACGGAGAAGGGGAAGGTAGTTAATCCGGAGACAAGAGGAGCAATAAAGAGGGGGGAGCAACTGCTGAATGCAATGGAATATAACGGGTGGCATATACTTAACGGAAATATTAAGAGCATTGGAAGAGTCGATTACACGAATTCGTGGGTAGCACGGGGCACACGGTAATTGACTACTCAGTATTAAATACGGAGGGAATAAATGAAATTGAGGTATTTAGAGTTTTGGACAGAATTGAGTCAGATCATATGCCGTTATATAGTAGGCTAGGATTCAAGACAAGAAAGCTGAAAGGAAAGAAGCTGAAGGAGGTAAAAGAAATAATAAAGTGGAATCAGCAGGAAATATGAAGTTATCAAGCATACAAAGAAGGTACTTTGGAAGGAAGTTGGATAGAAATAGTCGTGGTCGAGAAAGGAATAACAAAAGTGAGATGGAGAAGGAAACGCTGATGTAAATGTAGTAATGGTTAAAAGTGATGGTGGAATAGCGAATGAAGCAAGACCAAAAGGAGTTTAGAAATACTGCTTAAAATGGAAAGAGGATAATGGGAATAAAGAAACATGTCTGAAAGAGGAAGCTAAATTCTGAAGAACGTTCGAAAGAAAACCAAGAGAGAAAGCAGAGAAGGAACTAGAAGTCAAGAGTACGAAATCAGAAAAAGAAATCTGACGCTACATTAACAAATGAAGAAAAAAGAGATCTCTGTTCAGCAAAGAAATTAAAATCGATGAATGGGGAAATCACTTTATGATGCTTCTTCTTCTTCTTCCTTTTCTATTTTTCTTTCATGTCGCATCGACAATGAGCGACGACGGTGCCATTAGATATGTGTGAAGTAATTTATGTTTTTGAGATATTTTAATACTCTTTGTATGTCATTTTGAGAAGTCAGGTTTATGTTTGCGTTGATTCCGTATTTCTGTCTTTAGGTTTCTGTGGTGTGGCATTCGTGCAGTATGTGGATTATTGTTAATGGATGGTTATTGCAATAAGTGCAGGTGGGTGGTGTAGTTTTTTGATTTTGTATTCATGTGTCAGCTTGGTATCCAGGGTCATTCTTAGGCGTGTAACAATTATTCCTTCTTTCCTGTTGTTAAAGTTTGATGTTTGTTGGTGAATGTCTTGGATATTTTTGTGTAGTTTTGGGTGCTTTTAGTTGCTTTCCATGTATTGTTCCATTCATTTTTGCTACTTTTCTGCAATGGTTTATTCGGTCATCTCAGGGGATTGGAAAATGGTTGCGATTGTTGGTAAGTAAGGGAACGGTGGCTTCTTTCGCTGCTGCGTCGGCTTTTTCATTTCCTTCTATTCCTTGATGAGCTGGAATCCAGATGACTGTGGCGTTTGTGTTAGGTTGGTTGTGGTTAGTTCTTGGATGGTGGATATTAGTTGGTTTGGGTTTGGTTTGGGTTTTCTTGATCACATGATTTCGTTAGGAATTTTGTAACGCCCATGGACTCGGTGTATATGACGATCTGGTCTTCGTTATTTGAGTGTGCATATTTAATAGCTTCCAGGGTGGCATAAGTTGCGGTTGTGAAGATGGATGATGAAGAAGGGAAATTTTGTGTTTTTTTGGCTTTTCCTGTGATAATGGCGTGTTCAGCTCCAGTGTCCGTTTCTGACCCATCAGTGTAAATCTTGCTGTGTTGGGAGTAGTTGTTATTTAGTTCTAGAAATCGAACTGAGGATTCTTTTGGGAAGTTCGACAAGACTGGTGTTTGTTGGTTTTGTTTTTAATGTCCATGGAGGGATTTGTGGTAGTTTACGTTCAATGATGGGATGGATTTTGAAAGTGGCGGATTGAAGGACTTTGATAAGTCTGATATGGAATGGGGAAGGAATTTTGGGTTTATTGATGTTGAAAGCTTTGTATTTATTGGAGAAGATGTTGTTGTAGGAAGGATTATTTGGGGTGGATGAGACTTTTAGTGCGTATTTAAGAGTTAGGAACTTGCTTCTGGATTCAACTGCCATTACTTTGTCTTCGAATAGTAGACTGTTTGTGGAGCATGTTCGGTATGCACCTGTGGCTAGTCTAAGAGCTGTGTGGGAGATTGGTTATATTATTTTTTTGGTGGAGCTTTTGGCTGAGTTATAAACGGTAGAGCCGTTATCCAGTCTGGATCTGATTAACGCTCTGTACGTTTCGAAAAGTGTGTCTCTATCCGCTCCCCAGTTATTATTGGAAAAGGTTTTTATAGTGTTAAGTATTTCAATACAGGACTTTTTTTATGGTTTCTAGGTATGGCGCCCGAGATAATTTTTTATCGAAAATAAGGCCTAATATTTTAATGGTGTCAGTGAAATTTATATCAAGATTATTCAAATACAGTTTAGGTGGGGGACTGAGTTTGGATTTTTAATGAATAAGATGCCTTTGATTTTTTGGGAGAAAATTTTAAGCCCGTTTTTTTTTATCGGTCCTGAAGGGCATTGATCGTTGTTTGTAAATGTTCGTTAATGGAACTTATATCTTTCCCTCTACATGTGATTGTTATATCATCCGCAAATAGCTCGGTTTTTATTGGTGGCTTGAGGTTGATGGCGATGTCGTTGATTCCTATTAAAAATAGTGTGGTACTCATTGCTGATCCTTATGGGTCTTCGTTTTTAATTCTAACTGGATGTGACAGAAATCCATTTGCTCTGACTTGGATTGACCTATTGGGTAGGAAGTTGGTTATAAAAGGTAGCATACTGCCATTTACTTTTATCTCAAAGAGGGAATTAATAATTTTGGTTCTCGAGATTGTATCGAAGGCTTCTTAAATATCGAGGCATACGGCGGCTATGTATTCTTCGTTGAGGAAGGAGTCGCAGACATTTGTTTCCAGGGTCGTTAGGACCCTGTCGAAAATGTCGGAAACCGTATTGATTGGGTTAAGAAGTTTTTTTTACTTCAATGTACCATCTAGCCAATGTACCAAAGCCTACGGTTTACGATTTTTTCTAGTCGTCTGTACATGGTATTATTTAAGGAAACTTGGCGATAGCTGTTAGGGTTTAGTTTGCACTTGTTTGGCTTAGGAACTGAAATTACTATTGCTTTTTGCCAATTTTTGCGAAAAACTTTACAGATCCATATACAGTTGAAGATTTTTAACAGATAATTTATTCCAGTATTAAGGAGCATTTTTAATAGTAAGTTGGACATACTATCTGGTCCTGGGGCGGAGCTTATTCCTTTGGGTGTTAAAAGTGAGCTTAGAAATGAGTTGCTACCGTTGCGAATCAGATCAGGGTGTATATTGTTGTAGATTATTGTTGGATGTCGTGAGTATATGTTATTTGAATTTCCATGGAATTATTTAGCTAGTGTTTTAGCAATGTCGTAGGCTTGAGTTACGGTTCTGCCATCATCAGATTGCAGGAATTGGATATTCGTAGAGGATTTGGAACCATTTATGCATTTGATTTTTTTCCATACTGCAGATGTTGGTGTTTGTGGATTTATTAATGATATGTAGTTTCTCCATGATTGTTTTTTATTTTCTTTAATTTTTCTACGGAAATTGGCGTGTTTCCTTTTTAACTCAGTTAGGTTTCGTTTATGGGATGTTTCTTTGCTCTATTGAAAACGTGATGACTCACTTTCATAGCGTTCTGCATTTTTCGTTCCATCACGGTACCGGTTTTTTCCTGATTTTCTACAGTCTGAGAATTCCAAAGGATGTCTACGCCTGAGGTTGTGATTTGTTAAAATTTTTTATTATTTCGTTAATCCGGGCTGGGTCGAGTTCAGGTTCTGTTTCTTTCTATGTGAGTTGAAGCACTATGTTTTCTTGGTATATTGGCCAGTTTGTTTTTCTTATATGCCATTTTGGTTGGAGGTAATTTTGAGTTGTTGTGGTATTGTCTCCATGGGTAATTTTTATGGGAAATAATTTTTATGGCCACTGTCATATAATTCTTTTGAAGTATCCCATTTTAGGTGTTGAGCTATCTGTGGACTGGAAAAGGTTAAATCTATTGCACTTGTTTTGCCGTTTCCAGTGCTGAAGTGAGTTGGGGAATGTGTGTTAAATGAGATTAAATCCTGGTTGTTAAGCAGATTTTCAACAGTCTTTTTCCTTCTGTCAGTTATGGTCGATCCCCAGAGAGTGTGATGGCTATTAAAATCTCCGGACAGGATCAGGGGAGCTGGAAGTTGAGCTATTAAATCTTCTAGGTCTTGTAACTCAAGGGGGAAGCTATTAGAAATGTAGATATTGCAGATGTGGATCCTTTCTGGAAATGAAATAGATATTGCAACGGCTTCTAAGTTTGAATTTAATGGGATTTCAGCAGAACCATATTTGTCCAAAGTTACAGTGGCCACTACTCCGCTGGCGTGGTTTTCGTTTACCCGGTTTTTGACGAAGGTGTTGAAGTGTTTAAGTGTAGGCTAGTGGTTTTTTTGAAATTTGTTTCTCGAAGGCAGAATGTTAGGACTGAAATCATTTATGAGTATCTGTAGTTGTTCGTAACGGGTATAGTATGTTTATGTTCCATTGTATTATTGTTTTCATAATGTATTCAGTGGGGCATTGAATTTGGATTTTGCTGCCATTACGGCTCTCATGAAAATTCTATGTCGAATTCTGGTGAGCAGCTAAATGACGATTCAGATGTGTCAGTCGATTTGGAGAGCTTTTTGCAGAGTCGATGTATTCTGTTCTTTATGCTTCTTTCGTTTAGATGGGGGTAGATTTTTTCAACTTGAACAAGGGTCGGAATGTTATCGGTGTAGTTTCTTGCGATTTGCAATGGGTGTGCTGATCCGAAGGTTTCTTGGAGGAGTCTCTTGATCTGGGAATAATTTAGCTGGGAGTGTGAAGGATTTTTTTATTTATTATTTCTTCTGCTGGGGCTAACATTTCCTCTAGTTTGGCGGAATCGAAAACTGGAGATCGGGAAGAAAGTTGTTTTAGTTTGGCTATTGAGATTTTTTTTATGTGAATTGTTTGGTGGGTATGGAGTCTGTGTGGTTTAAGTTAACATAGCCCGGTTTGTCGTCAGTTGATGATTGCGACAGTAGTCTTTTGGAACTGAAGGGGATTGGTGGCTACTCTGTAGGTAATTTATTCGTTGCTTGTTTGGGGTTGTCGATGTTTGTCTCGGTAGTGATGGGAATCTTCTTAACCGGCAATTTGGAGGATTGAGTTGGGGTGGGGAACGTTGTATTTGTATTTAGGATTGTCGTATCGGTTATGTTTGAATTTTGGGTTAGCGGGCAATCTTTCGATAGTGTCCTTCTTGTTTACATCGGAAGTAGAGAAGGCTGTCGATGGATGTGAAAATACGGTAAGATGTATCCTCAAAAGTTATTAGGAAGGTGGATGGGATTCTTCCAATGTCATTGTGGTCAATGTATGCCTGTCTTTTGAAACTGGGGATGTGGGCGTATTCCGGGTCGGACGTGCCTGCTTTCAGGATTCTTATTCTGGAACATAGCTTGACGTTCTTTTTTTTGAAAATTAGTTCAAATATTGAGTTGGATATGACCGGGGCAACGTTTGATAGAATTACTCTTTGGTCCGGAGTTAACATTGTTCTTATGTTTAGCATATTGTTGTTGACCGTTATTGTTTTGTGCTGATTTGTTAAGTGCAGCACAGTTTCTTTTTTGTCAAGATATGGGCAAATTCGATTGTTTGAGATTTTTGAGATGTACCTTATTGATTTGGGGCTGATTAGTTTCTCTATTGCAAGGGCATGATCTTGTGTCGTCTATTGCATGGACGATAGCTTGGTCTTTTGTAGGTGATGCATCGGGTTGTACTGCGTGGGTGTATGATTAAATGGAGTAGTTTCTTTCGGTTTGGTTAGAAAATTGTTTACCCCTGTACTCAGAGATCCCCGCAGAGTGATGTTTAACCAGTGTATTCATTCCAATGGTTCATTCCTATCCCTTTCTGTTAAGGTGCGAAATTGGCGTTTGTTTTCACGAACATTATGATATTATGAATTGGAACTCGTAAGCGATACTGTATCAGACCTCCGTACGGTAAGGCAGCTCAACCGAGATTGTGTATGATGCTTCTATATTGATCGGAAAGCAAAAATAAGTGGCGAAGGTCAAGGGGATACGGTGAGGGAGAGGAGGGTATTGATGACAAACAAGGACTTAGAACAGAAGAGATAGAAAAACAATTGATGATACTTAACAAGGGAAAACAACGGAGGAGGATAAAATTCCTAGTGAAACATAAGAATTCATAAAAAGTAAAACGAGTGAAAAAATGGTGGAACTAATCAAAAGGGTGTGGGAAGGAGAAAGAATGGCGCAGGAATGGAGAACAGGTATAATTTCACTCCTATATAAAAAGGGAGACCAGATAGCGTAAAAAAATTGTAGAGGAGTGACACGGTTTAATACCGCATACAAAATATATGCAGTAATTATAAATGAAAGGATCAAAAAGAGATTGAAACAAAAAAGGTGCTGCCAGATACCCAAGCAGAATTTCGAAAGGGAAGGGGGACAGTGGATAATATTTATATTCTACAGCATGTGATAGAAAAAGCAACAGAGAAGAAGAAAGAAAGTTATTCAAACTTTTTGTAGACCTAAAGGCTGCTTTCGATAATATATGTAGAGAAAAGCTATGGGAAACTATGGAAAATGCAGGTATTATTAGGAAACTGGTGGAAAGGACAAGAGAAATCTACATAGAGTCCAGGATCAAAATCAAGGTGGATGGAAAGGTGTCCGGAGAGTGTTGGGCCGAAGAAGCGGTGATGATCATCCTCTATGCTCCACGCTGTTTAAAGCCTTTATAGCGGATATCGAAGAGCAATTCAAGAAAGGACAAGCTGGGGGTGTGGTGGTAGGGATGGAAAAGTTATGGACACTCTCATACGCAGAATCAGAAATGAGTCGGAATAAGTCCGAGACTAATCTAGTCGAATAATATTCGAATTAAACCAAAAGCCCAAATGGGCAAAAGATGTGTTCAGGTAGAAAAAATAGTAGACAGAAGCAAGATGACTACCCAATTCATCATTAAACGGATAAAAGCAAACGATATATAGTTAAATAACATACGTTCTAGAAGAACAAAAATTTTACCCGTCCGAGAAGGAGACTATAGTACGTGCAGTGCAACAAAATGCATTTAGCTACAGTGTGCAACTGTATGTTGAATAAGAAATTTTATTCTGAAACTTGTTGAAGAATATTGAAAAGTTTTTCATGGTCGGACAATGAGATAGAAGTCGTTCAATAGTAAAGTTAACAGACTAGGGTAAGTATAATATGCAAAAGAGAACAGAAATCAGAAGTAATACCTTTGGTCAAAAGTTACTTTCTCAGATGTGTCGAAATTTAATATTTTTGAATGACGAAAGAGGAAATGTTTAGTGCAACCCTAGTAAATAATATGTTTATATAGAGTTCGATTAAAGACATATCTGTACTATATTTTATGTTAAAATGTAGTTTAAACATTCAAAGAAGAAGATTCGGCAGCGATTAGGACGGCACAATATGAACTTACGTCAAACGTGTTGAATTTACACAAAATTTGACATTTATTAAAGCCCATTTAAGCACTTTACCTGCCACGGTACAAAAATCGGAAACAATAGATTTGCCGTTAAACACTTCGACGAGAATATATATGAATTAGAGTAATCATTTAAAAACCTGGGGATTACAGAGAAGAAATTAAAAAAAAACAACTGCGGCTGTAGAAAGAAATTCTGGGTTAACGAAGATAATACAAATTGCAAATAGTTTAAATAATGAACTTGTACAAGATCTAATAGATCCGCCAGAAATCTGCTGGTGTAAATGCAAGTACATCTACATCGTGCGAAGTGGAGCGAAAACTTTTCGCATATAAAATAATTTTGTCGATGGATAATCGTAGTGAATTGACGCCATTCTATTTCGAGAAAATGCTTGTCTTTTATTGTAACTCATGTTACAATATGCCACAGTATCTCTCAAAACTTACTGTTAATTTTGTATACCTTGCATAGCATCTTTGTGCATATCTGCATACTTTCTGTGCAAATTTGCATGATTTCCGTACATGTTTGCACATCTTTAGGTAATATGAATCATATGTTTCATACATATCTATTGGGCATAACCATCCGGAGTCTGATAATAATAATGTAGTATCTGTGCGGTACATTTACTCTGTTGAGACTTAATGCTTTCTATAATTTTTGCAGCAGTTAACCTAGTTAAAACTAAAATTAGTATATTTATACGGTTAATTTAGTCTCTGTTGTATCGATATTGTGTTGAAGGAAACTTATAATTCTAAGTTATAAGAATCATGGAAATGAGTGTTATATTGAAATTAGAAGGTAGAAAGTTATATGAGAATGGAGATTTTTCTAAAACAAGTAAGTAAATAATATCGAATGTATGCGATAAAGGAATACGATATATATAACGTTAGGTATTTATGAAATATGAATGTATATGTACCACAGATTCGTACCTTTAAAGAACCAAAGATATAATGAACTTATTAATTGTTATCGTTACTGTCATCTACAATCACTGACAGTTTAACTTTTCTGCTTTTAACGGATATTTCGTAACTTGTATGTAGCTTTGTTATGAACATTAGTTGTGACATGTAAACATTCGTACTGAATATGAAGGCCATCCTTGTTTATTAAGAAATGGTTACATGGAAATACATTTATTCGTGTTGTATGAGATTTTCGCTCCATGTTACATCGAAACCGTATATTGAAATTACACAGAAATGTTACACGTGACCTTACTGTATTCATATTACATTCTTTATATTATATCCCAAATAATTTTCTAATTTCTTTAAATTTAATACATAAGTTCAATATTACTATTATAGCAGTAACGCTATATGTATATATATATACATATTATATAATAGTAATATTACTACTATAATAATAATATGTATAGAATGATTTCGGAACTGTTATCCAAAATAATTCGTCTTTTATTAATTGTGCTCGAAAATATTTTTACAATCCATTTCCAGTATTTAAATATTTTTCGTTCAAATTTTTTATTTATTGTATTTTCTGAGATATTAAAATGACCATGAATTTTCGGGATCGATTCATTTTCATTAATTCCTTTCATTATGGTTTAAGTCATGACGTGCGTCTACAATTCACAAGTTGTGTCAATAACTTGGATATTAACAGTGCCATTGCTAGTGCCTTCAATGTTACTCAAACAATAAAATTTGATTAATCTTCATAAACATATTATTATTCATGCATACATAGGAAGTTTATCGTGATTGTCAAGAAAGTTTTTCATGACTCTTAAATGTATCATTACTGATGATTTATTCAATGAACAGAAATAACTTTTGTCTCGAAATGAATAATTGGTTAGTAATATTTTAGCTTAATTTGTGAAATTAATGATGTTAATTTTGTGTTACTAAAGTCTGGAAAATAATGACAAAGAATCATGTTTACTTCATCAGTTTAGGATTAATATGATTTAGTACTATTTTCTCATGAAATCGTGATAGAAGTATTGATACTTATACAGCGTTAATGATGCATTTGCTCAAAATGTTTGTTTCAATTTCTTTGTTAAATATATAGGTGAACTATAAATATAAATATATGCTCAAGATGTTTGCTTCCTGGAGTGGTTCAAAGAGTTGAGTTTCTTGATTCAGTGTTATTTATAGATAAACAGCATTTATTTCTTTCACAAACATTTTAATGTTCTACATTATATTTTGCTTTTAGTATGTTTTCTTTCTAAGAAATATAGTTCGAAACTTTGTCACGAAATAACTTTTCCTTACATTTCATTTTACTAAAATACTAACGTGACATTATCGTAACATGTCTCTAGAGAAGTAAATATCATTTTCTTTTGAGAATTTTCAAAATCATGTTTTTTTTAAATTTATTTCATTCAAATGGGCTTAAATTATTAAGAAGAGTAAGATTTCTTTACAGTTCACAGTCAGTAATGATTCTGGTGTATGTGCCTCATGCCAAATAAAATTACCCAGGAATGAAGCAATATGCAATCTCTATCTTAATTCATTTGTATTATACCCGTTTGTGTAAATTTTTTTATAATAATATAATTCATATGTTTTTTAAAAGTTTGCATATTTTATCTAATGGATTTGTTATTAAACGATAAAATGTTGATTTATTTGTAAATCATTGAAATCTATACTGAAATTTGTCAGATACGTATTAATAGGGATTGTAGATATAATATATTAATGCTACAACAATCATTTTAATCTATAGCAGCAATTTTAGGCCTTTAAAAATGGATAATCAATTGTTAGCATATTTTTTAGTAAGTGAATGCAGTGAGACAAATTTACACTTGACTGCATAGGTGGTTCTTCATTTGGTGTGCTTAAAGATGAGTAATAAAGGAGAATAATAATGTACTACATACTACATGTAATATATAGCAATTATATACCATGTTTAAACTTGATGTCTGGTATAATAAACCTTTATGTAACACGATTAGTTTGTTCCGTACCGAAATTGTTACAAAAGTTTAGAATAGGAATTGGAGGAATAGTTCCATATAATATCATATTCCATATAATAAATTATATTTTACATATGAATGTTAGTGGATCGAATGACAAACACACTGGTTGTTGACAAATTTAATATAAATTATGAAATACATATATAATATAATGTATAAATCTCACTCTCTATCTCATCATACTCTGCTCAAGTCTCGTGTCTCTCACACTCCCGTCAGGGGATCTTCCCGATCAATCTTGTTTTTTCGTCACCATGCTCGCGCTCAATTGTTCTCGCATACATCTCTCTCATTCGTCCTTCCTTCTGCCATTAAATATATCAAACACTCAGATCTCAACACACTACAGTTATATAGCACAGTTATATAGCACATTCTCACCAAACTCATCCTTCCATACAAACATCATGTATATTCATTCATCTATGGTACCCACTACCACAATGAAATCATATTATAAGAGAATCTTATAAAAATACAGGTATCTTTCCATGAAACATAAATAAATAAATAATATAATATGAAAGAGGGAAGCACAATAAGTTTAATGTATCAAGGTATCATTTGATATATTTAACGTATTAAGGTATTATTCGATGGGTACACTACATTTGATATTTGGAATCACTTTCGGTCCAATTCTTTTCCTCTTAATGGACTAAATGTTCTCAACACTAGTTTATCATTAATAGTAATTGCAAGTATACAGCATATTCTCGTATATTAATTATAAACATTCGTGGTGTATAGGAAGGTCGTACATGTTCATTAAGAAATGATTTTTTAGAAATTGCGTCATACGGATTCCGTGTTATAAAAGATCTGGTACACTTTTCACTGTTATTGCTATCATGTACCGTGTTGTACAAAGATTTACTGTATTGTAACACTTTCAGTACGATGTCCAAAGTAATTTTCTAATTTTTTTGAATCTAATAATATATTTAATATTATCATGTATAATATTACTGTTATTGTAATATATAGTGAGTCCCTAAAAACTGTTGAATACAGAATAATTCGTCTTCTATTGGTTATATGGGAGAAACTGAATTATCTTACATTTCCGGATTGATAGGACGCAAAAGGTGTGATTTAGAATCTATGGGGTAGAGATATATGTATGCAAAACCTATATATATATATATATATATATATATATATATATATATATGTTTTATCAGATCTAGAGGTACCTTTCCTTTTAAATATAGGAAAATGCTAACGGAGATCATATTCGAAGCTTACATATTTAAAAGTAGTTGCACACATAATTACACGAGAAATAATTGTACCTCTTCGATTTGAGTATTCTACAAATTTTTTTTGAATGAACTGTTATGTCTTGTTCCTCTTGTAACATTAGAGAAACTATCGATGCACTGCTTCTTCGATCTTTTTCTATTTCTTTTAATCTTTTGAGCTCTATGGACGGATATATGCGTCCAGCGAAAGCTATTGTTTTGGACTATAGGTGCACATATGGGTTCGGCAAAGTTACCAGCATGGACTATGACACACATATGCGTTTGTCAATTATTTCGATCGCAAACGTAGTATAATTATAATTATTTTTATATGTATAAGATGAATATTTGTGTATTCCGTGGTAACGATAAAAAACAACAGATGACACTCTGCAGCATTTTTTTGGCAAAGAGTCGTGATTTGAGTTTTGTCATGCACAAATAAATTATTAATAAGCCTGGCGAATCAAAAATGAATATTTTGCTGCTTAGAATACGAGTTTAAAGTTTATTATTCGTTATATATAAATATTGAGTTTGGTTTTAGTATTTTAAAATTAGATTATTTTGTAAATTTTACAGTTTTTTACAAATAATTAATTCTGAGATATAATAATTACCAATTATATAACTTGATGTAAAAAATTACCACTTAAACTTATTGTTAGTTACGTCCGGTATACTCAATGAACAGAGTACGCACTATCGTATAAGTTTTCCGTCCAGAGCGATTGCTAGACGCTCACTGTTCAAACGTAGAGTTTCGGCAGAAAGTTTTCCTGGGCTCAAGAGATTAATATGTAAACAAGAAAAAAATAACAATTGATGATAGCACGGTTTTGTTGCTCATGTTACATATATAGTATGCCGTAATACAATGCATACATTTTATTATTACTGTTTTTTGTACATATATTGGAAGTATAAATGTTCCAAGCTACAACATTCTTATGTCTGGCTTGACGGACGACGGTAGGATTATAGCTATAGTCCAGCCAGAATGCGAAATCTGGATGTAACCTTCTGCTCAATCAGCACATACGTCCGATTCTGTTTCAGTGGACCGCGGTGATTGCTGCTGATTGGAGCGCTTTCAAAATTGCGTTGCAGGTCGCTCGCGGAGATATTTTATCGTGGCACATTCGATATGGTAATATATGGAATGAATAGACACGGCTCGAGGGCGTAGAAACGTTTGTAACGAGAGAATCGCTCATAAAACGGATACGTTGATAAAACACGTAGATAGAAACGTTAAGAAAGTAATTCGAGAAGAGATAACGCACTTCAATCCAATAAGCGAATAGTGATGAAGACAGTAATAACGGCGATCTCCGCCGAAAATATGGACAATAAAGAAAATAATGACGCTCCCCGCCGATGCGAGCTTGTTTTATTTCTTTTGGAATTTGATCGCGCGATAATTGCCATCCGTTCCGCACGTAACGATTCGCGGATCATCGACCGAACAGCGAAATCAATGTGGTAGCGCGTAGCAGACGTTTCTTTATATATGCAGTGCAATTATAATCTGGATCTTGCGCAAACCTCACTACTTATTAATGACCGAATTGTTTTGCAATTGACTGTACGTAGCAACTCATGATATACATAGGTGTCACTTTGCCATATCTTCTCATCCTGCAGATTGCAGGTACGTATACATTTCCGTATATTATGTTCTTTCATTCAATATCTTCGACAGATATTCCTGTCCATTTTTATTTTTGATCTATTTGATTGGGAAATCCTCGTTCTATTAAATAGCCGGCTTACTTTAAGTTGTCCTATTTCGTAACTGTCCTTCGCAGCCAAGTTATCAGAACAGGCAGCAGCACTCGCTACAACTTCTAGCAAGTTTTCTCTCAAGATCTTACACTCAATTTCCTCGCTATCCTCTGCAATCTTCTTGAATGGGCTAATCGTTTCCTTCTTAATATCCATAGGATCTATATTAGTTATTTCTGTCTCCGCAATTGGTTTTGAGACTTGTAGATACTGGAAATGTACGTAGAAGTTAACCTTTTCAGAATGTAATGTCACTAATAAAAACCTATATCATTGTCACAATATATGCAGAGGTTGCCTCGTTAGAGATTCATGCAATGCAAGTGCAACATGTGCAGATTAATTTAAAAGATTTAACAGATCATTATTTAATTACTGGTCAAATTTTTATTTACAAGATCACACGGCGACACAGTTACTGATACATTTGAAGGAAATAGAGATTAAAAAGATAAATATAATACGAGGATACAAACAAAATTTGACACTATTCGGCAAGTGAAATTCGGATCACAATGTAAAAAAATTTGATTGCAACGAAAATTCTGATACTGACATTCCCTAAAGTTTGCTTGCGCCATTACAATTTATTTATTTTATTGACAATCTTAGATAAAGATACAATTGTTTGAAAGCTCATCTATAAACTACCTAAAAGAAAATAATGGCTCAGAGTTCAAAAAAAGACTTTTGTGAAAGAATGCAAATTATTTTTCTAGAAAGAAGTACAATCTTTAGTGAGCCTTTATTTAATAATGCAGTTAATTCTTTTCTCAAGAAACTAGAACAAGCAGCTTCTCTTAATCGGTAAATGTAAAAGGAATAATCCTATAAAATTTTCGTCAATAATACCGGACCATAAATTGTTACTAAATTGTTTCGGATGTTTGATATGATATCCTGAGGATTTTTCTCGTCTCAGTGATATGTGTTACGAAAACTAATTATGCCATTTCTCGTAAAATTAGTCTTATTTGTAAACAGTGTCATGTATAGAAAATACTGCTCATTTATTTATTGCATTTTATTCAACCACCCATGCAGAACTTCTCATAATACCTAATCGCTTTCTGATAAACCTTACACTCTTGGTGATAAGTATGACGTTGCTGCTTATGTAAAATTTTCTTTATCACTGTATTATACCTACTTTCTTTGATTCTAGTACCAATTAGAAAAAATATTATCCGAAACTTCCTTCCGTCTAACATCTTTATCTCTAATGATAGTACTATTATTGTTTGTTGCATTTCTCAAATGTATCAGTTTGTTAAAGATGTTCGTAAGTTTCCTACATTCTGAAACATTGTCCTCTTGAGCAAGGAATGATTCAGAAATATTCATACGTATGATATGTTAGCCATTTCGTTGTTGGAACGTTTCATTTTTAGTATTAATACGCGGTAATTGCTACTATTAATTCACAATAGTGAATGTTGCTTTGTTTATTATCCTTCACTGAACATAATTTGTATTCTGTTCCTTTCATAATGCAATATCTAATATTTAAAAATTTTCATAATTTAATGTCTTCAGATATGCAGACAATATCTAACAGTATTGGATTAACCTACGGGAAGAATTGATTGTTACAACAAAAACGAAACGAACTGTGAAACAGAAACAGGCAAAACGTATGGTTACGTAAACATTTTTGCTTACTTTAATGTGCTGAATTCAGTCCTACTCATTTTTCCGCATGCAACAGAATACCCTTTACATTCTTGTAGCTGATATTGAGATAGTATTGAGCATTTGAAGCGTTATTTACACATGCATTTTCCTTAAGCATTTTATTGAATTATTAAGGAAGTTAGACAGTGTAGTCCATGAGACGGAAATTCTGCTCGATACGCGTGAGATTCACCAAGCATGTAGCGTCTATTGCATTAATTTTGAGTGACATTTAGGGGCATGATAATTATATTCAAATTATTAGAATGTCAAGAAAGAGAAAGAAAAATTCTGGTTAAGTTCCTCTATATAAAAAGATATCGATTGCAAAATTTTTGTTGCTGCAAAATAATTAGTACAAAATGCTAAATGTGAGTCATTCTATGGAATCCGAGAAGAAATATATAAGAACATGTAGAAATAGTGGAATCAAGTATGCAAAAGGAAATACGTGTGACAGTGTATAAAGGAAGGACATTAATAACACTAAAATAAATAAAAATAACAGGTCAGCCACTAATAAGTCTATTTCTTTAACGTACGTTTAAATATAATTGCTAAATGTATGTAAAAATGAAAGTATAGAAGAAAGGAGATACCCTTTTATGTTGTTAGTGAAGGAATGTTGTTACGTCTGAAACTGAGGATGTTAAAAGGGAATATATGTGTGCAGTGTTAAAACATCACCTGTTAACGTCATTGTCCGCATTTTAAATTTTTGTTTATCATTCTCTGATAGTTCATGTAAATCGAAATGCAAACTTAACAAAATTAGCTTTCGGCAATTCTTCGTTTTTTCTATTTAAATAATTAATTATTAATATAAATAATTAATATAAATAATTCGTTTCTTCTGTTTAAATAATTAATAAAGACGGTGATTGTATCATTTGAAGAAGATTTTTATTTTCTTTTACGTCTTGTATTCTTTGAGTTATACGTAATTTTTTTATTAATTATATTCTCCGTTGCATCTTTTGGATTATCCCATAATATTCTTCCATTTTTTTCAATTATAACGTTACTTTCTCTTATGTAATGTTATTTTTATCAATAATATTTGATGAAATGTTTTACTGCATCGCACAGGTTTTGTCCAAGGTTTTGCAAAAAAGTCCAAGTGCAAAGCTATATCTTTAGTGACATTTTATAGTTCTTCATTCTTAAATACATTCTTCTACTATTTCTGTATAGACCAATGTTTGGTATACTCAAAAAGTTTTTGCACTTATTTTTAAATACCACTTACTTAATACTCTTTCTTCTGGATTCGTTAATATTCGATAAAAGCTCAAGTTCTGCTTTATTTTTTATCTACGACATTCCTGAAATTCCTTCATTGTGCTTTTAACAATTCCGAAACTTTTTTGTTCTTTGAATATTATTCCATTATTATTACTTACTGTTTTAAATATGTAAATATGTATATTTCCTTGGAAATATTGCGATATTGCCATCATGGTCAAAATTTAATTCCTACTTTTTATTAAACTTAAGCCTTTTAAATTAGTTTGTTTTATTAAATATATATTAAATATATAATGTCTCTTTCATCAGATGTTTTCAAACTTATTTGATGTTCCAATCGTAGTTTCCAGTGACTTCGACAATTTCTCTCTTTCTCTGGCACATGGAACGTTAATATATCACGTATATTTCTCATTAGCGTTAAATTTAATAATTGTGCTGAAATAAAAGTAGTGACCATCGGATATTCCATCGTCCGATGATTCTCTCCAAATCACTAGGGCATCGAAAGATTTCTTCTTCATTTCTTTTTCAGATTTCGTATAACCATAGCAATGATATCTTGGTGTTAGAATAAGCAACGAATCGATATGTGTATATAGAATGAAGATGGCTACGTGCAAATCACGTACTTCTGTATGGACCAACTTTAATTTTGCGTGCCGTCTTTTTTATGTAGTATTGGATAAAATAAACTCTGACAACTAATTACAGAGGAATTTCTATTCAAATCTATGCGATTTTCACATCGAGCACAATTTATATGGTTATGAATTATTCTCTTATAAATTTTTTATATAAGTTTTTCTCTTTCAGTTAGAAAGCACAACATGACTACCTGATCTAGCTAGACTGAAAATGTAATTTTTCAAGAAAATTTTCAATTTTTCGGCAATTAATCTTTACCTTAATGATTGATAAATACTCATGTACATATACACATAGAATCACAAGAACGTCTAAAGATACACTAAGAATTAATAATATATTACACGTTGGAAGCATAATATTAAGGACTAAATAATAGCTAAGGTTAAGCCTGAGAAATGTAAATATTGAATTGATACTCAAAATGAGATCATCTCTGTGATTTATCTGTCACGGCAGAACTAGTAATTTTCTGGATTGAAATTTTATCGTGCTGCAAACCCGATCAAGTATAAAATAGAATTATATAATGTAGAAATACTTAAATACAGATAATACAGAAAATAAAAACTTTCGTCGAATAGATTATTTACTTCGCAAGTATTGTTAGAAAACGGTTTGCATTAGCACGCCAGCTGTAAGCAGCTTGAGTCTAGATACACGGATTTGTTTTTATGCATCTGTATCCCGATAAGTACTATAGCTATTAGAAGTATAGTAGACACATTTGTGACACGGTCAGGTACAGAACTCTTTATTTTTCCGTAGCTCAATTTTCGGACATCAAATATCGAGAAAATGTTCCTTTTTAATTTTTGAACAACAATTATCTCATATCTTAGGCAATATCTTTTTAGTTATTTACAGTAGAAATGCCTCATGATTGATTGATTATGAGTCGCGTGACACCATGTAAATTTATAGCTGTATGATATATTGAGCAATCAATGTCATTATTATGACTATTAGAAATTGTGTGATTGTAGATACCGGATATTATTTTAAAATATAAATTATGCTTTGAGCTTTTGTTCTATGAGTGTATCTTTGTAAAATTTGCCGAGTTCAGATTGAAGAAATATTTTTTTTTAAGACAATGAGGAATAGATTAGTTTAGAGCTGTATTGCTTTATAAAGAACTTATGATTTTCGATAAAATCAGAAGTGTATAAGAATGAAAGATATACTTATGATTACATGGTGATGCTGGATTGCAGATATAATGTTCCATTACAATTCATTGAACAATTTTCGCTTGCAACCAAGAAAGTTCCTTTTCGTCCAAGGTGTGGGAGAGAAAGGTGCTTCTGAGTTTTTGCTACAAAGGATTCCGTAGTTCGCCATTACTTTCAGCGCAGTTTATGAAAATTTTCTTGTTCATGATTGAAGTTATTATATATTCATTGAAGTTACTATATTCTGTAGGTGGTTTTGTGATTGGTAAGTTTGTTTAGAGTGTGATGTAATTAAACAATACATATGTGGAATGTAAAGTTTGTAAACTAATGGTGCATGTTAACGTTAGATGTAAAGTGTGACCATTTTTACTGGATGTTCCGTGATGGACTGAAATTGTTCAGTTTGTGCATCTAAGTCGAAAATTATTATTTCTTAAAAGTATGAAACGAAAGTAAGTTTTAGTGTGAATATATGTATGAAATGTATGTAAATCAGATGTTTGGATTCTTTGAATTTGTGTTGATTTTGCGTTTGATTTTCGATTTCTAGATTATTAGTTTTGCAACTTTTTGCTTTGCAGCACTACATACTTGCATCAGAAATTGAAATTCTTACATTTGTTCATTTGTTGGATTTTAGACTTACAATTCTTCGAATTTGCGATTTCAGTTTGCAAGTAAGTGTCGGTAGGATGTTGTCAGAATGTTAGGTTTACCAAAGTTAGAGTTTTAAGTTAATTAAGATAGCCTCATTGTCATGTGTATTATCGAGTTTTTGTTTATAATGTTATGAGTCAGTTTATTTATACACGATGAATTTATATCTTTATGCTTTCTGCTTTAAGATTCACGATTTATCGTTTGTATTTCACGAAATCATATTTAAAAGAAGTTATTCAGGTTTTATATTTCAACTATGTCGTCATATATTGCATTTAGGATAATTTAGCCTTTAGGATATTTTTAGTGATTTTCTCTTTATGTATTCATTTAACCATCGTATACAATTTTTTTTTATATATGTAGGTAAGTTATTACAAGTAAGTCCAGTGTAAATTGTAACAGATTGGTTTGGTATTGGATTGGTTTAATATTGTATTTAATATTGTATTTATTGCGTGTCCATTATTCATGTTGTTCCGTGTACGTAAAGCTTTCACAATTTGATATTTTATGTTTTGATGCTTAACGCCCAAGTATGAGCTTGTTTCATTCTGGTTGACATTTTGTATTATAAAATATTTCGATCTGTAGCGGCCTATAGTTCCTCCAGTACGAGTCCCGAACACCGACTCGTACAAGCCGCAGGTGGCTGTGCGCCTAGCGTCGAAGTCTGGCGATCTTCGATGTTAAGCAAACAGAGTGCGGAATACCGCTAAGATGGGTAGTTATAACAACAAGCGTCTGAGGAAAGGGGTCCCCGACATCAGCTCCACTGATGAGTCTAGGCAGCGATTCTGAGACGAAAGGCACAACCTTTCCTCTCCTTACCCAAATTCTCAGTCCTCGCACCAATTGTTGTAAATAGAATGTGAATATGTTGATACCATTGTTACTCCATACCATTCAGATCTATTGACTCATAATATTCTCTTTTTGTTTATCGTTGATATTCTGTGAAATTTTAAGTTCTACTTAATAATAGAATACTTTACTATTGTATGCTGTATGCTCATTCCTTTATCAGACCTAAAACCATCATCATTGTCTAATTCCATTTTTTGTGCAGAAATAACTTCTGCAATAATTGTCTGAGCAACTGATTCAGTAAATTGACATCTCCCGGTTTTATTTTTTGCAATATTGCGGACTTGGGTAGCTCAGATAGAAATGCACGCCATGAGATAAAGGCCTGATAATTTCTGATATGAAACAGTGTTTCAGATATCTTTCCATACTGTGACGATTTATGCCATTCTCGAGGAATGAAATGTTTTGATTTTGCCTGCTAGGGCAAAGCAAACGTATCGTATGTGGTGTAAAAGTATCTTCTAGTAAAATAAACAATGCATTTCGAAAGTAAAGTATTTCAGCTTTAAAATGAGCTCTCTATCAGTTTGTCACTGTACCGTTTTATTCTACAAAATTGCAACTACTTCAACATTTAATGTCTGCATATTGGGACTTTAAAGTCAGTCACTGCATGTAAAAGGTACAAAACATTCTGGCAATCTTTGGATGATAGAGAACTTAGATAATGGGCAATAAGGTAATGGATAATGAAAGGGATAAGCTGAATTCCAAATTCAAATGTTTTCTATATTATACTTCTATATTCTGTACAAAATGGTTACAATATACGATACAATGTAATGAAATATGATATAATGCAATAGAATATCATACGTTAATTAGTATATATATAATTAAAATATATCTTACAACTGTTTTGTACCTTGTATATACATATACATATATAGCCGACAAATTTAAATACTGTTGATAATGAAATACAACAATGATTTATGCATTTTGTATACGTATGGTACATGTATATACAAATTAGATTACTCCATTCAGAGAGAAGGACATATTTACAGAGGAATGATTGGCCAAGGTGGACACGTTCTGTTCGCGATTCCGTCAAATTTTTGAAATTCATGAATTACTTCTAAATTCTAACTTCAAAAGGCAGTTAACTGTTACGTTGAAACCACTAACACATTTCATGCTTCTTAAAGGTAAGAACGTTGTGAATTTCAATGACAAAATGTAGTTTGTTGAGAGGCAAATTGCTCTTAGATACAGTGTTGTTTCTTGTCAGTATTCTACATCAGTCTTCTTTTTTTTCATGGCAAGTACTGAATGACAACTAATGATTTTAGTATAGTTACGAAATGAAATGGGAAAAGAAGAAGTGAATTCCGCATCGCAAATTTGCAACTCACAGTAAATAATGGCTGCCTGTTTAAATTAACTTACTCATTCACGCGAGAATAAACTAATATCCAGCAAAGCTTTCGTCTTGTACTTAGAATACATTAAAAATCTCTTAATATCCAGGAATCTTTCTACATACCTTGCAAATTAAAGGTACGATGTATATCGTAAAGATGCATGGACAGAGGACGGGATTCGGATAATAACATTTGTGCATCTTACTCATTTATATACAGTATTCTTGTTTGCTAAATGCTTCTACTGGTATTTGTCCCTGCTTTTGAAACGTTTGAAACGTTGAAAGGGCCTTGTCGTAATCCCACGACAGTTCTTGTAAGCATTTCAGACTCCACTGCAAGTTCATGCTTGTTTGTTGACTTAGCGACATTGTCATTTGTTGTCTTATATCTTCGAGTATTGGTGCCGGTGATTGTTCTATACTGCTGCTGACTGGTGAAGTCTGTGAATCTGTCATTTGCGCTTGCGGATCAGTTATTTGTTCTTCTGGATATGTCATTTGGTATTTTGGCTCTAACATTTGTATTACAGTATTTACTTCTGCACCTCCCGTCTGTACGTTTGGTTGACAATTTTCTTGCTTTAGCTGTGCCTCTGTCGGCTAAGTGACATGTAATTGCTCATCTCTGATACAGTATCCACTTCCTTCGGGAATTATCGTGAAGGACCGATTAAAGTAACGGATAGGCTGTTCTTTCTTGTCAAGCTCTTTAAACATTTCTGATACTTCAACCAACATCATCGCTTC
>JAWNGG020000361.1:0-169462 GCA_036937485.2 Tetragonisca angustula | reverse complement strand
TGTTATTCGATTCGAATTACGACGAATTACGATTCGAAATTGTTTCTTGCTCGTTTCGTCAAAATACAACGACGCGAAAGACGTCAATTCTGCTAAAACAGCAGACGTGTGTGATTTAATTATGCCAATTAAGATTTCCGAGTGAGTTCCAAGAAAATGTTCACGATTCGAGAGCCGAGAGAAAGTTGACGAAAGGAACCGCACAGAATCGAACAGACCCCGTCGAACTAATTAAAACGGTTATGGCCGTTCGGCCGTTCGCGGTTACGATTGATGTTCTTTCATTTCGTTGCCTTCCAGCCTTCTGGGAGGAAGTCTCGAAGTGGATAAACGAAACTAAACTAAAATCCAGCTGATCAATTTGCGAAACATTCTGGTTATTTTCCGATTATTCTCTCGCTTTCGACTGCTCGGCCAAACGAGCTTCTTTCCCCGTGGCCAAGGCGCGACAGAAAACTTGGATAAAAATTATGAATTAAAAATTATTGTTAAATTTTTCGAAACTTGGACAAAAATTATTGTTAAATTTTTCGAAACTTGGACGAAAATTATTAACTGAAAATTATTGTTAAATTTTTCAAAAGTTGGACGAAAATTATTAATTAAAAATTATTGTCAATTTTTTCGAAACTTGGACCAAAATTATTACCTAAAAATTATTGTTAAATTTTTCGAAACTTGGACGAAAATTATTAACTAAAAGTTATCGTCAAATTTTTCGAAATTTGGACGAAAATTATTAATTAAAAATTATTGTCAAATTTTTCGAAACTTGGACGAAAATTATTAACTAAAAATTATTGTCAAATTTTTCGAAACTTGGACGAAAATTATTAATTAAAAATTATTGTCAAATTTTTCGAAACTTGGACGAAAATTATTAATTAAAAATTATCGTCAAATTTTTCGAAACTTGGACGAAAATTATTAACTAAAAGTTATTGTCAAATTTTTCGAAACTTGGACAAAAATTATTAATTAAAAATTATTGTTAAATTTTTCGAAACTTGGACGAAAATTATTAACTGAAAATTATTATCAAATTTTTCGATACTTGGACAAAAATTATTAATTAACAATTATTGTCAAATTTTTCGAAACTTGGACGAAAATTATCAACTAAAAATTATCGTCAAATTTTTCGAAACTTGGACGAAAATTATTAATTAAAAATTATCGTCAAATTTTTCGAAACTTGGACGAAAATTATTAATTAAAAATTAATGTCTCTCGAAGAAAAGAGAGCGGATCGTTCTTCAAACAACGTTGAAACCGTGGATCTCGTAAAGAAAGAAAGGAAAAAAAAATCCGAGATTTGCGGATGAAACTAACGAAGCGACTGATGAGATCACTCGGAACGCAGTCCATTCGCACGAGGATTTCTGTTTCACAACGGCCCGCCGATCAAGAAAATGCAAATAAATTTGACCGGGACGGCGGAACGTTAACAGCCGACGAAAATGTCTCGCAACGTATCCGGAATCGCTCGGGCCTGGCGGTCGCCGAACGAATTGCGATTAAACCGAACACGGACAAATAGACTTAACACATTCGCTCCCAGGGGCAGCGTATCGTATCCAACTTACGTTAGGCGGGACAGAGGCGCATGTGAATAATTCCAATTCGAACAGGTCAACCGTGCATTTAAATATTGGATATTCAAATCAGCCGTGCAAGTACCGCGCCGTTCGCGTCTACCGTTGCCGTGGAAATTTCTCCCATTCTTTTTCCAAGTTTTTTTTCCATCTCCTTTTCGTTCGTCCTGTCCATTCTTTTATTTTTTTTTTTTTTAATTCGTCGCGAAACACGTATCCGGAGAAGGGGCGGAAGGAGAAGAAAGGAAGAAGAAAAAAGGAAAAATAGAAATCTGAAATTCTCGACCGAGAAACAGCTCCGAATTTGCTTAACGTTGTTTTCCCATTTGCTGCTTCTCGTTGGAAGTCTCGATTTTGCATAGCGTGCACATTCTCCCCCGTGTGTGAGTACCCGCACTTTTCGATGCACCGTGTATATTTAAGAAGAGGTGAAAAACAAAAGAGCACGCGCGGGATTTTTGTATCCGATTTTCCGCTGTTTGTTGTTCCCGAGGATAGTTTAAATATTTATTCATTGGTATTTTCTGATATGCCAGCGTCTGTTCGTTCCCTTTCTCGTGCTCTTTTTTTTTTCTTTTTCTCATTCCGTCGCGTTTCCAACGACGTCGTTCATTTTGCCCAAGTTCCTTCATTTATTCGCTTTACGCCAAACACTCGGCATACCCGTGTCACATTGTGACAATAATATAAATTGTTAAACGAAACATTTGTTCTCGTGTCAATTCGAATCATCGACAACTTTATAAATCAATTTGTATTTAGTCGTACTAAACGTACGAGAAGAAACGAAGAACTCATTGCGTCCTAGAGAAAAAGTGAAGCGACTCAATTTTCATCGACGAGTAGAATCACGCGAGATCAATCTCCGACGATTGCGAGCGATCGGAGTTTTCGAAAGTTCCCTCTTTCGCGAACGAAGGTGGAGAACGTCAGTTCGATTCGTGGCTGGATATACGCTATCGCGATAAATCGCGAAAGACAAGAGTGCTCTCCATCCATATTCATGGCGTGGAATTAGTCGTAAAGACGCGGGGATAAGAATTCACGATTCCACGGAAGCGTTCGCCGTTCGGCCAAACGTGAGTGACGGGTACACGTAAATATTTTAAGTAACCGTTTACCCGTTTAGAAAGGTGAATTATTGCATGTAACGAGAGCATTGAAAGTGGATCGATAGGAAGCAACCCTTCTTCCACGAACCATGAACTACCCGGTATATACCGCGGCTTATGAATTTACGATGAAGCCCGAACGTCAATGAAACGAACGATAGAGTCATTATTTACCGTCCCATCGATGTGTTTTTTGCGCCGCCCTGTCCCACCGTTTCTCGTCGTTGTATCTCCTCCAGCCGATGAAATACTTCCGAGCGGTGTTCAAAGCGACCCCGGATTGACGGATAAAGCGAGTGGAGAGTTGACAATCGAGACAAATAGAAATTTTAGAAAATAATTTAGAAGATGTTGTAACAGTTGGAATATTATCAGAGAATACGCTCACATTATCAGTGGAATGTAATATATGATATATATAATAAATATATAATAATATATAATAAGTATAATAAATTTATAATAATATATAATAAGTATAATAAATATAATGAATACATAATAATATAATAATATATAATAAATATAATAAATAATATATAATATAATATATATAATACATAATATAATATATCAGTCGAATATCAACAGCACTTCTGTGAAAAGAATGAACACGTATGTAAACGAGTACACATTTATTAGAGAATATTAAAGAATTTGACGTAAATCGTGCCACTAGGATCGTGTGCATACTTTCTAACGAGTTCCAAATTAAAGAACAAATTGAAACTAAATCTAAAAATTTAATTGAGACAGAATAACGTCCGAAGTGACAAATGTTTATTTACCAATATTGAGATTTTCATGCTGAAATAAAGAGCACTGAATTGAATTTTTGATCCTCTCGAGGAAAGGAAAACACGATATTTAACAAATTACGTTCAAAGTTACGTGGACTCTTCACGTTAGCGAAGAATTGATTTTGAAAGTCGACTTTCACGGACATTGGAACATCTTCTCGCCCGCTGAATCTAACACGAAACGATAGGAAAAATTATACAGCACTTTTCACTGTCCGCGTTTTTCCATCGCTTCCTGCAATAAAATCGTATTCTATACGATCTTCGACGATCGTGCCGTATATTCGACTTAAAATGATAGATGATAAGGTGATTCAATAAAGGAAATCTATCCTGCCGAATGATGTATTGCATTATGGAAACTCGGAGTAAAAATGAAACATTCATTAGAAACTGTTACGACGTGAGATACACGACACTTTTTCACCTCGCTTCCTCGAATGGCCCCGAATTGACGTGCATCGCAGGAAATAATTTTGAAAGGAACGTTCACCAACACCTTCGCACTTTGTACGTTTATTTGAAGTACTCTGCTACATTCTCTTGAACCATTCAACGTCGTACCAAATTCTCTTGAATTGTTCAATATTATAAACGTTTTAATAAAACAATTCGTCTTTAATAATACCTCTTTGATCACTTTAAACTCGCACGGACAAAACAACTAGACAGGCAGAATTTCATTTCTCTTGTCGGAAGAGATCTTCGTCATATCATAGAATTATTTTATATTAATATTCTTTGATTACTTATTCAAAGTAATACTCAACTTGTCATAAAAAAAAAAGAAAAAAGAAAAAAGAAGGAAAAAGAAAAAGAGAAGACGAAAGCAGCGACGATATTCAGCGTCGCTGTGTATATAAAAACTAACAGATCTTTCCACGTGAATAACATCCCCTTTGAGAGGGTCGTTCAATCACCAACGTAACTACAACCACGTACACGACCTCGTCAACGCAATATACGACACCATTAATCCCGTCCTCCGTACCCCTATTCCCTTAACCATTTCATATCATTATTAATTTATCTGCAGTCAGTCCCTTCTGTTGCCTCTTTCTTTACGGCGTTCAACGTGTCCCATAACTTTCCCAAGCAACTCCCTTAAGCCGGCGGCAGTATCACGAATCGCGCAACGACGCTTTCCACGTGAACACCCGACGTGTTCACGACGCTCACCAAAGTCCAAAAACATTTTCAACGAACGAACCAGTACGCGTAGTTCTGCAGAAAAAGAAAAGAAGAAAAATTTCTCCAGATTCGCAGATGAAACATTCGAAAATCGTAGAAACGAGAGTGGCAACGAATCGCTGTTTAACAATTGACAATGCTAGACAATGAAACTATCGATTTGACAATAAATAGTGAAACAATTATTAAACTATTCATTCAATCGAACGTTAAGCCAATTTCTGCATAAATAACGAAACTGTCAAGAGACTTTGCTCTCGATTAATTTCATACGTTCGAGCTACTTTTTTACGCTGCTTCGTACTACTAAGTACCACCAAGATTCTCCTGGATATAGAAACATAGAAGGGACGGCAAAGGCGAAAGTGATTCACAGGTCTGTAAATCTTATTCTTGATCCTTTTTCGGGGGTGAAGGGGAACATGGAACAACCATAACTTGGTCCACGAGATGTTTCCATGTATAGCTGATACAAGCTATTCTACGTGAAATCTTTATACTTTGTGCAATGCCCGGCTGTTTTCCGGTCACTTACCGAATCCCCAGACTTATCTATGGAATACTGACAATATACTACGCTGCTATACTCGCCGCATAGGCAACCATAAAAAAGAACCGGGACGTCGGACAAGCTCGTAATGCTCGCGCCGCTGGCGACCTTCCGATAAAATCAGTCCACCCTCCGGGTTGACGGTCATTTTGCGTACCTTTCGTTTTTCTCCCTCGCCGGCATTTCTCGAAGCGAAAAGAGCGTCAAACTGACATCCCTCGGTTCCATCTCTTCGCCATCGCTCGTTTTTCTAAGCACGTCACCACCAGTGAGAATATTCGCCATGGTGATTTTGTGGAAACGCGAGAAATGTCGATTGTTTCGACGTGCCATACGGTCTTGGAAATTTTGGATTTAACAATCAATTGGAATGTTAATCTCAACCTACGTATGCGAAATAACATTGTAAAATTACAATCGCTAATCCGCAGTCAGTTGTCCTGACCCAAGTTATAGAGAGATGTTTAAATACGCGTTGTAGACATTGGGAACACAAGAATTCGAAAATAAATAAGGTTTTCGCTTCATGGATTTGCAATTTGACATTACACGTTGTTTTGAATCCTAACGTTTTCAACAATCTCGAGAATTTCGGGACCTGTCTAGTGATTGTTGAAAAATTGGCTTTTCTACGTGAAAATTTGAAATAAAATATTATATATAAAATGTTATAATATTAAAATATTACAATATTGTGGAAATTTAAAATAAAATGTTATAATATTGTGAAAATATTATATGTAAAATATTATAACATTGTATTTATCATATCCCGTGTTTTATCCTTTGTAATTTTATAATTTTCAAGAATCTCGAAAGTGCCAATTTTCTTGAGAGAGTCCCGACTTTTCAGCGAAGTCCCAGGAATTCTCGAATCCCGAGATATAATAAATATCGGGTTTCCGTCATTTTCGCGTTGTCGCACGTCATCCAGTCATCACGTTCCCCAACTTTCTGACTTTGGTATTGATCAGAGTACAATTCTGGACAAACACGCGATCCAAATTTATCTCCAGGCCTGTGTCCAGTAATATTTCTCCATCTCTCTCGTTGTCACAGCAATAACAGAGTTCTTAGAAATAAAAAAGAAAAAAACACGAGAAGATCAACTGAAAAATGTACGAAACAGCGAGTTTCGTTCGTGGCGAGAGCGCGAAACTTTCCAGAGTGGGAGAATAGCGAGACGACGGTTCGATTTATTCGGATATCCCCCCCCCCCATTGTAAATTCAAAGCGACTGGGATCACCCTGTCCCCGTCAACGATGACGTCGGGTAAATAGCTTCGAAGGATGGGAGACGCGATCCTCTTCGCGAGAACGTTCGCCGACGTCTTCTCGCGTAGCTCGGGACACAACTATCCCGATGAATTAAAAATAAGCCTGGAAAAGTTTAGGCCGCTTCAAGTTCTTCGTAAGCCTCTGGGCTGTATCCCGGTTCTCCAGCCAACGCTCTGTACACCCTGTGAGGGGGGAGGATTGCAGCAATTCCCGGATACTTTGTTGGAAATGCCACGGTTACGCAGACGTTGAAATCGTTTTGATCGAACGCGCGATAGCCCGGCTATTTAGCCGCAATTTTGTGAATTCGACGAACCCGCGTCGACCTGTGGAAGGACTCACCATCTTGCTCTTTTCGTTTCTTTCTTTTTTTCCTTTTTTTTTTTTAATTTACTAGTTAGGAGAAGCGTTTCGAAATTCCAGCGACGAAGAATGTTTGCCGGGAGTTTCTATTCCCAGTCGAGCGGAATTTTTTGTTCGTTTCGAGTATTTCAGCTATATTTAAGAGTACGTCGAGTTTAGATCTCTGTATTTATAAAGTCTCTGAATTTTTGAAATTTTTCTTTCACGCTTCGCCTAAATATTCAACGCCCCGTTTATTATTTACGTTTTCCTTATTTGCGGCCTGTCCTAAAATAGGGAACCTTTCTCATTCTGCTCTCTTCGACTTCTATTTTCATTTGTATATATCTTCCGCCCGTTTCAACGTTTATAAATTTGTCACGCCTCTTTCAGACGCTACGAATTTAGTAAACTCTGGATGAACGATCTAAACGAGTTCGCGAAGGATTAATTAATTAAATTCCGAATTGCAATCGCCAACGAAACTCAGCCACATTGATCGATATCGATTCATAAAGCTGAGTATGATACAAACGATCGGCAATGTTCAAATTGGAAAGATTGTACAAGGTTAAAATTATTACATAGTGTAATCCAACACAGTGTAGACTCTATTTGCTCGATGTTGCCTCGATTAGATTTGAAGAATCGGCGAAACAGTTTGAAAAATCATTAAACACACACTGAATTATTTGGCATCGAACGACCGACGTGGGAATTTTCGGCAATCTTCTAAATATCCTGTCATAAAAATTGCAAAATCGTATACACACGTACGTGTATGGAGAGAGATTTATTTTTAAAGTTTATAAATATCGGCCGAACGATTACGATCGTTGGTCATGATTCAAAAATGCAGAAGCATAAAACAAGGAACGACGTTTGATTATCCAGTTATATCATTCCTAGCCTGTGATACGCGGTTCCTGGAATTTTATTTCGGGGGTTTTACTCATATTTTACGAGGATATTTCGACGGACCATCTCTGAAGCCGTATCGCCGATAGAAACGACGTCCGGCCACCGATATGTGAGCAAAATATTATTTATACCGCGGCCGCGGAACATTACAACCGTAATTACGGTAATCCTTTGTCTAAAATAAAACGACGAAGGAACGTGTGCGCGAAGAATGCGAACACAATGGCCGAAAAAACAGTGAAACTCACACGTTGACGTTAACGATATTCATTCGATTTCAGTTTTCAATTGCGTATTGTTCCGACGATATTCCAAACATTTACACGTCGGTATTTCCTGAATGGCACGCGCAAACGCACGCATTTTCTATCGCGTGTTTTAATCCCATTGCGTTTCGTTCTATTCAACAGAATTTTCGAGCAGATAATATATTGATCTTCGCAATATTCGGCTATACTCTCGCGTCGTGCTTCGATCTTTCGAGGGAAACAACAATTACATTGCAATTCGAGTCGCGAAAAACGCATGGTTAAAATTTAATCAAATCGTCCTAACCCTCGAATAGCCGACACTGGGTCACTTTTGACCCTTAGTTGAATTTTTACTGTACTTGCTTTGCACCCAACTTTTTGGTATCTAATAGTGTTTATAATATGGGGGGAGGAGAGAAGTTTGTTTAAAAAATGTAAAATTTTATAAACATATTTTTCATTTATGTGCACTGCGTACGTACAACGTTATTGTGTTTTATTGCACGCTCTTTGCACATAAATCGTAAACATTTGGTACCATATTTATTATCATTGCCTATACATATGTAGCATCTTTTCCTGCGATTCAAGTTCTGGGTCAACGGTGACCCGGTGTCGACTACGCGAGGGTTAAAAGCAAGTGCTTATCTCTAAGATTATCCAAGGCCCCGAAACAAACAAAAAGATCCAGTTTTGCAAACGTGAGTGTACGTACGCGAATATTTTCTTACTTGGACGCATCGAGCCACTGCAACTTCCGGTTGCAACAGCCCTCAACATTCCAGGACACTTTTCGTAATTTCGTCGATTACGACAATTTTTACACTCTCTCAAGCGGACTCGACACGGTCGAAAATTTGACTGATCCGAATCGTAAACATTTGGCACCATATTTACTCTCATTGACTATACAAGTTCTGGGTCAACGGTGACCCGGTGTCAGCTACGCGAGTACTCCAAGTACTCTCGATACACCGAAACGACAATATACCCATCCGCTACGAAAATATTTCCACTCCAGCGAGCGAATAAAAAGTTTCTCCAATTTAATTTACTCGTCTCTCTCGTCGGTCGTCTCTCCGATACAGTCCCGATCCCGATAAGGGCGCGCGGTATCATCGTTAACATCGGCTCCGACTCTCCTTTGTCTTTCCTCTCACCCTCCGCTCTCGCTCGAGCGACCACCTAGCCAGGCCACCGATAAGGCATTCTGATGGATGATTCGATGCGACTCGGGGCGACTTTTTACGAGACAGAGGAGAAGGAGGCCCGACGAGCTGGTAATGGTCCCTCTTTTATGCCACGTACACAACGTTGCGAGCCAGATACCACCCCCCCCCTCCCCCCCGGTTTAATGACGCGGTTCACGCGATGCGAAGCCGGGCCCGGTGCAACACCACCTTATTGTTCGGCACCGTGCACCTACAAATGACCCTCTCCCCCTCCCCCCTCAACGATAGTCACGCGCGCGCGCGCTAGCGCCGCTCTCATTAAAGTCACGTGACCGCTTGTCACATCTTATTAAGTGACAGGAAATTTGATTTCGAGCCGTGATACTGGCGCGGTTCTAGTTAAATGTGATGTATTACTTCATCAGTCACATTATAGACCGCGACAACTCGTCGGGCAACAACGTGCAACCTGCGCGCCACAGTGAGAATGGCATCATCGACGCGAGTCATCCAGCGACGATCGTTCGTCGGGCTGGAAAAATCGAGGGCGCAATCGAGGGTGTACTGAACCGGTGGTCGGCGATCGAGTGGACAATTTTCACGCGCCTTTTCTCCGTTGAAACTGGCAGTCAGCGTTCGATGACGTTCGAGTGGTTACGCGCGCGAGAGAGAGAGAGAGAGAAAGAGTTTGAAAAACGCCAGGCAAATCGCCGGATTACAGGATTTTGAATTCGAGGCTATTTTCAGCCTCGAAGAGCCTGGAATTATTGGCTGGTTATATAGAAACGATTTCATACGCTTATGGGCAATAGCGTGAGATTGTTGGAATATTTCAGTTGTTTGGGATACAAATGGGAAAGGATTTTTTCGTTCGTGGGAACAATGTGTATTGAACGTCGATCTTTTCGCAGCGAGTTATTTGCTCTGTTTTCTTTCATTTTAAATAACGAACTGCCATTATATAACAATACCTGAATAAATTTCTAAAATGTGACGTATTTGCAATTTCTATCGACTTGGAGTTTAATGATCGTTTTCTAAATGTCAAGTTAGAACCGCGAATACCTGAATAAATTTCTAAAATGTGACGTATTTGCAATTACTATCGACTTGGAATTTAATGATCGTTTTCTGAATGTCAAGTTAGAACGTTTTCTGCACCGTAGGTTTTAAATTAACGCGTCGGTCACTCCATAAATTTTCTATCAAACAGACATTCTTCTGAAAATATATAATTTAGATACGAGCAGCAGATCCTAATTTTATCACCAAACACTCGAAGAAAACGTACTGCATATACGTACGTCCAAACACAAGACACACAATTTTTTATTCGTCTGAAACAATTCTCCCCAATAATCACCAATAATTCCCAAATTATTGGTTTATGACGTTACGATGGTACAGTGTTACTTACTAAAAAAATTTGACGCTCCGTAACAAGTAAACACGTTATTAAATAATATATTCACGATCGATATTCACGACGACGTGAAATACGAAACTTTGATCGAAATCGCAAACCGTTCGTATCTTCGTTTAGAAATTTGAAACCATGCGAATCATTACGCGAAAAATGAAATCTTACGAACGACGTATCAATTAATATGCGGAAATTTCGATAGCGATATATCGACAGCGTTTATCACCGATTATTCGTTAATTGTGAGCGCTTCGTTTTGTCTCCATACGATTGTTTCGCCATTGTTCGAGTTAATCACAGTGCCGGTGATACACAATTGTTGTAACTTTCATTATTGTACGACCGTTCCACGTACATTGCTGATAACGTTTTCATTTCTGACCATGTCATTGCTCAAAGTCCAATTCTGTGCCAACTCGGTCATACAGAAACGTATTGATGATAAATTCGTATAAAAAAAATTTTTTTTAATTATTTCGAAAATGATATATATAAATTAGTAATAGAATTTATATAAGTTATATACAATTATATATATATATATATAAATATAAGGAATTAGGCAAAATAATTATATTCACCTGCTTATCAAAAACACGTCTTATTGAAAATAATTTTAAGTCAATCTGCCCAATGAGTAATTAAATGGCTACAGTATATCTGACTGTACAAAGGTAGCGTAATCAGTTGATTTTTAAATGAAATCTGGAATGAAAGGATTAACGAAATATATACTGGCTCATATTTATTATATGAATTTAAAATTTTAATAAAAATGTTAAAATTTATTTATGGAACGATAAGACCCTGTAGAATTTTATATTAATTTAATTTTATATTAATAAATAACGTTGCGCCCTTTGCTGCTACAGGAAAGACTCGGTAAAATTTATCTGCTGTAACTTTGCTTAAACGACAGCGTCGTAAGCTCGATGAGTCGCAAAATACTATTGCAACGATCAGTTAAACGCCATCGTGACGTAAGAGTCGGTACGAATTTTCACGACGATTCCTCGCGAAAATTTTCATCGAAATTTCCATTGCCGTGACGTCGTGAGAGCGTGAAAAACAGAAAAATAGAAACTCGACCGAAAGAAAGAAAAGAAAGAAAGCATTCGCCAGCGATTGCCAAGAGACTGCGCGATAAAATGAAACTTGAAACATCGGCGCCGAATTTACCAACGCCTATACTCGTGACGATCCACTTGTCAACTTCACAACTTCTAGCTGCTTTATCTCGAAATTATTCAACAACTGCGGCAAAAAAAAAAAAAGGAAAAGAAAAGAAAGGAAGGAGAGGACCAAGAGGGGTGGTCGAGGAGGGAAGAAAATGATGGCCCCTGGTTGCGGCGTGAAAGCCGCCAACGGGACGACAATGTTGTCAGATACGGGGTTTCCTCGAGAGAACGGAAATACCGCGATGGACAATGGAAGGTACAGCGTGTCGGTGTGTAGAAATCTCTTACACCGACTGTAATTTTTATTTAACGATACGCCTCTCGTCTTTCTCTCGCGCGGTGCGCCGCCGGTGAAAAAAACTTGTTCGTTATCGTGTGAAAGCGCAACGGAACATTAAGGAGATTGTTTCGCCCGTCGGTCCCCCATCCCTCGCGAAACTTTCACCGACAAAGGCTAAGACTCCTTGCTACGTGTCGCAAGTTCCCGCAAGTTCGAGGCCCGATCGCCACTTCCGGTTGTCAGTTTCCACGAGATTGAAATCCCCGGGAATTAAATAGCCGGGGATCGATTACTCGGTTAGGCGGCTGTCGATAATGAGAAATAGTTTCTTTCTTTTTTTTTTCTTCTTTTTTTCCAATTCGAAACGGGGAAATCGAGCTTCTTTTCCCACTGGCTACTTACTCGCGAGGATAAAAAGGGACCAACTCCGCGCTTCCAACTTCTTTCCCTCCCTTTTGTCCCTTACAGCCGAGATATGAATTTCAAACTTTTTGATTAATCGAACCTCGCACAAGTGCACGGTTGCCTGCAAGTGTTTTGTGAAGTGTCATTTGGAGCGTGAAATCGCATTATTGAGACCTGCAGCCTTGTCGTATTCAAGCGCGAGATAGTAATTGCGTACGTTCTAGCAAATAAGCATACGCTTCTCGAAATATAAAAGTTGCAACGTTGTTCGAATGGAGCGTTCGTCCACTATAGTTACTTTCGCGGACCTTCGTTTAATCGCTCTGTTAAAACATACATTTCGAGGATCGATTACCATCTCGGTTACAGAGATTCCTCGAGCGGTTCCTGGAACGCCACACAGCTCCCTGTCGTACAATATTCAAGGCAACGATCAAGGCTTACGATCATAAGGGACCGTGTTGCGGCTTGAACAACACCATAGGTGTTGTCCCAAGAATTCGGTAACAATGTTGAACGGCCAAACAACATGCAATTGCAATCTTACGTTCGCGACACGTTGCCCTGGACAAGGCTTTGCGAATTAGGTCGATTAGATCCTCGTAGCGTGGCTAATGAGACTGGATACTTGCAAATTAAAAACAGTTAAACATATCGTCGATAACGTAATACTCCTCGGACTGCTTCTCACTGTGTGCAATTTTCTTAATTTTATTTCCTGCATTCTACGAAAAACTATCATTGGATTTTACAGTGACATGAAATGACATTACGATTACAATAGTAATGGTAATTTTCTTCGCAAGTAATATTGGCGAATTGACAAGTTTTCCACTTATACACTTTTCCTTTTACAACTTCACACTTTTTCTCCCACACTTTCTTCTTACAAAATTATCCACTTGCTTCGTAGATAACTCTTGACTTGTTCAATATCACTATTTATTTATATATAATATATTATATAATTATATTAATTATATAATTTACTCTCCTATTTTATGTATATAAAATATAAAATATTATATCAATTGTATATAAAATATAAGTAATAACTTACTAAATCGATAAATAGAACAAACTGATAATATATAAAGCTTACAATACTATATAAACATTTTAAAATATATATCAATATTATTATAATATATATATATGTAAATTTATGAATGGAAAATTTTATTTCTATATTATGAATTCAAATCATATACTTTATCAAGTTCATTAATTATTTATTTATAATACAATCAAATAAATTATTTATTATAAATGAAAAAATATAATAACTAAAATATAAAATAGTAAATATATTATTTAAATTTGTATATGGATGTTCAATTATTTGTATACCTAATCATGTTAGTGTAATAAAAATATTGATAAATATTCAATAAAAAAATTTATTAATAGGATAAAATTTTAAATTTTTTATTTTATTATTATTTATTAAAGGTAAAAAAAATAAAATAAAAATTGATATAAATAATATAATTACTCCTCCTAATTTATTAGGAATTGAACGTAAAATAGAATAAGCAAATAAAAAATATCATTCTGGTTTAATATGTGAAGGAGTAATTATAGGATTAGCTATTTTAAAATTATCTGGATCTCCTAATATATAAGGATATTGTAAATTAATATATATATATAAGATAATAAAATAATAATAATTGTAATTAAATCTTTAACTGTAAAATAAGGATAAAAAATAATTTTATAAATACTATTTTTTGAATGTATAGGATTACTAGAACCAGAAATATGTAAAACTATTAAATGTATAAATACTATTATTATACTAATTAATGGTAAAATAAAATGAAATGAAAAAAATCGATTTAAAATTGAATTATTAATAGAAAATCCTCCCCATAATCATTCAACAATGTTAGTTCAATTGACTTGTTAACTCGTCGCGCTGCTGGCGACCGGTTGCGCGGACCATAACGAGTGACCAAACCGTATACAATAATTCGTCGCTTTCATTTTGAACTCGTCGGTATTATATGATATCACTGGATCGAAATTATTGAGAAGTAATAAATTTATCATTTGCTTTGCCTGAGTTACACTTAAGTGTACCGAAACACTGAAAAAGTGCTGAGATTTGAGTCATTCCAGCGCAAGAGGTTAAACATCAGCAACAATATTCAGTTCAGTTCAGATCATTTCAACGCTCTATTGTATCTCCTCGTACAGAACAGACTTGATAAATATTTTTCACGTGTGTTTCTGACATCTCGTCGCTGCTGAAATGGCGATATTAAACGAGAACGATACGCAAGACATTTCAACCCAGCCAACCCCCGTCTCGTACTTAGAAAATTAACAGCAAGATAGAATTGCCTTGGAAAAAGGACTGGTCTTTTCTTCTCGCTGAAATCTCTTCAGTTTTCCCCGACCTTCGTTTCACCGCAAACGGCCCACTCGTTGTCCCGCTTTCAAGCAGGACTTTCCTTTTATCGAATAAAGTTGGCCATTTTGTTTCCGCCGGCAATCTCGAGTCGGTCCAGTTGCTCACAATACACTTCCGTTCGAGTGACTGTCCGATGGAATTCCGGTGACTCGAAGCGTATTGCTCTTTACATGCGGCATACTTTCTCCCTCTCTCTCTCTCTCTCTCTCTCTCTCTCTCTCTGTCGAGCCGCAAATCTGATTATTCGATCGAAAGTGAAACATTGCGGAAGCTCGCTACAAAGAGGCTTCTTCGTCGTTTCGCGGCACCTTCTCCTCGAAACAAGCGGAAATTATGTCTTCATCGACGTGATTCGAGATCGGTATAATCGCGTGTAATTGGAAACAAGAATCACGTTACGTACTCTTTTGTCGCGATCTCTGGGACGTTCGACAAGCTTGAGCTGTTTATTTTGAAAGTGGCCCAAGTTCATTTTCCACAAAAATCAAGCCAGCTGTTTTCGAACTAGCCATCAGCACGCCACTAATGTGCGTCCGTGTAAAGTCTTAGGGGATTTCGTGTAGAACAGCAGAGGATTTAAGGGTGTATTGGACAAAGTGAATGTCATCGAGGCCTTGTTCTAATAACAATAACTGTATAAAAATGTAAGACCAATCGCAACACTAAAATACAACGGTATAATGGACTGTCGTAATTATGGCGTGTCACCTGTACACCATAATTATTTTAAATCCCTTTCGCGTGCGCAAATTGGGGAAGAATGAATTACAAATTACGAAATATTATTTGAGTGTAAGTGAATAAAAGTTGGATATCTTTTTAGTTTCATACCACAGAATTGCGATATTTTCTTTCATTTCAAAGGAATTTTTTTCTTCAAGGGACTCGTGCCTTTTAAAAAATTAAAAAAGTTATTTCATTAATTTTGAAAGTGGCTCAAGTCCATTTACAGGCATCAGAAACGTGTTATTCTAAACAATGTTTATCATACTAATTGAGTAGGTAAAATACATCGTGTTATCAGTCACCAATGTTTTTAAATTTATCAAAACGCAAATCGTTAAATATCTCTGATTTAGATTAAAAATAAATGGACTTGGGCCACTTTCAAAACAAACGGCTGGTATTTGCTAAATCTTAAAGATGATAAAGATTTGAACTTGCTTTACTCGCGTTGTAATTTTCGACGTGTCTATTGTTTGACTCTGTCGCTCTTTAACAAACTAATTTCACGAATTTATCTCAACTCCACCGTTCAGTAGCTTTCGTCTCTTTACAAAACCTCTCGATGAATGAACGTCGACGATTGAAATACAAAATATACACTTGTATTTTCATTGAAAAATCAAACTTCATTCGTGCGTAGTATCGAAAGAACAGAACCTTGTTTCTCGACAGGCCGGATGCGAACGAACGGAATACACAAAAGTGGAACAAAAGAAAGTAGAAAAGAGAACCGACATCGATGCAATTCACGCAATTAGCACGGCTCGAACGTTCAGACGTTAACGTTTGTTCAGGATCCTCGACAAGTGTGAAATATTTTACCTCCTCTCCAAACATCCTCCAAATTTTACGACAGCCGTGCTCTCGTGTTATCGCGCCAATGAAATTTCAAATTGTTTTCTCCGGCGCGCAGCGAGGCTTGAACCGGTTTAATATCGAGCAGTCTAATATCGAGAATTTCGTATTCCCTGCATCGCAATCGAATAATGCCGGGCGGGAGCAGCACGCGAGAACGTCGGTGAAAGAGCGGGACGATCGATCCGCATAAATATCTAGGCAGTTTTCGTGGACAGTGCACTTGTACCGCGTTGAAATCCGAGTTCCCCGATAGCCGCGGTGAATGTCAATTGAAAAAAAAAACGAACGAGAGAAGAGAGAGAGGGAGAGAGGGAGAGAGAGAATGGAGGAAAGGGAGGAAATAAAACGGGGAGAAACTAAATAAATAGGGGAAATCATGTTAGCTCAGGGTTAGTTGCACCGATGTTAACGAAGCATCGGAAACATTTCACCGATTCGAAATTCCCTGGAATTCCTCTTTTTTTCTCGTCCACCCACCCCTCCGCCGGTGCGTTCGAATGCATCGCGTAAAGGAAATTGAAGTGCAAACTAAGTTCGTCCGGCGAGCGAGATTTTCCGCGATCGACTATCCGAGTCAAAAAATCGGCAGCCAACCGAGGGAAATAAGGTCTACTGGTAAGTACTCTGGCTCGCAAGACGCACAAATGATTGCAATTACGTTGTAGAAAATACAGTGGTGCAATTTTTTTCTGGAAACACAGCGTGAGTAATGGTTAACAAATAAATAATTTTAATAATATAACTATATAATATATAATAATATTGTTAAATACTATAATAAGTACTATAATACATTAAATACTGTAATAAATACTATAATATATGAAATTGTTGGGGAGTATAATCACCTCCTTATTGCACCATATTGTGACATCTATTGGATGTTTTTATGTTTTATAAGGGGACTTAGCTGCTTTTTTGTTTTTTCCCCTCTACTCTGTTAGAGATAAAGTATAGCTGTGAGCTACTTTAAGGATTTTAAAAATCCCTTCCAGTTTCCATAATCCTAAACAAATTCCAACATAAATACTAATCTATACCATAATATATTAAATATTGTATTAAATACTATGATATATTAAGTACTACAATAAATACTAAAGTAATAAATACTGTAATATATTAAATACTAAGGTGATAAATACTGTAATATATTAAATACTATATAATTATAATTACATAATTTAATAATAATGTTAATAAATAAATGAATTTAATTTGACATCTTGACGACAAGCTCTAATAATCTAAAAATAACGTCGCGTATTTAATGAAAAAATCACGAAACATTCACTTTACTCAGCTTCTTTGCTAAAGTTTCTCAAAATTTCATCGCAACCACAGAACAACTGAACATAAAATACATAGATGACAAATCGAATAAAATTAATCTACAAAAATATATGGATGATAAGTACCACAACTATAGACGGGAAATGTAAAATAATATCTCGATAATTGATTACATTTCAAGGAAAATCTGACAAAGGAATATCTGAATATGTCGGATCTAATGAATTAAAATTTGCCGCGCTGATTAACCAATTAGTTTTTCTTCCTCCTTCGTTTTATTTCTCAGCGAAACAGGATTAACGGAATAATATTAATAAAACGTACGAGACCTGATTAATTAACTAATGATACATATTTCATTAGTGGACGTCTGGCCGCTACTACTTTTTATCACAGTCGTTTTACGTTTCGTGAAATGCGTTGAATAGGTCGGTTTTTAATAAAACAAGGAAGACGTACTGCGTGCGTGTGTCTCTTTTTGTCCCGTGCAAATGTACTTTATCAAACTGCAGCGAATAACGGGATTTTAATGAAACGAAGGAAATTTATCTGGCGGTTAGCATGCGGGAATTAAATTTTAATGAGGTGTAATAATATTCCGCGATTCTATACCGCCCGGGAATTACAATACCGCGAAATTGTACAAAGCGAGAGCGGGAAAGAATATCCGTGAAAACGTATCAGAGGCAGCTAATTAAAAAATCAACATTAATATCCCGAGAACGAAAACCGCAGTAATAACTAATATTTGATATCTGAGAAACCACGTTTCTGAATGAACAGCTAACGTGAATATGTTTCGTCGATATCTTTCTTCATCGTGAAACCAAGATGAAATAAAATGTTACTCTGCAACGACAGCATCAAAGTATAATTTACATCCAAATTACTTGGAACGAAATTGCTCGATGGTGCAACAAGTTTCTTCATCTTTAAAAAGAAGACTATAACATTCGCTAATGTCTAATGTTCACAGTTTAGCACAGGATACGTTACGCTGTGTACGTAACATCTTGTAAAAAAAATTCCAGATTGTTGCCAATTTCTCACTTTCGTCGTCAATGGCATTTATTTCCAAGAAAACAATCAAAACTGGCCGCTTTCGTCGGTAAATAAAAGAATTGACCGACAGGAGGATAAAAATGCCGGTGAACAAATAGAAACTCTCGGATCTAATCAATCAATTACTTAAACGGTTAATACCACTGTGCGCGAGTGTTTCGCAAACAGAAGGGAATTTCGAGGTTACTCGCCGCTCGGTTGATATCGATTTCGGTGTATCGTTGAGCCGGGTCGAAATTTATTTACTGCAAATTGGAACTCGGCGTCGACTCTTGCGTATAAGCATTCTTTCAGCGTGGAAGATAGTCTGACAGCGTACGAGGCGATACCACTGGTGAAATCGATGTTCTCTCCGCGTGACACTGAGTCCCAGAAACACCCGTACGAAATCGACTGGAAATTTCGACCGATTTACGATCACTCTCCGCGAAAACAATCTGCATTTCGCGTGGAGCGATGTAACGAAAATTACACAACGCCCGACGTTTTTTCGACGGTTTTCTAACGCAACGCCGCTTTCACTGAAACTTCTTAGTCATCTATATTTATTGACAGGGAAATATGAAATATTCAAGACGCGTGAGAGGCATTTCCCGAGACTCGAGTTGAACCTTCGACGTGTCGTAAAAGAGGGCAATATTGTCCTGAGTGTTCATTTGTTATTTCCCGTCATGTATTATTTGAGCTTCTTAGACACCGAGGCAGTTCCTTGATGCCAACTTTCTGATTCTGATTCTAGTCGCACCGAGCAAGTTCTACTTTCTTCCTCTTTTCCTTTCTCTTTTCTATTTTTGAGTATTTCACTGACGAAACCACCTCGCCACTTTGCTTCACTTCTTCGCGTAGTTGCTTTAAAAATATTTTTCAGTTATGTTCAGAAATAACATTGTCGACTAAACGGGCGAAAAATCCTCAAAATGTAAAGGTTCGATGTATCCTTTTGACATTCAAAGTGGCATTAACCCTCGAATAGCCGGCACTGGGTCACTTTTGACCCATTAGCTGAATTTTTACTATACTTGCTTTGCACCCAACTTTTTGCTATCTAATAGTGTTTATAATATGGGAAAAGAAGAGAAGTTTGTTTAAAAAAATGTAAAATTTTATAAACATATTTTTCATTTATGTGCACTGCGTACGTACAACGTTATTGTGTTTTACTGCACGCTCTTTGCACATAAATCGCAAACATTTGCCACGTTTGGTACCATATTTATTATCATTGCCTATACATATGTAGCATCTTTTCCGGCGATTCAAGTTCTGGGTCAACGGTGACCCGGTGTCGGCTACGCGACGATTAAAAGCAACTGCTTACCTCTAAGATTATCCAAGGCCCCGAAACAAAACAAAAAAACAAAATCCAGTTTTGCAAACGTGAGTGTACGTACGCGAATATTTTCTTACTTGGACGCATCGAGCCACTGCAACTTCCAGTGGCAGCAGCCCTCAACGCTCAGACACCGTTCCGGGACCACTTTTCGTAATTTCGTAAACTGTCGCGGTTCCGCTTGACAATTTTTACACTGTCTCGACACGCTCGGATTTGAGATTCCGAGTCGGCAGGCGCCGATGGGACCTGCAGCCGGAAACAGTTTAAAGATGCAGAACGATTCGCCGGCAGATTATCATCGCAAGTAAGTTCCGTTCGGCTCGAAATAATGCATAAGACAAAAGGAGTTCGGTCGGTACACACACACACACACACACACACACACACACATACACACACAGCCGAGGAACGCGTGAATTTTTCATAGGCACGTGTTTCTTTCGCGAATTTCAGAGCTCCCGAACGGTTTCGGTGTACATCAAAGCCGTTTCACGCATCAATTTTACAAACCGCGCGAGACGACACCATATTAAATATTCCTCCGTAATATTCGTCGAGACGAATGTTCAAATATTAAGGCAGATTTCGTGGAAACGGGGAAGACGAGCAGCTTTGTCGTCCGTAACGTGAAACACGACTCCATCTTGATCTCTGGGCGCCGCGACGCGAAAACTTCGGAACAAGAAAGTCCATCTGTCGCGAGCTTATCTGGACGGTGGGGGCCGGTTCCGCGGGGATAAATCAAGGCGGAAGGAGCCGGCTGGATGATAATTCTATAAATTCTCTCCGTCGTTCCGCGGGAGATCAGGCGAGTTTCTTCGATGGGAGCACGTGTAGCGTGTTGCGACTTCCTTCCCGGTGGCGGGAAATTTGTATCGCGACTCGATGTACGAGTAGCGTTCCCATTTGCGAATATAAATTCAAAGAAATATCGTAGAACGTGTAAACCTAAGTTGAAACCCAAGTTTCGACATACAGAATGCACAAGATGATGTATCCTTGGAGTAATTATCATTCTCGCGTGACTAAATGAGCGAGTTAAACGATTTGGCAAGTAATAATAGGTAATAATAACACTGCTAAATCGAATCCTCGAGAAAATGTTTTATCAGAGATTTAAGAAGAAAAAAAGTTAATGATAATAATTGGTTGGTTAAATTGAATTCGCGTGTGAAATTTTGATTTGCTTCGTTGTCAAGTTTCTTCGCTTATTAACAATAAGAAGTGATAGTTTACAACTTGTGCCTTCGCTGATATTTTCTCAGGGAAAGTTTGCCGAATCGTGTGCCAAGTAAAATGTCATTGAATATACAGAGCTCATGTAAAAAAGGGAGTTTTGCTGTGTCTGTCTTTCAAAAAGTTCGTTAATGTGTCAACTTTTGACGTATAAGTCCCACCCAATCCTTTGACGCGCTTCGAAAGTTTACCTTTGAGAAACCTTTCCCGGATAACGAGATCGACAACGTTCCAAGTTTGATAAACAGGCACGCTTGTTACAAGTTTCGCGATTTTTATAGAGATCGTTTACTCGAACAGCGAAGCTGGACTGTGACAGTTAATTTATCCCAAGTTCCTTAGTTTTCTTGGCGAGGCAGACGTGAAAAGTGAAAAGAGAAAGACGTACGCTTCGTCGTGTGATATCTGCAATACAAAAATTACTGTTCTCCAATATGTGAAATACGACGCGAAAAATTCGAATCAGACGTTACAGTTCTCTTAAAAATGACAAAACTCGCACAATGATCTCAACTGACGTTGACGTCATTGAGAAGCGTGCAGAATGACGTTTACTGTGACAAAATACTCTTTCGCCAAATACTAAACTTCACCATGTTTGACAAAACACCTCGTTTCTTGTATTAAACCGCAAATTCCACGGCCAAAGAATTTAACAATTTCCCTTCGGATATTTTATTCTCGCACCTAGTTCGATGGTGCGTCTGCCAGCGAAACGAATCGACTTCCCGTTGAAATTCTAAGAAGGAGCAGTATAATACTAGCTTCTTCTCCGACGAGTTACGGAGATTCGATTGACAGTCCTTTAAAAGTTCCCATTTTCTTTGTCACATTTTTATCCCCGCGACTATCCGTTTCTGTCTCTTCCTATATTTATTTCGTCCGTTCTCTTTTTCTTTTCCTTTACTTTTTGGTTCCTCTCTCTCTCTCTTTGCATTTTAATCGACAAAATGTCTATCCTATGTTACGTGTATTTTGGTGATTTCCATTTTAAACACACCTGACACGTTAATTTCGTTATGAATTATTGACTTTCCACAACTCGGGGATCATTTTATATTGAAACGTTCAAAGATATTTTCGTTACGAAAGAAAATATTAGTGCAAAGTTTGTCGTTTACAAGTAAATACGTAAAAATTTACGATCAGACCGATTTATTTACGAGAAAAGTTTCTTTTTCTCTTTTTCTTTTTTTTTTTTTTTAGCTAATCAGTTGAACAGTTTGCGAATCTGAATCAAGATTCATTTCTGAAGAATAAACAAGTATTGCTCACAAAATATATTCATGTTAAACTACAGACAATACATTAGCAATTATATTATTTACGAGAAAAGTTTCTTTTCCTCTTTTTTTTTTTTTTAGCTAATCAGTTGAACAGTTTGCGAATCTGAATCAAAATTCATTTCTGAAAAATAAACAAGTATTACTCACAAAATATATTCATGTTAAACTACAGGCAATATATTAGCAATTATATTATTTACAAGAAAAGTTTCTTTTTCTCTTTTTTTCTTTAGCTAATCAATTGAATAGTTTGCCAATCATTTCTGAAGAATAAACAAGTATTACTCACAAAATATACTCATGTTAAACTACAGGCAATATATTAGCAATTATATTATTTATATATTCGTCGAAGCACACTGAAGAAAATATGTGGAGCGTCCATCCATGTTACACATGCGTTGTTCATCTGTTAAAATTTAAAGATCATCGATCACGACGTCCACAAACGCTTATTCCACTGCATATTAACAGATGGCGACGCTCACATCATCATGCAAATGAATTTCTCAACAATTTCGACACGTTTCACTGCGCCAGGTAGAGTCGTGTCTAAACTATACCTCGAAGAGCTCTCACATTTTCTAAATTTACAATCATCGCGGTTCTTTCTTCAACCGTACGCCGCGCAAGACAAATTTCCCCTCTTTTCGTCGTCGCGCGCGCTCCTTCTTCGAATGTCAAAGAAAATGATATACTAGGGGCAAAAAGGAGAGAGAGAGAGAGAGAGAGAGAGAGAGAGAGAGAGAGAAAAGAAGAACGAATCCTTGAGCGCATAATGCTTCAAAAGAGGCAACAAGGTCTTCAAGAGCAACGCACGGATCCTTACTCAAGAAACCTAGCAATCACCGCACAATCAAAGCGTTGAGATCTCGGTGTCGCGCGCGTGTCGATACGCGCGGCGTGTAAAGTTGAGGATGGAAAAATGGTGGTGGAGTGTGGAGGAGAGGAGAGGAGAACGCGCACGTTCGTTTGTAACGCGATGCTAACAAGACAACTTCTTCTTTTTCTTCTTCTTCTTCGTCGTCGTCTTCTTCTTTGACGTGGACACGCGAGAAATATTCGAAACGCGCGCGCTCCCGGAACGGAAGTTGTAACGAGCAAGACGAAACTTTCTTAAGAAATCATTAAAGGAGAATTATGAAAGTTTCTGTCAAAAGGCCAGGAGTTTACGGCCGGCGGAGGAGGGATGGTTCAACATCGAGCAGCGGAGGCTCTGAATTTATGCAAAGGAAGACGAGAGAGAGCAAGAAAGAGAGAGAGAGAGAGAGAGAGAGAGAGAGAGGGAAGGTCAAAAATATTTTGTAGCTGGAAACGTAGCTAGCGACGAGAAAGAGTCGGTCGTTTCATTAAAGCCGTCGTTTGTTAAACTGTTAATCACTCTTAAATTGTTTACGCGGTCCACGGGCGCACGGAGGCGGCCAATTAGATCCTCGACGGTTCTACCGTCCATGGGAGAAAACTTAAGTGAATTACGTACGAGAATTGCGAGATAATTAGTAGCGGTTCAAGAAGTTTTATCTAATTAAAGGCTTATCGAAGTTACCTCGGGATAGAGGGGGCAAGACGCGGCAGTTTTCACCCGCGCACGCGCACCTCAAAATCAATTGAAACGCCAGCGTAAATGACTGTCTTGCAACTTTTGTCTGTCTTCCCTTGTTTCGACGTATCTTTCTCTTCTTCTTCTTCTTCTTTTTTGGCGAAATAAATTACTTGACAGAACAAAATCGCTTTCACGAAGCTACTGGGTTGCAATTTTTTGAAAAAACGCAACAAAATCGCACTATAAATAAGTTACACGTTTCCTTCGTTTTTTGAATTGTTAAATTTACTTTTTTTTCTCTCTTTGCGTCTCTTTCCCACTTTTGCTCATTTGTTTGTTTTCTCTTTTTTGAGACGATGTGGAAGAAATCGAAGCCGGCGTTCGTGGAAATGTTCAACTCTGTTAAAGAAACACGCGAATCTTTGATGCCGCGAATGGAAATTCATTGGAGAAGTTGACGTTTGGAAAATTCGCGCAATATCGCCTGTCGATGTAGAAATAAGGGGGAGATGCAAGTCGACTCTGTTTCTACAACGAACGAAATTTTCGAATCGAAACAAGTCACTTTTCTGATATCGAGAGATCAGTCTTTCTGTTTTTTTTTTTTCTTTTTTTTTTGCAATTTATACAGAAATCTCGGTGTCTCGATTGCCGTGATATTAACTATATTAATTCACGAACTGTGCCGCTGACGTGGTTCTGTGGCCAATATTCCACGCGCAATTAAACATTTTCACGTGCTATTTTTATTCCGTTTAATCCGCGTTGACAGCTTTAATCGTTTAATGTCAATCGTTTCAAACAGCGCTTCGACGTTTTCGCCCGTTTAAGCGGCGAGACGGATTTAAATCTCGCGTGTCGAGCAAATGGAAATGAAATACAAGCTTTGTTTCTTATTTGTACGTTAAATCGCAACGAAACGTTTGCTCCTCGAAAAAAAAAAAAAAGAAAGAAATGTACGTTGTCCGCAAACCAACAGAGTAGAAACGAAAGAAAAACAAAAAAGAGCCAGAAGATTCCTTCTCTCGCAAAAAGCTGGATATATTCTCTCGCGATAAAAAGGCGAGATTCTTTCACTGTCGAAGTTGGCCTTTCTTTTCGCAGTTTTCGTTGCCGAATTTACGAAAGTTACGACGACCAAATGAAAAAATTCCCTCGGAAACGTAATAAGCATAAGCTACAGCATTCTAGGAGAATGTTCTAACGGCATACATGAAATGGAAGAGAATGTGGAACTTTAGTTGTCGAAACTTTGCGAAAAGTTTACGCAAAGATGTGCCGAGAAGGCACGTCACAAAGCACCGATATACCAGCGCGCAGACCAGCTCAACGAAATTCTGAATACCCTTCTACGGGCTTCTAGCGAATGCTTCGCCAACCGTTGCATGGAAACTGATATGAATTGAGAAGTGAAAATGTTGTCAGGCGATCTGCAAAACGGCCGACACAGTAATACCTGTTTCGCCGCTGAATATAGATCGAATGGTTACATCCGTTCAGAGAAGAATGTCATCGAGAAACGACAAACAGAGACGAGTATACAATTTTCTGACAACGCAAATACATTCTTGAAAAAGTTGATCAGAATCTGTCAGAATCTGTTCAGAACTGTTTAAAATTTCAAATTTTACATATTCGCATATTTATTTATATATACGTTTTCGTGTATAGAGCAATGAGGAAAATTGAACACACACATGGATGTTTAATTAACATTAATTAACATTTATATTTTGTCGAATGTTTGCGTGTAAAATACAAAGAAAAGAAAAATATGTACTGTTTTGTAGAATATTTTGACTTTCTAAAATTTTACAACCTTGTTACCGTTCTGGCAAATATGAATTGTTTTCGTCGAGTCAGTAATCGCATCACGGTTAACTGAAATGAAAAATTGTCAATACCTGAAAACTGTTGTAACTTTGTTAAAAAGGATCGTGTAACAATGTTTTTCTATTTAGTCTCGTTTGAAACTTCCATTCTCACTACCCTGAACTCGTTTCTTCCCAAAATATTTCAACATCGCGCAGCAAATGGAAAGATCTGCTCTTTCCTTTAAAGAAGAAAAAAATTATGAAAATACGTCGACTCTTTAAAATCTGCCAGAGAATTTTTTCCCGGAGAGTTATTTTATTGAACTTTGAACATTAAACGTTGGACGACAAAAGTTCAACATTACGTCATCCGAACCTTAACGTCCAGAGTTCAATAAAATTGCAAGAAAAAAGAAATCGTACGGCAAGCTATAAAGGGTCGTTGCAAAGAGAAAAATTTCAATTCTCAAAACCACGGTGGATCGAGTTGCGAAAAAAGTTTTTCAACGTTTTCACAGACGCTTGGATTTTTGCAATTTTTTCAGAATGATGTGAAAACATCGCGACGTGAAAATATCTTTGGGAACAGAAACGAGCTTGGAACGGTCAGATCGGAAGCTTCAGTTCCTTGTCTGATTTTCTGCCGCAAAGTTGCAACAATTTTTCGTCGTTTACTTTGTGCTCAGACACGTTCAGTCGGTTCTTGTTCGCGCGAAAGTATAGTTATCAAAAAAATGCCTGTGCAACAGCCAAACATCTCTTACACGAGTTGTAGTACAGAAAATTTTTGCAAGTCGGACCAAGTTGCAATACAAAACTAGAAACAACTCACTTGTAAGGTATAGAAAATACAATCGCGTTTCTGAAGAACACCAATCTCTCCTACAAAATTTAAAACCACACGTCGCTAATGACCGAGATGTCCATGCGACACTAAACAAAAAGACAACGACAAAAAATGGCTATACTGCAAAAAATGACGTGCAACAGCCAAACATCTCTTACACGAGTTGTAGTACAGAAAATTTGAGCAAGTCGGACCAAGTTGCAATACAAAACTAGAAACAACTCACTTGTAAGGTATAGAAAATACAATCGCGTTTCTGAAAAACACCAATCTCTCCTATAAAATTTAAAACCACACGTCGCTAATGACCGAGATGTCCATGCGACACTAAACAAAAAGACAACGACAAAAAATGGCTATACTGCAAAAAATGACGTGCAACAGCCAAACATCTCTTACACGAGTTGTAGTACAGAAAATTTTTGCAAGTCGGACCAAGTTGCAATACAAAACTAGAAACAACTCACTTGTAAGGTATAGAAAATACAATCGCGTTTTTGAAAAACACCAATCTCTCCTACTCAAAATTTAAAACCACACGTCGCTAATGACCGAGATGTCGTCAAAAAAAAAAAAAAAAAAAAAACAACAACAAAATGCAAACTGTTTCGTCTTTTAAAATCGAAAAGATGGAGAATTTTTATCTGTTCGCGGATAATGAGAAACATAATCGAGGATCGAGGACGATCAGCGTCGCGACGATCGATTTTCCCCGTGGTATGAATTCGATTCGCGTCTGACGGGCAAACGCGGTCCTTTTAATGACGAGAACGACGGGGGACGGTTCGCCAGTAAATTTCTCGGTGGCCGGCAAACGAGCAAACGTACGTGGCCGCGAGCTTAAAACGAATCGAGAAGCGTATGAAATCGATGAGCGGTCGGGTGTGTTTCACGCGATCGCAAAATATTTCGCGGGACACGGCAGGCGAGAAACCCCGGTGCTGTGCAGCCCGGCTTCCAGTGAATTATGTAATTACGCGGCGAAAGACAAACGTTGTTTGCGTATCCCGCGATAGTCCCATTGACAGAGGGCAAATGAAATTCCGCTGGAGAAACGTGGCCACCGCTCGCTTTGATAATCGGCCGGCATTGTTATTGCTTCCTGGTTCCGGCCGCATCGTTTACCGATGTCGTTTAAAGGAATACTTAACTAGCCGAATTGTACAAATAAAGATAAACCGGCCCCTCTGATCGTACCTGAAGCTCGGAGAGACAGACGAGGCGACTGAAATTTCCCTTGAACGTGTCAGAGTGAAGTTCGAGCGATTCTCTCAGATTTCCAGCGGCGCGTAACTTTTCTGTAAAATGTAGAAACTGGCGATTTCACGTTCCTCGCACTTTGACGCAAGGTTTTATATTTTCACACGACAGGTCGTCGCTGAAAAATTTCGAACTCACCCCTCGGCGTTGCCCTTGTCCTTGGCCAACCCTGAAGGATAGAGAGAGAAAAAAAAATCATCAGTCGATACTCGTGATTTTCTCTCTCTTGCAATTAGTCAACGACAAACGTCTCCGACGTGTCTGAGACTTAGAAGTAGAAAATGTTCGAAGGCGCAAACGACAACACTCCGATCAACGAAGCGAAGCGAAGAAGAATAATGCGTCGCTTACTAGTAAATCACACCATGTTCAACAACATTCGTACGAGATTAAATTGAGAGTCTCCGTCGACTCTTCATATTTCATTCAGCGCGCGAATTATAACAACGCTCTTGAGCGGCTAGGTGGATTATAAAACCGCGTTTCTCACATAAATTACAAAGTGTCGGTCGCTCTGTTCGTTCGTTCTCCCATTATTCGATAAGGCTCCACTGATCGGTCCAACGTAATCAAGACGGTTACACACACCAGCCCCGTAAACCCGTGATAGCGGACGCGTTAACTGTCGCGTAATTTTCCCTTGAAGAACGATTCGATCGCGTGCCGCTCTAGGCGAGGCCGCACGTACAACTTTATAAAATTTCCAGAGGGGACCGTCAGGCCGTTGGTAATTTTTCATGCAGCCCTTTAGCGATTGGTAACCGATACAGGAGAGAAGTTTCTCTAAAGAGAAAATAATTTTCCGTGAGTTTCATTATATATAATTATTTTAATATATATATATATATATATATATATATATATGTTTAATAATAATTTTTATGTTATATTAATTTATATATAATTTAAATAGCTTATAATAGAGCGTAATATTGAAAATAATTTAAATAGCTTATAATAGAACATAATATTGAAAAATTTATATATAATTTAAATAGCTAATAATAGAGCATAATATTGAAAATGTTAATGAAATTAAAAATTTTTTTTATATTGAAAATGTAATGTTTTAAGTAAACTACATATTTAGAAATAATGATATTTATATCGAATTATAAAGTTAGAAGCTTTAATTTTTCATTCCAATAAATTAGAATTTTATTCGATAATTTTATTAACAATAAAATGCCTCTTTTTAGCTTTAATTTAATTGAATATATAGTAATAAAGTACATTTAATTTCGACTTGAAATTTAATCATTATAATGATTCTTATTTAATTAATATATATATAATAAATATCCTATTATTAAAATTAATGTAAAATAATATTATAAATATAAATAATAAAATTATATTAATTATATAATAAAAATTTAAATATCTTAAATAAAAAATTATTGGAATTAATAAAGTAATTTCGATATCAAAAATTAAAAATAATCTCGTAATTTAAAAAAAAAAAAACCGAAACGTTACAGAGAAATTATTTTCGATCCAGTCGTTCCATATTCATCACCGGCGTAAAGAATTGAAGAATTTTTAGGCTCGGCCATCTCTATCGATCTCAATTTCCGGTGCGGTTCCTCCAAAGAAGACAATCAATTCGTGAGTTCTTTTCGAGGAAAACGCGGCTCTCGTAATTTAAAAAAAAAAAAAAAAAAAAATGAAAACGAAAACGTTACAGAGAAATTATTTTCGATCCGGTTGTTCGATATTTATCACCGGCTCTCGCGTGAAACGCAATCTCGCGATCGGGGCGTGTAACAAATGAAAAATTGAGCAACTTGAAAGTTCAGCTATATCCTATCGGTTTCAATTTCCGCCAAGCTGAACTGTTATTTTTAAATGAAATTCGTCAATGCGACGTGGAAAGATGGAATTCGTTACGTTCGTAGACCATTGGATATTTTATTGTCACACGTGCTTGCGGGTATCGGGTGTACACACACGCGCGCGGCTCGATTCTATGCAATTTTGCCTGATTGTAAATAGGGTATAACACGTAACTGAATTCGCGATGTTTCGGGATCGTATTTCGCGGAGTCGGAACGAGGTCGCAATAACGCATTCAATTTTCATCGCAGAAAATTGTCGCCAACGCGTGAAATTGAATATTAACGTTAACGCGACGAATTATTTGTATACCTATATATGTATATATATATATATATATATATATATATATACCGCGCCTTTACTGACTACTGATTGGAATAATTTAATCATTAGAGCGTAACAGCCAAACAAGAAATAGAAACGCGTGTGCGTACGTGGAACCGGAAGACAGGAAATGACAATCGTCTGTATTCGCGGCGTAATTACACGGATTCCCGAAACTCGATTGCATTAAAAGGACGGCAGAGTCACAAAGACGAAACTTGATTAAGGCTAAAGCTGAACTTTATGAGAGAGAATTTAGCGATGCTAATTCCACAACGGCAGAAAGACGCGGCGGCCCGAAAACGCGTTCTAATGGCGGGTGATTAAAGACATGTTACTCCGAAATTATACCTTAAGAGTGCAGCCAGCGAGAAAACGACTTTGTCATACATTCTTGATAAAGCGTGCCGCTTTACAAACGGATGGGACGCGGTTCTGCAGCTTTAATTTGAGCAAGATAAATGGCCGCCGGCGGTCTTATACAGCGTGAGAAGGTCAAGCGAGTAAAAAGTTTCACAATAACCGTCGTTCTCTCCCGCTTTGAAAATAATTCTCACGTACGCCATCAACATTCGTGTTACTCAAATTTTTTTCTCAAAAGTTTCGTGCAACGATCAGGAAAGACACAGCGTTGAGAAATTTCGTAAAAAAAAAAAAAAAAAAAAAAAAAAGAAATCACTCGCGACAACAAGTAAAATCAGGCGAACGAAGGAGGGATATCGTGATTCGAGGACGATTCGATGTTCGTCTGAGAGACCGCGACTCCGCAAACAGGGAACGGAAATTTTATTGTTATTTATATTCGCCGCGCAAGTCAGGAGAACTCGTTTGCGCTCGGTGGAACGTTCGACGGAATGCTCGCGTAAGAACTCGCCGAGATTTTTCCCTCGTTGCCAAGACCCTCGAAAACTCTCGTTTCGTCGTCCCTTCCTGTCAAGACTTGCGAAATCTTCGATTTGTTTAAAGTTCCTCCGCCGTCGTAAAGTTTGAAGCCGTTGCACTCGTCGCGTCCTCGTCGACCCTCGTTCCCATCGGCACGATCCTCGGCCGATGTTTTACTGCAAATTGTACACCGCGTTTTTCGAAAGGGGCTGCCCTCGCTACCGAACTGATAAAAGCAAACGAGAGTCAACGAGAGGATATCTATGGATTTCTGCTGGTGATTATGTAACAACACTGGTTGCACCTTTAAAAAATAGAATTTATGCTTCTTTCAGATATTTCTGTGGAATGTCGCGTGTAAACTAGAATTTACATAAATATTTATATCTAGCCATGTTGGATGACCAACCTGGACAATATTGAATCTATGCAAACACTGACAACGAGCTAGCAACAGTTCAGATAAAAGTTGACTGTGAATAGTGAGTCGTAAGAGCAAGATCCAATAGTTGGTCATCTATGCTCCTTCCCCTTCCACTTGACGATGATAATCAAATATATATAAGGACATATATGTTTTAGAGACATTCGACAGTATAAAACACTCTAAATCATTATAGAGACATTCTGTGTCATTGAGAGCATAAAACATTCCAAATCATTATAGAGACATTCTCTGTCATTGAGAACATAAAACCTAAATCTTTATAGAGTTCTCTAAATCGTTATAGAGACATTCCGTGTCATTGAGAGCATAAAACACTCTAAATCATTATAGATGAAATATTATATGCCATGAAATGCTATACACTTAGGTTTAGCCACTTTCACACAACGTCCGTACGTACAACGTCCGACGTGACTAAACCACCGAGATCAATGAAATTCTCCCAACCATCTCTCGAACAAAGGCAATCCCCCGTGGGGAAGTCGCCGATTTTGCAGAATTAACAGAAACGCGGCTGTAGACTCGAGACGATCGTACACCGTCTGGAACGCTCTTGAAAATTGTCCAATAAGAATAAGGTGTGTCGCAACATCGTTTCAGCGTGATACGTTTTCATGAGAAACGATGGTCTAGTGGCCAGCCGGGTCTGGACAGCCTGACGGGCTAATTTAATTATTCTCGCGTCAACTAAGAAAATTTCGTTCGGCGAATGTTAACGAGTGACGATAATAATAATAATAATAATAATAATGTTGAATGATCAACCTGGACAATATTGAATCTAATACTGACAATGAACTAGCAACAGTCCACATAAAAGTGGACTGTGAATAGTTAGTCATAAGGGCAAGATCCAATAGTTGGTCATCTATGCTCCTTCCCCTTCCACTTGACGATGATAACTAAATATATAGATATAAGGACATGCTTTAGAGACATTCTATAGCATAAAACATTCCAAATCATTATAGAGACATTCTATGTCATTGAGAGCATAAAACATTCCAAATCGTTATAGAGACATTCTGTGTCATTGAGAGCATAAAACATTCCAAATCGTTATAGAGACATTCTGTGTCATTGAGAGCATAAAACATTCCAAATCATTATAGAGACATTCTGTGTCATTGAGAGCATAAAACATTCCAAATCGTTATAGAGACATTCTGTGTCATTGAGAGCATAAAACATTCCAAATCGTTATAGAGACATTCTGTGTCATTGAGAGCATAAAACATTCCAAATCATTATAGAGACATTCTGTGTCATTGAGAGCATAAAACATTCCAAATCGTTATAGAGACATTCTGTGTCATTGAGAGCATAAAACATTCCAAATCGTTATAGAGACATTCTGTGTCATTGAGAGCATAAAACATTCCAAATCGTTATAGAGACATTCTGTGTCATTGAGAGCATAAAACATTCCAAATCGTTATAGAGACATTCTATGTCATTGAGAGCATAAAACATTCCAAATCATTCTGCATCATATTCAAGAGCATAAAACATTCTGAATCATAACAGGAACGTTCTATATCATTAGAAGCATCAAACATTCTAAATCATTCTACATCATATTCAAGAGCATTAAACGTTGTAAATCATTCCATATCATTCTGTTTCATACACGACCACGACTGTAAGGGAATAAACTCTTCTAGAGTGTAAGCGTGTTAGCTCCATTACACGGAATCCAACAATAATTTACGAGTGAGAGTCACCGTGATTCTTCTTCAACGACCGATAGCTGAAAAAACGAAACCTCTTTCATTGAAACTCGAGCGAATCGCTCCATCTGGAATATTCATAAAATCGCGAAACCGCGAGCCGCAGAATTAAAACGAAATTATCGGAAATCGGATAAATCCCCGTGTTCAAACGGAAACATCCGTTCACGCTGTTAATTATTGAACGAGACATTTTGCGTACCGCGGTCGAAGTTCCAAGTAAGTAATTACCTCGTCCCTGTCGAGCCGCTCGTGAATTTTTCATTCAGCGAATACTGATCGACCGGATGGTTGTTTCGACCGAAGGATTTCCAACCGCGTAGTCGGCAACTTATCCTTCGAGTCTGCGTAATTTAATTTCCGTAGTTGCGTGCCTCTTCGGCGAGAAATTTCGACGCGCGGGTGTCTTTGAGCTTGGACGAAAAAAAGATTCATTTCGACCGAACCGCCGCGGCCCGTTCGCTTTATTTAATTTTTGCACGGCCAATTTGCAGAGTGGATACTGCCCGGCGCGAATTAGCCGCCGTGTCGCGACGCCATTATTTTAATTAAGACTTACCAATTAAAACTGATTTCGTTGCCGCGTCTCCGATTGCTCTTTCCATCCACTCTCATTCTTTTACCTTCAAATGAAATCGATCAAATGCTTCTTACGTCTATTTCTTTAAGCTGATAGGGGGAGGAAAATGTTTCAATGAGACACTTGTTGCGGATCGAACAAAATTGTCACAGAAATGGATTCTTTTTTTTTTTTAAACACAAGTTCCACCGCGCAATCGATTTTTACAACCTGACTTTCATAAATTTTGTTAATTAATATTAATTGTGTAGTATCGGTTATTATCAGTTGTCGGCCGTTATAATTGATTGGTGGTTATAATTTTAGTTACGTTTCAATATAACAGACGGCCTGTTTGTTGATCATAGAAATATAATAAAATATGAATGTGATGCTTTTCTTCTTTAAAAAAAGACCAGAGTCAGGAGACACAGAAAGAGAACTGTTGAAAAGTACCAATTACATTGTCAAAAGAATTTATTTGAGTTGTTAATTCGTGTTGTTTCAGAGTAATTTCACTTGTTCAATTATTTGTTGTTCTATTATCAAAATTTTCATTAAATCAACATGATTTATATTATATCTCTACAATTATTCCATTTCGCGACCGAGTGAAAGCAATCAAATACGAGCTAAATTTCAATTCGTAAAACTATTGTACGGCATTGTAAAAATTTTTACGTCATTCATTTATCAGCGATGAACGACACACGGTGATACGAAAATTAGTTTTTAAAGATAACGGTATCAACTTATAAATGATATACGATACAACGTGCAGCGTGGCAAAAGTTTTTAAACGATATATGACAATTAGCTTTGAAAAAATTGTCACCAGATATTCATCCCAACTCAGGATACATATCGTTCGCGATGTTCGATCTGTTATTTAACGCAAAATCACACGACGAAAAGGTGTTGTCCATTTGTCTGTTGGCGAGTCCCGCGCCGCTGTCTCGAAGAGAAATTAGAAGCTTTAGACACGGCTTTTGACCATAATACATGCAATGCATACAGCTGCGGAATTAACATCGTTGCATCTTGCATACGAAACAGGCAATGCCATATTAGGTAAGCCACGAGCGCCAATGCGCCATGGGGGTTGCAGCGCTCGGGGACTTTTGCGAGGAAAAAAAACCTACCCCGAAGAAATTTCACGCGTTGAATTTCCAGAGGAACCGCATCACCGCCAAAGTCCAAAGTTGAAATCTCTCATAATTGAGATAAATCACACGAACGACGATCCTTCGTCATTTTTGTAGTTCATCGTTTTCGGGGGGGATTCTTTTCGTAGTAACAATGTTTGGCAAAAGGGGAGACAAAGTTGTAGATACCGTGCGTTTACGCAAATTCATTTTTAACATCGTTTCGTTTGTTATTGAAATTCGTGCGTAATATGTGGAAAACGGGCAACGCGCGTTCTACCTGCATGCGATTAACAAACGGCGCAGCAAATAATTTCATTTTATTCGGATTTACATGCAATTGAAAATAACCGAACCGCCGTGTTTCCGGTTTCGCTGCAGATTTAATCATTTCGACGGGTTCTCGCATAATTTCAAACAGAAATCACGCGACTGCGTTTTTTACCAGGATCAATGCGAGAAAAGCAAAGTTTGCTAATTTTATTACAATTAACACTGACACTTGGCTGTATCTTTTATAAAGCGCTAAATATTGAATCGTAACGAACGAAGAGATTGCAGGACTCTGTTTTCATTTTCCTCGCTGTATATATAATGAAATTTGCGAGATTTGCGAAATTTACGAATCAACTCGTTCTCCAGCTTCTGGACAAATACTGCAACAAAGAACGTCGTATGTTCCGCAAGGGATGCATGTGGAATGAACGAAGAAGCGTGGAATAAATTCGGCGACATTAACGGAGAGTATATTTATTCTCAGCTTCGATTATTTAATCTTACACGAACTCCGACGCCGGAGAAACACGAACGTGCAACGAGATCGAAAATTAGAAACTGGAAAGTTTAATTGCTGGGAAGACTGAAAATTTCAGCGTCGGAATACTTAAGTCGCTGAATTATCAATTACCATGCTTGAATATTCGAACAAGTTGGATATTCGGGGACGATGGTTAATAAATCAATGGTCGATCTGAAACTAAAAACAAAATTTTCGAGAATAAAATTTGCAAGGATAGAAGGATGTTTTTCTTCTTCTTCTTCTTCCTTTTTTTTTTTTTTTTTTTTTTTTCGAAGTAGCTCAACCGTACTTTTCAAATTCCAATTGTCGCGAAGCGAAATTCTGCGATTCTCATCTTTCTTCAACCGCGACGCCTCGTGTTGTTATATTTATCGCCTGCTGAATGATGAACGAGCAAATCGCGAATCGAAATGAAGTTTCTGAGAAAGGGGCCGCGCAGCCGCGAAAGGAAAATGAAAGTGGCGGCTCGTTTGGTACGTGTCGCGCGACGAGAATGAATATTTAAATTCCAGTTTTAGTTTCGGACGAAGCGGCGGCTCGCTTCCTGAATCGATAAACGCCGGCGTTGTGCGCGCACAACGAGAAACTCTCTCTGCCTGAGAAATTTCCGGAGACAGATTTTCCATCTAGAAAAACACGCGAATTCCGCAAATTTATTCGCGCCATCATCGAAATCCTAAATTCGACGCAACTCTGAACGCGAAAGTTTTTATTTTTCCTTTTGGCTCCTCGCGTTTGTAAGATTTGTTCAGTTCGTCGTTCGCGGGTGACACACGTTGCGGATTCAAACGAAGCCCCCTTTGATAAACAGCGAACCCCAGTCGGGACGACTCGCCGAAGAAACGACCGAAGATGAAGCAAAAGCACAGGAGAAGGAGGAGGGGGGTGGGGGTAGATCTGTAAAAATTTAATTAACGACGTCCGTTCACCGCGGCTGAATCGGTACGCGCGTCTGGTCGTCGTTAACCGTCGCTGCCGTGATTATTTTCGCACGGGACTCGTATAATTGCTTAATTATCGGTGATTAGTACGTTAAGAGGCAGTTCATTAGTAAGGAGCCCTTTGGCACGGTTTCAACTCGCCGTGAAATTAAAACTAACCCCCTCCCCGCAAGAAACATCCGCGCGGCGCGCTGCGTCTTTCCCCTGGAAAGGTTAAAGCGATTAAAAAAATATAATGGCTTAAGTTCATCAAGCTTTTTTCGTGCTTTTGCCAACCGAGTGGAAAGCGAACCCCCGCTGAGGGGGATGGGGCGGGGGGGGAGCAGCTCCGGTCTCTTTTTTAATTGAAACATCCTTATTAAGTTAACGAGGAATTTCATAAATTGAGGGGAGAGAAACGTACGAAGAATGGTATTTCCAGCGGAAGCGCGAAGTTCTTTTTTTTTTAAAAGAATTAGTCACTTCAATCGCGGCCGGCGTCCTTTCTTCCCGCCTTTGAGAGAGAAAGGACTCCGGGTATTACTTTACGAGCATCATCAGAGGGACACTTGATAATGAGAAAATTCAATTAGTATTAATACGCTTGTTTCTTCTTGCAACGTAACTCGACCGTGCTAATTTGATGCCGCGTAAGCAGCGGTCACCTTTTTCGAATCCTTCGACATTTAATTAGCAAAAGTATTTTTCTTTAGATAAGAAAAAACAAGGAGCGTTGCACGTTCTTTTTGAAATCGCATTCGCTGCAATCATATATTTGTGTTTATTTGTATTGCGTTTATTTCTATAATTGCGTTTATCTATATTTTGCGTGCAAGGGATATCCATAAGAAATACATCGTCTTTATACGCACATTTTCTTGCAAAGACTATTAGAATTCAACTTGCCAAGGATTTCGACTTGCTAAGGATCTCGACTTGCTATAATTGTCAAACGCAGTACAAGTGAGAAATTTTTAACGAAATACACCGAGATGCTCGAAAAATCGAAACGTGTGTCAATCACTTGCGCTGGCAACTGATTACGGACCATAACGAGCGACCAGACGCTAGTACACAAATAATTCGTCGTTTTCCTTTCTGAGCTCGTCGGGTGTGACATCGCCTGATAGAAATTACTGAGACGTTTAAAACAAATTTATTATTTGTCTCGCCCATTTTGTTTTACTCGGATATGCTTGAAAACTGAGGTTGAATATTACAATTTCGGAGCAAAAGATTCTCGACGTGCGTGACATGTCATTCAAACGCTTGACGTCGAATGGCTTGCAAGCTTGCGAGGCGCTTCCAAAACGGCGCTTACTTTCGAGGCAAATCAGTCGTTGCATGGTGGCGGCAGCCAGGGGAGGCATAATCCGCGAAATCTGGTGTCGCAATCGAGCCGCGCGTACGACCGGTAAGCGGCGAGAAAGCACGGCAAAGTAGCTCGAAACCCTCGAGAACGAAGAGGTGGATAAAGAAGAGGATACAAGATAGCCTTCTCCCAGCGTTCACCGAAACGGTAATATTATTCGTGCGATCGAAATTTTCATACGTCGCAGCGTCCTGTGTGTGAAACAAAAAAAAGTCGACCAAGGACAAGGTGACGATAGGAGAAGAAGAAGAAGAAGAAGTGAGTGGGAACAGGATGTATTTGGTAGAAATGAAGCAGGCGACGTAAGAAAGAGCGAAACGGATCTCCTCGGCGTGAAGAAATGAAATCTATAAAGTCGCACGGTGGATACGGAGATAGGCTAACAGCAATGTCACGGATAGGGAAATAGGGAGTAAAGGAAGCAAAGAAATACGAGCGGTGACGGTCGATCGATACGTTATATGGGTCGTCGAACGCCAGGCGGAACGCGGAGTCGCCATTTACGGCGAAAGGAGAGAGAAGAAAGAAAGAGAGAGAAGAAGCGGGGAATCGTCGTCTAGCTGCCTGATCTGGAATGCCTTTTCGAATCTTGCCCGCGGTTCGACGTGTGTATATGAATCGAGTGATTCGTCCTAGCGATGAATGAATCGCGGCCAGATCGAACGAATGCATGAAAAGGTGGAACGCTGGGCGGAGGCTGGAAATGGATCGACCGGATCGCTCCAAAAGGATCCTGCAGAAGCTGCGTTTCGGGCGGATTATAGAGGAGGATAGGGAATCGATGATCAAGCGTTTACCGATCGACGCTGTTTTAAAATTGCACGTCTTTCTAAACCGAGTTGACCGAAAATACAAATTCTAACGCACGTGGCTGACATTTGTGTGAATTAACGTGACATTTACGCGAAGTAAGCGAATTTCATTCGCTTGTTCTTTCGTTATATCGTTACATTCTAGACAGTTTTACGTAAAATGTAAAAAAGGGCAAGGAAAGATGTGTATTGTTTGATGGATAAATGAAAACAATTTTGACGCAGCTTGATCATCGCTGTCAGCGAGTTTATATTAAATGTACAACGCGGCACACGCGTGTTGGACGTTGGTCGATAAAGAATAGCAGAAGGTTTATTAAATAGAGAAAAAAAAAGAAAAAAAAAGGTTCCACGAAAACTGTATCGGAGCTTTATTAAATTGAACGAATGAATATGCACTACTAATCCTTTTATGCTGATACCCGCGGCGTTGAAAGAACGGCCAACAAATTTTATATCGGAAACAAATTGAAATACGAAAATGCATGCAGAAAGTGTAGGGAAAGTTTTGATGAAAATTTCATATTTCATATTCATGTCCCTTTCTGTACAAAGCCTGTGACTAATACCACTATATTTCGCACTCGTTTAAATCACAAATTCGATTCAATGTCGAAAAGGGAGGATACTAAGGACATCGTTGCAATTACATACGTTCGTCGAGTTCACCGCGATGATAAATAACTTACTGAATCGAACGTGCGTGAAAGAGGAACGAGAGACGTAGACGAGCAGATCCCCACTGAAAGCTCTAAAAATAGCATTATATTTTCATCCGAGTGCTACCTCGAGAAGGGTACAGGGTGAATCGCTAATGCGATTCTTGATCCATCGACACACGCGAAGCACGTATGGCGCGTCGTTCAAGACTCTAAATAGAGTTTCGAGTGCTGTCGAAAAGAGAATTCGATAGACGCTTAGGCGAGTGGCGCGTCGAGGGTGTTTGTGATTCACGATATCCCATCCTCGTACACGTCACTTGCCATAATTTCGGTCGGTCGATTATTTCTCGCGTCCCAGAGAGAGAGAGAGAGAGAGAGAGGCTAACAATAAACAGCAGTTAAGAATAAGAGAGATAGAAACAAGTAAATACAAAGTGAAAGAAGGGAGAACAAAGAGGCGAAGAGAGAAAGTATCATCAAGAGGTGAATGAGAAAAGCTCGTCTGTGACTTGTGACGTTCGGAGGAGGCAACCCTTCTGTGCCAGAGAAGTTAGTTGAACCCAGTTCTACTTGAGACTTTGACACTCCCTGTGTTAGCGTGAATTATATTTCGAGAAGATCGGACGAAACTTGGGGTGAATTCTTCTGCACGGCGTTGAGGCGAGAATTTTTTTAAAAATAGAAAATTCTGCGACGAATTCTCGCGAATTTGAAATCATGACATGTAATGACATGTGCAGGCAAACGGAAGATGTACTAAATATTCACTCGTGCGGTATAACCGGTCATCTATTCTCGAGTACACACGCATTATTTTTCACGTTACATATGCATTATTTTGATAAATCAAAATTGCTGTCAATTATTAATTCCGGTTATCAATAAATCATTAATAAGTAACGAATAAATAATTCATCTGCGAAATACGCAGATGAGTTATTTATCTGAATCACACGCGTTCGTAAATCGAAATTACCATCGACTCTTGCCATCCGTCCGGAATCATTCTCCACGTGATCGAATACCTCTAACCGCGCCAGATTTTTTTCTTTTTCCTTGACCGAGCTTACAAAGCCAGGTTCCCTCGAAGCGAGAACGCGGGACTCTCAGAGCGACGAGACAAAAACGAAAAAAGCGGGAAACATAAGATTCTTAAAACCTACGGCGATGGCGAGGGACGAGAGGTGAAGGGGGCTAGAGAACGGAGGGCGAAACGATTTTTAAGACGAACGAGCACCGGGTGGAAAAGAGAGGAGAGATGGCCGAGAGGAGCCGAAAAATCCTCGAGACTGGACAGAAGTAAAAGATGAAAGAAAGGTCTTGGGAAATCCTGAGAATTGAACGAAAGAAAGGCAGCGTGATGTCTTTAGTGGCGGAGAGCGAGAACGAGAGCAGAGGGTGGCGAGGTATTCTTAAAATTGAACAAAGAGGAAGTCGCGAGTGGTCGTTCGTAATAAGGAATCGGGGCATAGGCAAAGGCGGCGAAGGATGAAGGGCTGTTTGAATTGTCGTCGTTGGATAAGTCATAAAGGCTGGCGGCCTCGGAGAATTAAAGGCGATTACGGGGAAACGCGATGATACCCATATATTTGTGCAACGGAATCGAATGCTTATCGCGCCGGCCAATAAGAAAGAGTCAGCAAAAGAGACATACGGGCGCTACTTCGTTACCGCTATCGGCTGGGACAGACCAATCGTCCAAGGTCTCCTTTTTTTTTTTCTTTCCTTTTCTTCTTAAAGAGGAGAACACCTTTCATAGTAGACGACTGATTATCAAGTTACTTGCAATTCGACTGAATTATAATCCAAAGACGATGAATGATAATCGAAGAACAGTTGTCGAGTTTCTTTTCTCGAGTGTATCTGTGATTCGTGAAAGTGTCAAGTTGCGCTTTTTAAATGTAATTTAATGTTTATTGCACATTCCTGTTCATTTTCTGTTCTCAATTCATCTATCCTTGGAAAGAAGTACAAATAACACGACTGTGATAAAGTAAAGTGTGAACTATACTTTATAGTGTTATTATACTATAGACAGAAAGCAAAGATGTACGAAATATTCGTAAACATCCGCAGTGTTCGTCGAAATCAGGAAAATTATCCAAAGAAAACGCACAAGTCTTTCTGCCGAGTTTGCTTAAGGATAGAAAGACCCGACGATGAAAAATTAAAATACGAGTACTGGACTCCAATTAATTAAGTGATTTAATTTACTTTCGACTCGAAGAAAAGTTCGATATCGTTCGATATTGACAGTCGAATGTTCGCGTTGCACGAGCCGAAACCACGATTTGAAATATTATTTGCGAATATCGGCGAAGGTAAGTGACTCACTCGTAAAAAAAAAGTAAAATACGCCAGGCAATTTGAGGTAGTGCCTGTTTTCTCAATTACTTTTGTAGAATTAAATTGAACGCGCGGGATAGCCAGAGAGGATACGACGAAGAGTTAATATGAACTGAAAGTAATCCGAGAGTTCGTTCACAATCTACTCGGTGAAATGTTCCAACTCCCTGAGAGTTAATAGTGCTGAGATAGCCCCTTTGTTTTTTCCCTAAGAACCTTGTACCGGTGATCTACGTCAGAGGGTGAATACGTCTGTCCAACACCCCCCTGCGAGTCATAGTCTACGAGGGAATTAATATCCAGTTATCTGGCCATCTTTGCTCGCTAAAGAATCATTCAATTTCTTCCGTTCCATGCTAGATTAATTAATTCGATGTCACTTTCATTTCTGAAATAGTATTATTATTTAGAAATAATTAGTAATAATTTAGAAATAGAAAGATTATTATTTAGGATAAATTCTCATGGAATTGTCAAGCGTCTGTGGGTTGTTGAACCAACGCGAGAAATTGCCACCAAACGATAAATTATGGGTGAAATTTAAATTATTAATATATTATAATTTCTTATATTAAAAAATAAGAAAATTGAGTAATAAACTAGGGTTAGATACCCTATTACATTAATATAAAAAATAATTTTACAATTAAATGTTGAATCATTAAAATAAAATAATATGGCGGCCTTTTAATCTTTTTAGGGAAATTTGTTGTTTAATTTGATAATCTAGGAAATACTTAAATTTTATTTATCTATTGTTATTATAATTTATGAATAGAAATTATATAAATAAATATTTGATAAAATAATATTTTAGATCAAAATACGTAGTATATTTAAGAATAAATGAGTTATAAAAAATTTTATTTTTGAATAATTATTTTTAATATTAAGATTTTTTCAACTAACAACGATCGAAGCTCGGCAGCAGCTGAGAAGCACGTGACGAACAAATCTCATGCAACGCACAATATGAATAGACAGTGAAACGATAAGCACAAAGATTGGCAAAAGTGTTCTCTACGCTTTTTTTTCTTCTTCTTCTTCTTCTCTCTCGCCGCTCTTCGTTACTTCTGCTACATCCATTTCTCTACCTCCGTTCTTATTTCTTCCGCCGACTTTATAAATTAATCTAACTCTATTTCTGGCCCTCTGGCCCCATGCCTGCTTTTTTTTTCTATTCCCTCGCCCTTTCAGCTTCCAGCCCTAATTCAACTTGCCGGGTCCACTCCCCCTTCTGTTTCTTTCCTGGCTGCTTCTTGGCCATCCTCCGAGTTTCTCCGCGATGTCCCTTCGAAATACACCGGCCGGCTACTTTCGCAACTTGTCATTCCGTCAATGACCGCCGCCACGCGTATCGATGCAGCTCCCTTGGAATTTTTGGCCAACGGAATCGATACCATTCACTTTTCCACCGCCTCTCGCCCGGTTAGAACGGCGACAAAGGAAACTTTCACGACGGCCATTTGCCTCAAGTAAAATGGAAACAGAGGAAAAGTTGAGACAGGCAAAATTAATTACTTAAATTCGGAATCGTCAAGTGACATCTGCTTCTCGAAAGGTAGTCTGGATGAACTTTAAAATTGTAGATTTTTAGATGAAAGACTTAGATAAAAGATATTTCGGATAAAATTTAAATTTTAAAATCTGTTCTTGAAAAGAAAAGAAACCAGAATTTAATCGTTTAAATTGATTGAGGAATTAGTTTCTTAAGAGCAACGTTAGTCTTTGATGAATTAAGTTCTGTCCTCTGGCAACTTCATGGAGCTTTGAACAAAACTTATTTTCAACGCTACGATGAAAAAAAAATCACGGGATTCTAATAAAGAGTTCATAGAGGCTACGTCGTACAAAGGGTCGAGCAATTTCGGTGGGAAATTAATTTAGATGGCAGTCGCAGAGCGGAAAGAAAGAAATAGTAATTACGTATCGTAAAATAATTCCGCTATCGATAATCCGGACGGAAATTAAAATCACGTCAGCGTAGTCAATCATTTCGATTGAACGTTATATCGTGTGACCGTTCGTATGCTCCTCTGTGCTGAATTAATCATAAGACGATGCACGTGATGGGAAACATCGTGAATGAAAAAAAAGAAAGGTGATGATTGAACGACGACGATCACGTATGGAGAACGTGTTTTTCGAACAACCATCGCAGTTTAATTATAAATGCGCTTCAAGTACGACGATTATGTGCGTGCCACAGCCGGATGATTGATCGTGTTCGGTTATGCAGCTAAAACCATGAACCAGGCCAAACTTCACACCACGCTGATAGCGTCTCAGACTCCTCGAAACACAAATTCGTTGTATCCACTTGTATTTCAGATTTTTCAAATTTATCTGGTCACTGTGAATTTCACTTAATCCATATTAATCGTCTGGTTACTTGATTTGAAAGATGTGGCTCTATAAATTAATTAATTTAATTAGAAGATACGATTCTATAAATTAATTACTACACACACACACACACACACACACACACATATATATATATATATATATATATATATATATATATATATATTATGAGTAATAAATTTCACTTAATCTATATTAATCGTCTGTATCTGGTTACTTGATTTGGAAGACGTGGCTCTATAAATTAATTAATTTAATTAGGAGATACGATTCTATAAATTAATTACTATACACACACACACACACACACACACACACATATATATATATATATATATTATATGAGTAATATATTTCACTTATCTAGATTAATCGTCTGTATATGGTTACTTAATTTGAAAGACATGGCTCTATAAATTAATTAATTTCATTAGAAGATACGATTCTACAAATTTATTACTACACACATATATATTGCGAGTAATATATTATTCGACTGCATCTTCTATGCTCGACTATACTCTTACTGTGAAAATTAAATGAGGATCCTTCGCTGTTGTTAAGATGTTAAATTTCAATTATTATACCGTTGTATTGCTCGAATATTACGACTCATACGTATGCAAAATGCAAAGATAGTAGATAGTCAAAAATATTTATCAGTTATAATACAAAATTTTTAAAAGATTTTAACTTAACAGTTAGTGACTTCCTTAACATCAGTCAGTATGTAGCACACACAATTGTTATATAATTACATTACATTATGTTACATAATTATTCAAACGATTATTCGTTAATTCGTTGGCCAAATACTTGCATGTTTTTCTAGTTTAGTAATTACATGCCAATCTACTAGTTTACGACTCGAGAGAGTCTGAAAAATTGTGAAACACTGGCGAACTATAAGATCGCGCAAGACCGGATCTACTTGTTTCTCGCAAAATTGAAGGTCGAAAGAAGCACGTGGCAGTTCCAAAGAAAAGAAAAACACTCGAGCTCCCTTCCTTCCGATGTTTCCCGACAAATCGCATGTTGCCGTGACACCGATTACATCTTCATTTTCACGTTCGGGGTCCCGATTTACGTTGGCTCGCGTGAAACGTAGCTTTGCAACAAACGCGACAGACGCGAAAGAAAGAAAGCGAGAACGAAAAAAGGCGCGATACATTTCTCCGAGAGAGTTATTCGTGATTTCATTCTCAGCGAGCTTTCATTTGCACACTGACTGTTTCTCCTTCTTTTTTCTTTTTCAAATCGATGTGGTCGCGAATGGCTCTCGTGACAATTCGTCTTAACGTTATTTTAAATCTCCTAAAGCTGACGTTTCGCATTGCCAGACACAAAATTGCCAATAATTAACAACGAAAGCGGTAATACAATTACGACAATTCGTATGAAACGGATGTTTCGTGCCGTGGCGTCAGGACAGTGACGCAAAGGACCACACGTAAGTAGAATAAACTGTAGATGATCAGACGCGCTGTCAATTGCTACGAGCGAGTTTGCACTCCTCTCCAATTTTCCTCTCGCGCGGCGTTACAAACTACTGCAAGTGCAAATCATTGAAATTAACGAGTAGTTTGAGATCGTGTGTAATTTTACAAACAGCTTAAAATTCCAAGTTTATACGGCAATCCACCATTTTCATTCGGCGAAACGTGAAATCTCCCGCTTAAACGCGATACAACGACATAAAGAACATTCCCTCCCCCCCCCCTCCTATATCCGAAAGTAAATCCGCGAAGTAAATTACGTCGAGATGGTTAATGCATAGCAACAAGCTTATATTATCCGTGAAACATTAACGATCCGTGCGCGCACGTTTGATACGTGAATTTCACGGGGAATGAACACATACGCACGTACATTCGACACTCGGCGCATTATTTCGTAGTTACTCATTTTTCACCGTGGTAAAAGAAAAAAAAAGAAAAAAACATGTGACCGACGTAATACGAGTTTTGCGGCCGGTGTTTCGCTGCCAGAGGGAAATAAAATATTTACGAGTCGATGCGTCGAAACATTTTTATATTTTTCCGCGTAAATCTCGCTTTGCTTGTTGCTTTTCCCGGGGATTCGCCGGGCAAATTATCTTGATTTAACTTCGGATTAAAATATTTTTCCACGTTGAACGCGAAATCTCGCTTTGTTTCTTTCTTTCCTTCTATTTTTTTTTTCTTTTCTTTTTTCGTGAAAGTATTATCGTCGTTGTTACATTGACAAATTTCCATGCCAGAGGAGAGCTTTCAGTTTCCATCTGATTCGTCCGTTTCGTGACACACGAACGTAAGCGCTCGTTGGATGCAGTTGAATTGTTTTCTTACCTCAAGCAGCGCAGAGGAGACTTGTAAATTAATTCGCAACGGGTGAAGAAAAAAGTTCTCGAGATAATGGCTGCGTCTGGCGTTGCATCCGACACATCGATCTCGGTCGTTGATGTAATTTGCACGATTTAAAATAAATTTACTTCAACTCTCGCCAAATACGCTCGATTAATTTCGTAACGATCGTTCGTTTGTTGCAGGTACGTAACAAGCAAGGCCCACCGCCGCTGCGTGTAACAAATATTTTCATCGTTTTTTTTCCGCGAGAATTTCGGTAAGTCGATACCTCGTTCGTCGATATTTCAGTCAATTAAAACCGTTTCGAACACATTTCCAGGTATCGAATTTAATAATTTCGTTCAAAAAAGAAAAAAAAGAAAAACGTCTGCGTGCAATCGGATACCTGGTATCTTTCAAATTAACATCGATACGCCATGCCTGTCTCTATAATTTGAAATGAAACGCATCATAGCGCGAACGAGGCCAAATTGAATCGTTTAAATTGAAATCCGCCCCTGTTTAAAAGGAGTTGAAACGCGATTTGAATTTCCCCAAGTTTTTTAATAAATTCCCACGGCACGGAGGAGGTTGGGCCGAAAGAGGAATCGAAAGGGAATCGAGTTTATCTTATTCCGCGTCCGCGATCTCGAGCAGCGTTCAAGTAGGTCATTACAAGGGAAAATATGGTTATTATTAAAATATTCTAACCGGGACATCTGAATTGGAAAAGTTCCGGCCCAATTGAGGAAGGGGCTGCGAGCGTGATACAAGGGGAGAAAGAGAAAAATTACAAACGTTCTCTCTATTACGACTGTTATCCTCGGCTCGACGTTTCTTTGACGGAAAGAGAGAGAGAGAGAGAGAGAGAGAGAGAGAGAGAGAGAAGCACGAATTAAAGCTGTAACAATGTTATTTCTGATGATTGGTTAGATTTAATTATTATAATATTAATTATTATAATATTATATCTGCTGATATTTTAATATTATTACATCAATATTTTATAATGTTAATTGCAAATATTATAATAGTATAGTGTCAATATTTTATAATATTAATTGCTGACATTATAATATTATAGTGTCAATATTTTATAATATTCATTGCTGATGTTATAATATTATAGTGTCAATATTTTATAATATTCATTGCTGATATTATAATATTATAATATTATAGTATTAATATTTTATAATATTCATTGCTAATGTTAAAATATTATAGTGTCAATATTTTGTAATATTAACTGCTGATATTATAATATTATAGTGTCAATATTTTATAATATTAATTTCTGATATTATAATATTATAGTGTCAATATTTTATAATATTAATTGGTAATATTATAATATTATAGTGTCAATATTTTATAATATTCATTGCTCATATTATAATATTATAGTGTCAGTATTTTATAATGTTAATTGCTGATATTATAATATTATAGTGTCAATATTTTATGATATTCATTGCTGATATTATAATATTATAGTATTAACATCTTATAATATTAATTGCAAATTAATTGTTTTTTAAACTAAAATTCAAGTAATAAATAAATTGTATACAAATATTTTATCAAAATATATATTTCTCAGACATATTGCTATTTATCTGGAGGATCCTAACTGGAGGATCTGTCAAATAATCTTTATACTATTTGTCAAATATCTTTATCTCTCTCTCTCTCTTTTTCAATTGTCCCCATTCGCCTGTACTTTTCTTTTCATTAACGTGACTGAATTCTTCGATGTTCGACGACAATTAACAAGTTTCGTGGAACTTGCAGCTATTTGAGCCCCGGCTGATTGATTTTTATTAACCTCCAACGCCTTTTCATCTCGCGCGTGGACAAAACGAGAGGGAAAATGAAAACGAAACGTTCCTGCCCTCGCGGCGGGGGAATTTCGTTTCGCCTTGTTACGCGACTTGCCTCGAGTTTATCCCTCAAGGATGGGAGACGAACGGACGCGTCTCGGGAAGTTCGCGTCGCTTTTATTTTTCGCGACGGTGCATCAAGGAAATCAATTCGCTGGAAACCCGGAGCAACAAGTTTTAACGGGGCAAAGGCATCGGGCGATGCACGAAGGTAGAATTCAAAGTGACGCGGCTGGTGAAAGGAGCGGGTGTTGCCACCACGAAAGAGAAGAGAATCGAACGAGAATGTGCAAACGTTTTTAAAAAAATTAGTTCCACGTCGATGTGCAATGTGATACGCGACAGTACAACTCGCGCCTGGAAAACGAAGGGACGCGAAAAACTCTTTATCCCGGCGGGGGAGGGGTTGTTAAGCGAAATGTAATTTTAACGAGAAGAATGAAAATGAAACGCGCGGCGGATGAATAACGCATCGTGTGAAAAATGATTTCACTCGTGTAGGGAACTACGTATGTACGTGCGGCAAATCGAACAAATTGCAGCTGTTGCAACAACACGTGGAGAGAATTAAACTAGATGCGAATTACAGTTTGTACACGTTTGTTAATCGCATTGCGAGATTGGAAATTAGAATTTACGCGAGGATATCGCGGCGAAAGTGAGAAATTACGGAGTTAATTTGTTGAAAAATTTCTGCGAAAGATATCGGAGGGGAAATTTGCGTAGAAGGGAGAAGGAGCAGCGAGTTCCGGAGTTAATACGGAACATTGCAATTACATCGATATCTCGGACGAAATCTTGAATTGAAACGATTATTGTTACGCCCTGTTGTAAGTTTCCCTAACGGTAACCAAGCAATTACGGGAAAACGTAAGAAAAACGGGCACACTTGTTGTGAGTTTAAGGTGAATGTAGCAGAACGTGAAGCTATATTTTGTAAATTTATATATAAGTTATAATACATAATTATGCATATAGTATATTATATATATAACTAATATATAATATTATAATTAACATATAATATATACATAAGCCATAATTTGTTTTCCGACGTAGAAAGGAATTTCTTTTGAGTGAAGTGACAAAACAAAAAGTGACGAAACTCCTGTGCCTTCAATAATTATAATAAGCACGGAGAGACCGTACGAGAATGATCGTACGAATATCGAACACGAATTGAAAACTCGCGTTTTAATGTAGCATTTGTACGTTTCAAAGGAGGAAACTGGTGATCGACGGGGAAAAATTTCGACGAGCGGCACACGGGTATATTGAGAACGTTAATGAACATCCGCGTAATTAAAAACGCAATTAACATACGTACCGGTAATGAAGCTTTTCCTATATTGAAATTATCATACATCATTACGTCGCTGGGATTTAAACTATTGTGCGTTGATTAACTTTGCAAATGATATGTATATTTGCACGATACGTTGTCGTTAAATTGACAATAACCATTCCGCCGAGTTCATTAAAGTTTATGCTCCGGCAATGCGACTTATTAAATATTCTCTACTCTTTATTCCACTGTACTCGAAAATATACGAAGCTAAACGATTTTGTCGAATCTTTCTCGAGCTACGAAAACGACACGTTTCGTGTAGAGAAAATTTTAGCTTTTACCGAAACTAGAAAGATATCTGTCATGAGTAAAACATGATAAAACATGATAAAACATAAATGCGAACGTATTATAAAATTAAGACGCGGATAAAAATCTTCCAGCGTGCTTTGCTCTCGAGAAAATTCAGTTTGAAAACTTACGAACTTACCCGTATATAATTTTGAATATTTTCGATGGATATTGTTGGCATTTAAAACCCTTCGATTCGAAGATTTTTCACGTTCTCTTGGCGCCAATCGTTACGATTCGTCATTACCTTCCCGGTTTAATTAAGAATCCATTATATTCTTATATTATCATTATATTCAATTTTTCATCGGTGATATTACCGATGAAAAAGAAAATAACAACATTCACCACGAACCACGAACGCATGCCGAATCTGCGATAAAATCGTTGAATTATCAGGTCACGGTAGGATGTTAACCTACTATAATTGGAGCGCAATACGCTTTTCTTCCAGTTGAAGTCATTACCTGCATTAATTGCCGCGCAAATGTAAAATCAATCGCGCAAGCAGTAATTAAGGGAAGAATTATCATCTAATCGATTCAGTAGATCGCGTTCAACGGGATCACTCGATTTAGAATTAAATAGGTCGGTACGCAGTACCGGTGAAAGGTTCGAATCGACTACGTGTTCCATGGAATCCAAGAATTGAAAGAAAGAAAGAAAGAAAGAATTCAACGCAGAATGATGTTCCAAACTCTGAAAATCTGATCGAAATAAAGAAAATTTTATGTGGATGTTAATCGTTAATTAAGAACGAAATTGACCCTTTGTGGAATATTTGAAGTGTTCATCGAAACTCGGTTGCGTCTATTTCGTTTTCTTTCTTTTTGCAACATTTCCTCGCGAAATACCGCACGGTATTTTCTGTCTCGCGTAACGCGCGTAAAACTTCGTCCAATTTTTTCCCCCAAGAATATACGTATATGTACTTTCATCGCGGACCAGCAAGTGATATACGATTGAAGTTTTGCGAAACAGTGGGAATACTAGTTTTGATGCACAACCGCGAAGCCAGCGGCCATAGGCGAGGCAGGAAAAGCAAAATGTGCAAGTTTTCAAAGATACAATTCCTCGGCTACCGAAAATAAAGGAAACCGTGAAACTGTAGAGAGATCGTCATATCCCCGTCGCGACTCGAGCAATTTTTCACCTGCAAAATATCGCGAATTATTAAAATTGACCCGCCACACGAGGATCTGTAGAAATCAATCAGTCCCGTAAAGAGAAGGACAAACGTGAACGACGAAATGACAAAACAGGCAGAATGCAAACGGAGTTACGGTACATTGGAAGGAGCCAAAGTAATTCAATGAACGTGTTCCCAGGGTTTTGAACGTCTTGCAAAAGTTTCCCCGGGAAATTTTTCCCTTCATTCCCGGTGAAAACGCGAACGCGTTGAACGCCGACGCCGGTAAAAACTGCTGAAAACACCGTGTTGCACTGCGGACGGATAAACGCTTTGTTTTACCACTGAAAACTACACGCGTTCGCTTTAGAGGTCTGCATACGTGCAAAAAAGCGGCGGTAAATTAACAAAAAGAAAGAGGAACGTCGCGTTAACGATCGCTCGGGAAACGGATACGCGTTCAACGCGATGAAAATTCTCTGAAATTCGCCCCGGTTCCCCGCCGATAAAATATCGCACTCGTTAATTCGTTATTATCGATCGCCAGTGGCCCTCCCCTCCTCCCAACCATTGCTTAATTCATTCGTCGACAGAAAAGTTTCCGTACTCTAATTAAAACTTGGAGACTCGAGGCTTAAGGCATCAGTATCCTGTAAACTCGCGGGCGAACGCCGTAAATATGAACGGCGACGAGCACGCGACCGATTTTTAAGGAACCGAGAGCAACATTCGCTCTGCATATTTATGCGAGGAAGATGTTCGACAAGACCTTCGGGAGTTTGACAAAAATCGTGTCAAGTCGCTCGAATTACTGCAAAAGTAAACATAACAATCGTTCTCCGTTACACAGATCTGACAAATCAAATGTAAATATTTCTGAATCGACGAAATACTAAACTGACCTCTTCACAGATCCCTGGCGATTTCGAATTTTGATGGAAACCGGTCTATTTAAATCATTCCGCCGTTTCAAAGGTTTCGCATTAATTCAAAAGTTCGCGCAAACTGATAAGCAGATGTAAACGGTAGACATAATCGTTTCCACGCGGAAAAATTCAGCGGGACAGAACGAGGAGAGACGCTTAGAACCGAGAATCCCTTCGGCGGTACGTAAATTTTGATTTCACGGACCGGGAGCGTGAAATCAAAATGATGGCCCCGTCCCTCCCTGTCTCCACCCTATTTGATATTAGTCGAAACTCGCCGCCCCGTGTAAACTAACTATTCATCGTTGTGTAGTTGCATTTAACGCCCGGTGCACGGTGGCTCTATTCCAATGGCAAAAGCGATCGCGGATGGACAGGAACTAATTTTGCCCGGAAGCTGCAGATGCCGGACGGTGAAAGGGGACTCGGCAAGGTCCCCGTGACAAACTTCAACATCCGTGCCAGCCTCTGTAATAAAAGTTGCACACTCGCGACATTCACCAAATTAAAACTACGTTGTAACCGCGAGTTTCACGGCGAATTAACGCGTTATTTACATTCGCTAAACGCCGTCGCCGGTGTTTCCCCAAGGTAATTCGCGCGAGTGTCTCGATTATTTTGAAAATTTTAAAAAGTCGTCGGCGACGACTTGCTTTTTTTCGGCATTCGCGGTTGTAAAATAAATGAATAAAATCAATAATGTAAATAAAACACATAAAATAAACGACATTGTTATTTTAATTAAATATTTAATATCTAAATTAAATAAATAAATTGAAAATTTATCATTAAATATTTTAAAAAATGAATAACCAACCGACAAATTTGTCGCAATGCGTTGCATTCTTCAAACAAATTAATTCTCGTGAGAAAGACTACCTTACTCGAGCTGTGTTAGAGTAGCGAAATTGATCGAGTCCTAAAGTAAATTCGAGGTAAGATCTAGGCAAGACTTTTACTTACACGATGATCTTGCAGTTGAGTCTATTCCTCCGTGTGTATCTTTTGACATCAATGACAGCGGCGCTGAAAGAAAAATTGAAGATTTCAAATTAATTGATTGCAAAAAGGAAATAAAAGTCTGTCTTTGACGATGTTACAACTCTATTTCAAAATTACGTATTGTACATCTAATGTTAATCATACGCGTTGATCAAAGAGAAGAGAAAGATTTTTGTATGCAGGTTTCCCAACGATAGAATTATGTAAATCAAAAATGCAAATAAGGCGTTGCTTGTAAAGATAGGATTGCGATAGTAGTCGCGAGTACGTAAAAGCGTAATTTTAAAACGTCGAGACAGAATAAAAGACGCAAGTAATGGCTTGTTTCGCCGTGAATTTTAAATAACATTCCTGAATTTTGGGAGCTAATTGCACGTAAATATATCATACTCAGTACAAAGTTACAATAAACGAGAAGGATAAATTCAATATTAATTCAACCACGTTAAAGTAAGTTTCTCGATTATGATTATACTTTAACGACACTTTCAACAAACCACTGCCAGACTTTGAAATCTCTGTCTAAAACAAAACCTAAAATAGAACAAACGTAACTTCCGACATTTAAATTTTCATCGAATCGAGCCTATTGTCTATCTCTCGACTATCACGGAATGGCGTTACAAATTGATAAAAATTTATCCACGCGCTCTCGAGCGGTAAATCAAATGTTTCAGAATGGAATTCATAAATGAAACGAAGAGCCCCTTTTACCGGGGCGCGACGTCGTAATAATGCAGATTTGATAGAAAACTCTATGAATAATTTCCCAATTGCGAAGGGCAGAATAGCTGGGGCTCGTATCAAAAGTGAGTTTCGTTCTTGAATTACTTGCGGTCAGAGTTAAACACGCTGTGTACATCAGATTCTCCTGCTTTCGCATGTACAGCACGGCACGATACGGCGCTTCCGTGTGTGAGCTACCTGACAGTTTACACGCACGCATGTCATACCGTAAAGTAGATCCTACGTACCCGGTGCTCCAACAAAATGCGATTTCGTGCTGGATACTTGATTAACCAAGTCCAACGCTGTTGCACGTGCCACTTTCAAACTGTGATAACCACGAACGAAAGATTTACACGTTCAAATGAAAATTTCTGTGCAAAATCGCAGTGATTTTCACGTTTGATCGACGCCAATTCATGTTTCTCGGCTTCCAAAAGATTTCAACCTCGTTCAATTCGCGTGCTAATTTCTTGCTATAAAGTAATGTGGAATCATCCTGACAAATTACATAAAAAAAAAAACAAACGAGAAAGAAAGACGTCTCTAACTCCCAAGATTCCAAGACGTTCGCTCCTCAAAATGCAAACTACACCTCCGACATGCAGGCAAAGCGAAACACCGCCGAAAATTATTCCGTGGTACGTTTCTCATCGGAATCACGTTTCGCCGGGGGCGAGCGTAATTAACTATTGCCCGTATTGGATTGGGGAGCGGAGGGCCACTAGGAGCGAGCGAGGTTTCCCTTTAAGCCGTATTAATATTAATTAGTATCAAATAAAACGCAGAGTCGCGCTATCCCAACGGTTGATATGTTTGTAGGCCATGCTATGGCGCTGAGTGTGTGTACGTGAGAGAGAGAGAGAGAGAGAGAGAGTCGATATCAGAGCAAAAGCCAAAAGGGACCTCGTTGGAAGTTTCGACGTCGGTTGCTCGACTCATTTCGGTGCGTTGCCCGTTTCATTATACACGACAAGTGTATCTTGAAAATCGATTCGCCTTCGGGCCACCGAGGCGTATTTAAAGCGGCTCCGAAGATCGCATCGCGATCAAATCGGGAGTTCGGGCTCGATTTTGATCCGCGCAAAGTAGGAATGAATAATTGATGCCGCGCGATGCCTCGATGGTAAACTGGCTTGCAGTTAGAGCGCCACCCCCTGCTTTTCGTCGGTTTCTCAGCGAGACGCTAATGCAAGACACCGCTCGTGTGCTCGCATTAATATAAATTAACAGAGATCCAAGTTTGGGGCGAACTCGCTTGCCCCCTTTTCCACAACCACCCCCTACCGCGCTATTTCGTTTGGTTCGACCTGCCAGCTATCGCGGGTCGTATACACATCGTCTATTTCGCTTATCGTTCCCTTCGAGAGACGCATCTCGAAGCTGGAAAATCTTGCTCGGGAATTCTCCTTACGCGTCTGCATTCTTGTGTTCTCGCAGCTGGGAACTGCCGCTCTGGAACTGTCTATGATAAATCTTCTTGGAACGGAGGAAGAAAATTCGGACGCGTGCGATGTTACACGAAGGAATTGGTGGATTCGGTATCGTTCGCGATTGAAAAGTACAGATCTGATTGATGGTAGAACTTGGGACACGCGTGTCTTTGATTTGTAATTAGTGTACTCTGTAGATGAGAGGGGAACACAGTCTATATTTAAAGGAAAAAAGGTGTCTAATCGACAGAGATTCCGAAATCAATCTATTTCCCAATCAACGAAGCCTTTAATTAGACCGGAGGAAAAAAAATGATGGATCTCCTCGATCAACTGTTTCGTGCCTCGGCTGAATCTCATTTTCGCGAGATTTCACCTTTTGAAACAGCTCCGTAACAATTGTTCATCATTATTTGATAAATTTGTTCATTACACTCGGTAATCACGTTCCTGTAAACTAGTTCGTAATAACCCTCGTGTAGTTTGAACCTGTACGTCGTGTATTCCTCGAAATCAAAGTTAGCGTTGCTTGAGCCAGTGAGCCGAGGAATCGAATTAGCAACGTGCAAATTAACTTTCAAGGAGTGAACCGTAAAATTGATTTTTAACTACTGGTACGCGTCGATGCGTGTGCCTGCGTGTTTTCATCTCCGAATTGCAACAAGCACGAACGACTAAGATTGCAGTTACGTTGAATACTAACGTAAAACTTTACTGAGAATAAAAAATATTTCGTTTCCATTAGATTTTCACAAAATTTCTGCAATTTTCGTAGATATTTCGACATTTATTTCGTAAATGTTAACACACAAATTACTATCGCGACTCTGCTGAATGTCTGCCTGATCAAGGTATAAAGTAGAAATTGTGCAATTTCCCCGTACATTATCGACCAGTGAACAATACAAGAACTGAAACTGTAAATTGGTAAACGAAAAACTGTGAAATTTCAATCTAGGGAGTTCGATTTCTTATTTGTTCTCGTTCCGTGCACCGAGCATCCGCACTTCCAGCCTAAATTTACATTCACGATCAAAAGCAGAGATCGTCGAACGGCATTCCTGCCGGTCTAAATATAAATCTCGGTGACGTCTCTCACTTGCAATCTCGCTGTTGCAAACTGGCGCCTTCGAGCCTGGACGAACGCGATGGGGCAACCCTCGTTTAAAGCCGCGTAAGGTTGAAATAAAAGCGGTCAACCATTGTTCCCCTAATCTTTTCCTCGTTCTTTCAGCAAAACGCTCGTTGCAGCTGGGCCTGCTTATTCAGAAGTCAACTCCACCTCCAATTAATCTTCCGGTTACGCCGCCGCCTCCTTATCCTTTCTTCGTCCCCCCCCCTCCTCCCCCCTCGCCTCCTCGTCCGTGTGTCCCGTTTCCGTTTGTCTGCGAGAGCTCCTGTGCACGCCGGCTGCGGGCTATAAATACTTGTTTCGCTATTCCTGAACCGTATAGACTACTCGGTAAGCTTGCAAATGGCCGACCAGACCGGCTGTGCCTCTCCCTCTCCCTCCCCCTCCCCCTCGCTGAGCACCGACATTGAAATATACACTTTCCAAGTAACAGAAGTAACACCTCGGATAGCACCACTTCCTCCTTTTCTGCTGACGTATTTCGCTGGCTAGAATTACGCGAACGCCACACGCAGCGAGCAGCGGCCACGCGATGAACAGGCGAGAGCCAACCCTATGATAATTAAATCTGCGCGCGCTCCCTCTTGCGTTCTCAGCTTCTTCCGTTCTCTCGTAAGAAGAGCTAACGGCCTTTTAGGCGACCACGCGTGATCACGCTGAGAAAATTTTTTACAGAGTATATAATAATCATATAGTTTGCGTGAACGTTGCGGGGCCAAGTGGCAGTAAATTTCGAAAGTTAACGGGGGATGATCGAGCGACTCGAGCGGCGTTGGTGTAGTAATTTTTAATTCACCTGGCCGGCTCGGTGACGTTTCGAACTACGCAAGCAGAAAATTTCGGCGAAATCAATAACGTTGATTCGGAAATATTCGCTGCCGCCTGTAGCCGGCCGGCTTTTCTTTGAGAAATTTTAATAACTCGCTCGACCTCGCTTTCATTCAAGAATTTTCAATTCCGTCCGAATCCGTGGAACGATACGACTACTCGCACAGACGAACTTTTTCAATCAGCGGATAGTGAAATGACGCGGATAAGAAATAAACCGTGGAGAGAAGCTTTCTAGGTATTTTTTACTTTTTTTTTTTTTTCAATATTAATATTGCCTGCTGCCATTTCGAAAGAAATTTCTCGCCGGAAATAAACGGGGAAATTCGGCTGCAATTACAGCGAAATTAAACCGTATCGCGATCAAAATTGGTTCGTTGGAAAATGATGCATTCCACCTGCCTACTGCTGCTCGAAGCAATTACAGTCATTATTGCAACTATTATTACACCTCTCACCCCCCCCCCACCCCCTCCCTCTCCCGCCATATTACGCTCACCGTTACAACTTTTTGAACACGAACAGGGAACGTTTCCCTTCCGACTGAGAGAGGCAACGCATCAGATAGGGAATTAATCAGCCTACGCAAGTACAAAGCCCGACGCAAGAACCAACGGCAGGCGTGTGCGCGAGGCTGATCGAGAAATCAGGCGACTTTGTATACCACTCACGAAAGCCACTGTGCCGGCATCGATAGCGCATCGAATTGCACGTGGGGGGAGGGGGTAATTGCACGACGGGCCGTAACTTACGCGACGTGGCACAGGGGGTGGCTTGTGGCTTGTTATTTCTCGTCGCGCAGGTTCGCATATCGACCCGGTGCGCGCCTTCTTTTTTAATTGTAACATTACTTTCGTGCCTCTTTAGAGCGAATGGGACACGCAGAGTGAAAATCGCGCCGGCTTATCCCGACGAAACGGAAGTTGCACGCTTTCAAAGGTACGCGACCATCGTGATGTACAGGGCGGGGGGCCAGAAGTTATTTCGGGGGGCCGAGGGTGATGCTTTTCAAGTGCAGCAACTTTTTACTCGATTTTACGCGAGCTGGGACACGAAAATTGTTGCCACGGCCGCGATCGGTAATTAGTTTTACAGCTGGCGGGGTTTTATTACGCTGCTGTACGAGCAACGAAAAAAGTACACACCCACCTGCAGAGGGGAGGGGGGCAAAAGATTCTACAAATTATTAAATTCCTTTTTACCGAACGAACGATACAAAATCTTTCTTACCCGCATTTCTTCCACGTGGTGCTTTCGTCGATCATTTGTGTGTACGAGTAACAGAGATTAAACTTTTCTAAAAATATGATTATACTTGGCAGGTCAAGGTGATTAACGTATATTGAACAATATATTTTAATAACTCTATGATGCAGCAGAAAGTGTATAAACTCTTTGTTCGCGAGTGTATAATTTAAATTTAACGGGTATTTAACTTGCCGCGTTATTTATGTTTGTGACTTTTGAAACGTAGTGAAACATTGATATTTAGCCAAATGTTCAAACATATTTATCATGATAAAAATATGACAGTCGAGTATTAATAGTAAAAGATAATTCAAAATATTTAATTTTCTTGTATTATTTTATTTGCAAATGTGTATATCGCACACTATAAGAAATACCATGCATTTAAGATTATATCGCATACACGTTATTGCACAGACAAATAATAGCCAAGAGCCGAAACTAAATCAAATGTTCCTCTGCCGAATTAAAACCACAACCCGTGTCGCGAGAACGACTCTTTGTATACAACAAGTTAAGAACTCGGGTAAAAAATTACTAGCTGAGTGAAGAGCAATTTTAGACAAGACTGTCAGTTTTCTGATAGTTTATGCAAATTTGTTATTCGTGCACTTTATTACTACTTTCCACTTTATTTCATACATCGTTCTGCGTTGTACGCATTTTAATGTTCCTAGCGCTGGCAGTTGGTTGCGCGGACCATAACGAGTGACCGAACCGTACACAATAATTCGTCGCTTTCTTTCCCTCTTTGACACACGTCGGTGTGATGTCGACTGGATAGAAATTATTGAGGAGCAATAAACTTATTTCTGGGTTGCATTTCAAATATATTTAAACGCTTAACGAGATAACGTTCCAGCGCAAGAGGTTAAATTCGTTACAAATAACAGAAAAATCAGCAGCGAAACGATGATTAACGATCCGAAATGAACTTCACCGTTATCCACCCTTGCCGGAAAGTTCGTCGAACAACGAGTTCTTCAGCCTAATTAAACAACGGTCCCGCGTGTGGCAAATTATCGGGGAGGCGAACCTCCGCTAATGCGGCAAAATAATTGCGGCGGAGCGATAGATCATCTGGAAACTATGAAATCCCAAGATATCCGGTGGTAACCGGTGGTAAAACAGCAAACATCATAATTTAGTTTGAGAGCCCGGCGAGCATCCAGATGACGAATTTAGCCGTTTGCCTGAGGAACCCGGCGCAAAAAGCGTTCCAGTTCGCGGCGCATTAAGCGCTCGTGAAATTAAGCGCACTCCCGGCCGCTTAATTTATCACGAGACAAATTTCCGTTAAGTCTTCTTCATTGTGCGGGACAGGTCGCGTCCACTAAGGCTCGCGCAAGGTTAAGGGAGCTCGGACCGAGTGGAATTCCTTTTACCGGAATAAACAGGATAAATGGAAAAATGTCGCGACTCGTGTCGCGCGAAAGAAGTCTAATTATTTACCTGACAAAATTACCGTCGTAAAGTGTGAAAATCTGATTTCCATTTTCGCTGCTAAACTTCCGGTGACAGTAATTTCATTTGGAGTTCTGGAAATCCCCGCTTTTTTCTCTCTCGCTTCTGTATACTTTAATGCAGAGGCAGAACCTCCTGTTGTGTCCGAACTGTGTTCTACCCACTCGATTATTTGTTCTTTTGCGCCAACTTCCTCTCGCAATTAGTCACATGGCACGTTTCGTTATTAAACCAGCTTGCACGTAACGAGTGCGATGCAAATTCAGGCTTCCACGAACGAACGCGGCTGAAGAAGTTGAATTTGTACCGGTACGACGATCTCTGGAGCTCGAAGGATCAACGTGTACGATTTAAAATTCCGATGGAAATTACGATGACCGGCGAGAAATTGCTATTACGAGGCGTTTCAAACAACGGCCAAGGAAACAGACGAAATCGCCGATAGGGGTAATGAAGACGTATCACCTCGTTCCGTGACGTTTGCAACGTTCGAACAATTCGAGACCCGCAAGAAATATAATACGAAAGAACGTATTATGTGATGTTGTATAACGATAAAACAGATACGTACGTTTCTTTCTTCCGAAAGAGTTTCTTGTCCGAAATGTATCAACACTAGAGCTATCACGCCAGTCAAAATCACTGGTTTTGACAGCTATCTTAAAATTTCTACTTCATGCTACACTTTTCTACTCGCAATGATGTATTGACTGTTAGTTTGCAGCAACAACTGAAGGAATAATATAATGAATTTTATTTATTTATTTATTTATTTATTTTTTTTATTTATTCAAAGTGAAAACAAACTTTGCACCGCCACCGAATTAACCAACTTCCTCGTTTTGTACAACTTCTCACACGTTTTCAAATTGATGGTACGAAATTAATTCATACCAAAAATGTACTACACAACGTGGAGTTCCTTTGTAACAAATCGATAGAAATAAAAATATTCTATTATCACGTATTTTTCGAAGAACAGTCATTTGGACTGGTCCTGGTAGAGATAGCTTCGTCGAAACGTCGGTGATTCTAGTGTTAAATGCCGTCATTGATCTCTTTGAAAACGCGTCTATAAATGAGATATCGTCCTCTCGAACGAGATGCCGGTAAACGATAAAAATTGACAAAAATACCGGCAAAGATCTGCCGGAGATGCCGAAGATAAGGGAGAAACGTATAATCCGGGGCGCGATTTAAACGGAGCGGCAGTTTATTGGGCAATAAAGTTTCGTGGTTTATGCGCGTGTTCCAGAAATAAACACGCCGCCCTGTTCCTCTTTTCCATTATGCGACGCGTAAATCGAAACGCGAAGGAGATCTGCGAATGAACGGGCGACTTTGAGACCGACTTGTGTCTCTGTTTTACGGTTCGTCGATGGAGGACAAGGACGAACGAGAGAAAAAAAGAAATAGAAGGGAAAGTTTGACTTCGCCGCGGGGAAATTCTATTTGAAAGAGGAAACGGTTACCAGCCATTTACGATGACGAGACGCAAAGTGCAAAGCTCTGACCGGTTAAAGAAAAAAAAGGGAAACAAAGTTCACACGAGGCTTCTGGCTAGCAAATTTCGTCGCGTGAGGAGATCGCGTGCTCCTTTGTATTCCTTCTGTACATTCCGAACTGTTTCGTTTATGTTTAATACACTTCCTTCCCGTACGTTTACTTTTAAAGCCTGGCAAAAGAGTCTAGCGAGAGTCCAGGGGCCGTAATTGCAAAAAATTTGCAGACCTTCTGGCTGATATGTCGTGCGTTCTACGATTTTTTTGGGGGAAAGTTTCTTGAAGAAAATTGATTGCTTCGTACGTGAGTCGAGGGGACTCTCGTCTCTTTGTTTATATTGTTATACATTACAAATATTAAATTAAATTAAATTCTCCGTAAATAATAGATGATTGCTAGGGGAAATCTTTTCCAACGTTTCCGTGAATCTTAATTATATATTGTATTTATATGTGATATTAAATATAATATATAAATTATATATTTTTGTATTTTTTATATATTTTAATATATATTTATTTTTATATTTTATAATTATACAATTATATAATTTTTATTTTCATATATTTTACACATAGAAAGTAAAATGTCTCACGCGTCTCACCAATCGAATCTTCGATTAGAACAAATTGATGACACTGTTCGACACCTCAGAAAGTGGGCAAAGTTTTGTATCAGCGAAGGCGCAAGATTCGTTTCAATGGATTTTAAATTGAAAATTTATGAACAAACGTTTTCGCCCCGTTGAAAAGTTTCGCGGCATCCAATTAATCTGTCTAACATTTCAGTTACTTGGAGTATTCAAATGAGAAGCAAAGCTAACTTGAAGGCAGCTTTTACCAAGATTGACGGGTAATTGAAGTGCAAACGTTTTTACGCTTCCTTTTATCTTCGGTTGCTGGTTCTTGTCCGACCCTCGTTTTTCTTATCGATTCCACCTCCAAGAACAAGTATATCACATTTAGACGTTCTCTCGCTTTCAGTGTCCCGTGGCCTGATCGGGACAAGATATTCCATGAATATCTGATGGATATACATATCGTCCTTCATTATACAACGAGTCCGAGCAATCTCTCGACGCGTGCAACTATTTTTGGAAATTTGTGTTGGCTCGCGTTAAATCTAAGAAAAATAGATCAAATGAAACAGTTTCGTCTTTCAACTTCACCTTGTGTAGCGATAATTAATTTTTCTAACATACTCGCTTTCTACTACGTATTGCTCGTGTATATGTATTGCGTGTATTATATTTTCGGATCCATCATAATTTGCGAAATTTTTGATTAATTTAAAGCACAGCTACAAATTGAAACCGCGGCGCGGCGTTGACACACTTGCGGTGTGCCTCGTTGATCAAAAGTTTGCAAACTTCTCTCGTTAGTTTTAATTTAAAAACGAGAAACTTCCCTGCACGCTCGGTGTTATGGTTGTTGGAAAAAGCCACTTTATTCGAGCCATTAGCTTCAAACAATATTTTACTCTGCTTGACGATGTAATTCAACAAAATCTCGCGTTGATGGCTCTAAAAAATATTGAAGATATTCCATCGATTTCGTCCAATGATTCTGATAAGCCTACAGATAGTTATTGTCACATTACAAAGTTATGTATCGTCCACTCATCGAAGAAACGTTTCGTCATGTTTGTTTCTTGCTATCCGAGAAACGACGAGAATAATAACAAATTCGACTGCAACGAACGAAGACAAGGGTGAACAGAATCCCCTTTCAACAAAAGTTCAGTTTGTCTCAAAAGTTCATTTGCCAAGAACCAACACTGTAGCAGGCTCGATGCGAAGACTAACAACCCACAGTTTTATTATCGTAGAAAACGTTCCTTTCTTTGATTTCCAATGATTAATTAGAAACATACGTACGATGAAGTTCTACTGTATTTCTGCAAACTTGGGTGTCTCTTCCCCTCCGCTCGCCAGAAAAAATGCAAACACAATTTTTTCGACCAAAGAGAGTAATTTCTCGTCGAGCGCGGAAGATCTCTGCGAGTTTCTCTTCAAAAAAGTTCCCCCGGAGCGGGGTGTTAATACAAAGTTAAACGAATCCGCGTCGTTGTGCAAACAAATCGGTGCCGGGTCTGTTTTCTCAGCCAGCGGCGACCCGAAAATCCGAAATTTTTTTCGCACCACTCACACGGAGGGCGACGACGCTCTGGTTCGCGCTCCGCCGGCTTTGTGCTTTCTTGTAGTCCGTAACTACGTTTCGCGCCCTTCTCTCTGTTTCGTCTCCTCCCCCCTCCGCCCGTCCTCTCGAGGAAGTTTCCGGTTTGCTGAATCTTTCAAGGTGCCTCTCTCTGGGTAAAAGGAAGCGACGCGACTGTCTGTCGCCGATACGTGTCCACGGTAATTGCCGCGTTTTTCGTCCGTCTTTCCCTTACGAGCGAGCCGGATGGGTCAACTCGCCAACTCTAACGAGTTTTTGATGCGTCTCGCGTCGTGATACCGAAGGGAACGCGACGAGAGTCAACTCGACGACTGATTCAATGAGGCCAATGGAGAATTGGTCCGGTACTGCTGGATCGAGAGATAGAATCTCTCGTGGACGTTTCAAGAGTGAGAAAGTCTCGAAACTAAAGTAAGTCGTAGTCGTAGTGGCGCATTCGCAAGTCGTAGCAAACCTCAGTTACTACGGTCAATCTTAATTAATTGCAGGCTTTAATTCACCGCGTAATCGTACATGTGCGTTTCCCAAAGACCGTCACACTGTGTTATTAGACAGGGTGTTTCGTAACTTGTTGAATCCACTTCGGGAGCTGATTGTACGCCTAAAGATAATGGAAAAAAGTCATATAAATATATCTCCTATCTGTCTTCGTTTGTGAGATGTAATGAATTTTCTGTTTTAATTACTTTTACAAAAGATGCAGAGAAATGACCACCTTGCATTTGAAGACAAGCCTGCACGCGTCTTGTCATTCGTCTGGTTTACTCTCACTATCGTTCCTGGTGTTTCTCGAATTCGTCGGAAGCCCTACTCTATTCTATTTCGTAGTATTTCAGCATGTTCGATCGACGTTGCGTATACGATAGATTTTAAATGTCCCCGCAAATGAAAATCTAATGGATTCAAATCCGGAGAACCAGCAGGCCATGCAATAGGATCTCCACGACCAATCCATTTATTTGCAAAGTGTTTATTTAAAAATTGCCTAGCCACTCGGCTGAAATGCGGCGGAGCTCCATCATGCATAAACCGCATACAAAGTCTAACATCGACTGGAACTTGCTCTAATATCTCGTGTAAACGCGTGCTCAAAAAATCAACGTACTTTGTGCCTGTTAGTTTCCCATCGAGAAAAAAAGGTCCAATTAAAAATTTATCAATTATTCCTGCCCATACGTTTGAACTAAACTGGTGTCGGTGTCTTGAATGCACAATAACACGTGGCTTTTCTTCATCCCAGTTACGATTATTATGAAAATTGAATATGCCATCCCTGATAAAACTAGCTTGCTAGAGTTTGCTCTGTTTATAAAATTCATTACATCTCATAAACGAAGACAGATAGGACATGTGTTTATATGACTTTTTCTTCATTATTTTTAGGCGTGCAATCAGCTCCGGAAATGGGTCCCAGTTACGAAACACCCTGTATATTAAGAAGATCGTTTGCTTTAATTGTCTCTTTGCGTAGAAAATTTCGGGAGCGAATATACCGTCATAATAGAACGAAAGAATGGAGTGCTTTACACTGGCGAAAATTTTTTATACACTCGTGTATCTCGCGCTGGAAATTTTTTGAAAGCAAGCTTCCAGTTTCCCCCGCCAAAAAAAAAAAAAAAAAAAAAAAAAAAAAAACAAAAAAAAACGAAAAAAAAAGCAGAACAACCTTTACAGAGTAATCTATTTCCCTTTTGTGATGTTTTATCGACAAAAACGGTACCTATAGAGAAACAATTCTGATATTTTCGATAACGCTATTGTCTCGTATTGCGGCAAATACGAGACGAAGGGCTAACATTTCGATGGAGAAGATAGAGAACAAGGTAAAAAAAAAAAAAAAGCAAATAAATCTTCTCTGACGATGATGGTGGGGAACACAGTTACGCTAGAACGGGCGCTTGATCGCCGTAAAATTCGAAGAAGAATTTAACAGAATGGCGTTTACGAGATTGAGGGCCAGCTTCGCCTCACTAAACAGTTGCAGACTTTTGCAGTTGCTGAGTAGATCGCCGGTAACGTTCGTGATGTATATCGGGATTTAAAGTGCAGTTGGAACTCGAAGGCAAGTTGCAGTTGCTGTTGGTTTCGGTGATAGCAAGTTGTTATTTGCACTTCGACACGACTAATAAATACAATACCGTAGGAAAAACTTGCGACATTGTTCGCTCGATACTTTTGTTATCGTTGAAATTTATATGGAATCGGTTATTTATGGGATCGGTGCTTGATACACTTTACTCTGTGTAATGCACTTTAGGACAATGATTCGAATCGTTAAACGGATAGAAAGATTATTTGGATGAGAGAAGAAAGATGTTGTTTGTTACTCCAAAGCAGTTGTCAATCACGATTTAGAATCGTTTTCAATCAAATTACACAACACCGCTGACGTTTCGAATTTCGCGATCACGTAGAGAATCTTTGACGAAACGTTGCAACGAAATTTCGAACGCAAGCGTGTACGTAAAATTCGAGGGGAATCTCGAAAAGCGAGGAAGAAACGACGAAAGTATTTCAGTGTAAGCATTAGAAAACAAAGTGAAAGAGGGGAGCTTCAAAGGAACGTGAAATATTTAAGAAAAGAAGAAGAGGGGCGCGGAGAAAAATCCACGGTAGATCAAAAATCTGGTAAAGGAACGAAGGGACGCGAGAATGCGAGAAGTAGTGCAGAGTGCGCGAGAAAGGGAAAAGGAAAACGGAACTGAGAGGAGACGCGAGTTCTGTAAATGTAAAAAACGAATGACAAAATGCGGGAACGGGGTTTGGAAACAAAGAAGTATCGCGCTGTTACATTTTACACGAAAAGGAAAGTAAAGTTTCTTGTTCCTTTTGCAAAAACTGCGGGTACGCGGACCGTAAATTGCGCGCGCTAATGTTATTGCGCGCCGCGAGATAAATTAATGGAACGTGGAATAAGTGAAAAAGAGCGAAAAATCGCGCGGGCATAAATTTTCGAACAGACTGGCGAAGAACGCTAATTACCAGTTATTCCTCAAACATATTCAATTCATAAAACGTCCAATAATTGTTTCTCCAGCTTCATAATTTTCGTCAAACGTTTTGTCTGGCGTTTTTGTAAATATAAACAACTTCTCCCCTGACAGAAAACGCCAAAGAACAAATTTTTACAATGATGATAAAATAAAAATGCTTTCCAGTTCGAAAATTGTCACTTTATTATAATAATAAAACAAACGATCTTTCCGTCGTAGCTATTAATTACGACATCGTTTAAACATCGTGTGGAAGGACTTAACATTCCCCTTCTTCCTGTTGCGATCACAGTGATTTATCATCATTTCGCGTTCACACTTCCGGAACACGTTGCTCCATTTTCCACTGTCATTTCGTCGAAACACCTACCCCGGTGATAAATGTGGGAATTGATCGGTGAAAGGGCATCTCTACGTCGATTCAACGTTTAGTTTTATTAGCGATAATTTGGCGATACGTTATATCAGCTAGTCGTTGCACTAATGCTAGTACAACACACACGTTTACGCTGGCTGGTGATATCTTTACGCTCTGGCAACGCGCTCTGACCGACAAATTTTGGAAACGACGCTGTTCCAGCCAATTCGCTATTAATAAACTTCGTTGCGGGTTATCGAAACGTGAAGGGAAGAAGCTTCTCGAAGGAGCCATCTTTATTAATTAAAGGATAGCTGAAATTTGTAGAATAATTGCTCGGAAGAAGAAAGAGAATGTCAGGACAAAAGCGACAATTTCACCTAGTTTCAATTTTCTTTTGACAATTTGTAATTGATGAGTTCCGTAACGTCATCCTCTGTCGAGAAACTACAAAGTAGAATTCCACGTAAGTAGAATGGTTCCGCGCTGGTACCACGGAAGTGGAATATTTAATCGACTGTAATCCTACACGTGCGCACGCTTAATTCATAGAATATAATACGCAGAATGTAGAATTCGAGTTGGAATAGCAGTTACAGAAATCCCGCAATCTGTTGGCAAAATTATCTGAGGCGAAACTTTACGATCGTTTTGAGACTGAGGCGGTTAAGCGCGGGTGGAATTTTCCTGTATCGTATTAATCCGTGTTCCTACTTTCGGCTAATTCAATTCGGTAGAATGCAACCGCCGAACGAATACACTACAAAAAAAAAAAAACAGGAAAAACAGGAAAGCACAAGAAAAAATTGATATGAATTTAATTTCCGAAATTTCGCTGTTTCCGTGGTTCATGAGGATAGATGTGTTTATACCTGTTAAGACGCACTTCGATCACGTCAGCCACACGAACCGAATGTTTCTAAAAACATGTTTCAAGCTAAGGCTATATAACCTCCACGACTTTCATGAATTTCGTTAAAAAGAAATTGCAAACACACTCTCTGACTGTGAATAAATCTGCGTGCGAGAACCGCGTACCAAAGTGTGTCGCGGTTTCCTTAGAAAAAAATCCCCAAAGAAAGTCGATCTCTTCAAGCCGGATTGCCAGAACACCGCCTTAGGAGACTACTCCAATTCTTAAGACGAATTCGAATTATAGAGTGACGAAGTCTCGATGGAACTGGTATTCTCTCTCGGTTTTTTTTTTTTATCGAAAACAACAGCCAGCAACTCGAGCTTTCTGACCGAGCGAATACAACACTCGGCGGATCACGTTCTCGCGGCGGCGAGTTTCGCGCACAGAACGGAAAGTCAAAACTGGGTGCAGAATTCGACGCCCGATGCACAGAGGGTTCGCGAGGCTTCTGCCGGCAATCTGGAAGCAAGCGTCGTTGTTGACGTGGCCGGGTGTCGTTTGCACTTGGCCGGATCGTTTCCTTTTCGTTTACCTCGCCGCAACTACATAGACAGAGAGGATATCCCGGGCGTAATCTGGATCCAAGGGAATTGCGTCCTTAGGAAAGCCGAGGCACCGAGCCACTTTAAGCCTGACTCGAAACACGGACTTCTTCCACCGGCTGCGGGATAACGTGGCCGGCTCAGGTGAAAGCGTTTATTGTTCTTCCCCCTTGACAAGATCGGAAGAGGGAAAAGCGATTCCGAAGGACGGCGACAGAGGAGGGGAGGGGGTGAAAGGAGCCACGGCGAATCAATAAGCACGATCTTCGTTTCCACCCCTTTCCCCCTCCTCCTCCTCCTCCCCCCCTGTCTTCTTCCGTTTATCGACCATTTCAATCCTTCGTCTCACAATTTCCGGGGGAACCGTGTATTGCCGAGCGCGGCCGAATCGATTTCAGAAGATCTCGTTCGACGTGTTTTCACTCCAGCTGTGTAATTACTCGCTGACTCGACGACATGCAACTCGTTCGAGAGACTCTGGACACTTTTCGTTTACAGCGAAACTCGCGACGTTTCGCGTCGACTGCTTCTTTCATCTTGAAATCTCTCAGCTTCGAGGCGAACTTCGCAACGACAATTTGAAACGCGCTTGAATTTGGTAAGGTGCGCCAAAAATTCTTTCGAAAGTGAGGTTGACAGAGGAAACGTATCGGATCTAGGGAATTTTCGATATCTACGTTCGGTTTAATTTAATTCAGCGAGATCTGAATTCTTCCTGACGTCACCTCTCAGTTTTGCAAACACCGAGACCGCACACTTCTGCATCTGTTGTACCTTGAAACTGACAGTCCCTATGACCGTTCTTCCCTTCGAGTGCGAAACGGCGGATTATTTTCCACTATTTCCCTCCGAAACGGCGAAGGGACAGGAAGCGAATCCTTAGAATCGTCTACGATAGTCAGACAACCGCCGGAAACAATTTTCGAGAAATTGACCGTGAGCTGACCGCTGAGAGGACCGCTGCCCTTCATACCAACCAGTTAACTAAAGACCAAAGTTCCGACAGTATTCGTAGAATTCGAATGTACAGAGAAGTCAGTAAGAGAAGAATTAATAAAAAAAAAAAAAAATCGATTTGAACTTTAGAAACGTTACTACCGCAGATTCTGACGAATCTAAATACATTGTATTGTAAAGTAACGAGGGAAGAGAGACCGGCGAGGGAAAAAAATATCTGAAAAACGCGAGTTATTGTTATAAAAAACGTGCCAGTAGTACATTAGCCTAATGTATTCCGCAAGCAGAACGAACACGGGCGGAAAGAGATGAGAAACGCAAGTGAAAATGTTTTTGTTGAAAATGAATAATGGAAGTTGGAGTGTCTTTAATGGAAGTGGCGCGTGGTGAAGTACGAGTCTCCCATGAATTACACAATTACAAACTGAAACCGCGGACAATGTTCCGTAAGAAGGGCGCAGAGGACGCAAGAAGAGATAATGCCTGATTTCGACTTCATTTTCTTTTCGTATCATACTGTACGATTTCATTGATACTCGTGCCTCTCATTTCTCAGTGATGAAAATAAAGCGAATTCGATAAAAACTGAGGCACTTGAAAACTTGAATTGATTAATCAATCTCGAAACGAAATTCCAAGGTTATGACGCGAGGTTGCTTTATCGTCGTGGACAATGCTCGGAGGGAAATGCTTTCGAGGGAAAATTAGATGCACGAAAATAAAGAAGCAAAGGGAAGAGGCTGGCAAAGGGGATTTAAAAGGACAGAAAGCAGATCCAATAGGAGGAGCGTACGAAGGAGGAAAGCACGGAAGACAGAGGTTGAAAAAGGGAGAAGCAGCAGTCGGCGAGTGCATGAAAAGATAAAAGCAGGTGAATGTAACGTTAAGGGAGTAAACTCGGAAACACGAAAGAAATGTCATGCCCGTGCATTTCGCCGGGGTAGGACAGGAGAGTAAAACAGCGAATTGGAAGGAAACGAGGATTAATATAAAAGAAGAGAGTGAAGAAAAAAGAGAGAAAAGGGAAGAGGGATCAGAGAAGGAAATGGAGGAACTCTGACGGACGAGGAAATGGAAAAGTCGGAGGATAGAAACGGGAGATAGAAGAGCGGGAACGAAGGGAAGAAAATAGGATGGGAGAGGAGGAAGCGCGACGCAACGACGTAGAAAAGATTGTGCGAGAAGCTACGAGATATTATCGGTGACGTTCGACCGAGAGAACTTTCTTCCAGCGAAATGGAGGGGAATGGGAATAATCATAACCGAGATTACTCGGCATATGACCTCGCAATTTCACCAAATCTGACAATAATCATTTTGTCCTTTCGTCGAAATAGCGGGGAAACATTGAATTTTTCGAAACGAATTACAACGAGTGCATATGTACATGCTGGGTACATGCTTGACGCTTTAAATTTCTTGCGCGGAATGAACAGAGTTCCGCATATCCCTTGAAAACTGAAAAGATAGCAACACAATTCTTCCTTTGATGTCTCAAAGTTCGCTGCAACTCCCTTTTGTGATATATATCGTCTTTCCTGGGGAACCAATGGTATCGTAACTTTTTCAAATGAATAGTACGCTTATTTATTGCGCCTTTAAATGGCTCTTTCCGCAGGAAATTTTCTGGTCGGTGGAAACGCGATGTAAAAATATTAATACAAATACGAAACAAAGGCGTTTTATTAAACGTTTGTTGAATGTATCCATCAAGCAGATTTCAATTTATAATTCCGATTTAAATATATATTTCGCCGAAACAAATTTGAAACAAAAAAGATGAAAAACGCTGTGAAGTGTTTTCGAAACAATTTTCCAGACGGATTCTTTGGAAGATAATGTCGTTAAATAATTTGCGAAAGTACGTTTTTATCACTCCACGAGTTATTTCCCATACTCGTCGTTTGTTTCTTTGAATCTGATATACTGCACCTTTTTTAATCACATTTTTACCAAACCGTACGGGAGATTCAGTGTCGCGTCGGAGGGAAACAGACTGACACGGTGAAAAACAGAGATATAATAGTCGACGAATCGGGTAAGCGAGAAGCGGCGCGCAGTGATATTAAAAGTAAAGCTGAACAAAGAAAATGGAACAGAAACGCGTTCTACCGAACGACGTGGTAGAACGCGGAAAGGAGGGAAAATGATAACGATACAGATGATGTGTTTCTGGAAACGCGGTTACACCGAAACGTCCCAGCGTGTTCTACAGTTTGCTCGTCAAACGGCCGAAACGACGACGGTGGCTGCCGTCCCGATCGAAACAATCATAAATAACACGGCGCAATAAAAATTGCACGCCACTCAGAAATATTGTTCCTTCGTCGTTAGCCGTTCGTTTCGTGACTTTAAAACATAATAAAGAGCCGAGCCGCCAACGTGGAAACGAGTTTTCGAAACGCTCGCGACGATAACCAGAGGTCGATAAAACATATTCCTTGGTAGACGCTGATATATTCCTTTCCCCCTATTTGTCGAGCACTCGACAAACACTAACTAAACTCGCCAAGTGGCAACCATCAGAATAATAACAACACTTTATAATAATAACAGCTTTGAGATATTTGTCACTTGGAAAATATAACTCGATAACATTTTCGTCTACCATTTCCTCTACCTACTATCTTACTGTTTCGAGAAATTCAGACAAATTTATTTATTCGTAATAATATTTACGTCGTTTAATGGGTGAATTGAACTACGGAGGGATTCCGTGGGAAAATTTTTCACATTCAATGAAATATTTGAAATTACTCCCTGCGTGTCAACATCCAAGCCACTTTTGAAGAAAAAGTGGGTCAGATGAAAGTTGCAGGCAAGTTCAAAGGGGACGCGAGATAAATCAAATGAAACTTTTATAAATGGGGACATTTTGGAGATTCAAGGATGGCTCTTGTTTGTTTTACTGTGAACCGTGTTATCCGCCTCCTCTGAAAATAGGGTCGGCGGCTGCAGCTCGTGCAGCTCGTGCAGCTCGTGCAGCTCTCTCCTGTGCAATCGATAACGTTAACGAAGAACGCAGGCTGCAGTAATTTCGACAGTCTCTCTCTTCTAATATGAAAAGTCTCCGAAATTTCTTTCTACTCTTTCAAACTGTCACCCGCGAAATTTTGCAATTTCGTTATGCAAATGCCCTCGAGATTGGACCGAAAATCTTCGAAATTAACCCGAGATAAATCAAACGGAAGCGTCAGTTTTAATAAACACCGGATTTCATCGAGAGAAGAAAAACGAATGACCGCGATGAATTAAGAAACGGTATCAACGTGACAGAAACCTTTCACCTCTTCTCTGTTTTCGGGCGGAGAATTGAACAACAACGAGCCATGAAACAAGCGTTTCACGCTTTCGATTGGTTGTCAAGCGAGAATCGTTGGGAAGCATCTAACAATCGACGAGAATCCGCGAGAAGCGTTATCGGCGTGTTTCTGTCGCAACGATCACCTCCGCGAGTTTGCCATTTCGCGTTTCTTCCTCGAAACTCGCCCCCTCCCCCCTCCCCTCCCCCCAATTCTCGACGTCGACGCGGAAAACTTATAGCGAATATGCCGACGACTCGTGACTTTACCGGCAAGTTCGTTGATGCGACGACACGGGGCACACGTAACTCGTATGCAATGCAAACCTTGTTGCCGAACTTTTGCAACGTGACATGCATCATCGCCGGAGCGTGCGCTGCTCCCGCGAATCTCGCCAACTCTATTAGCGACTATCAGAATAACTTTGATTTTAACGCATCTTCGTTAACTCCCCGATGATCGCTGCCGCATTTATCATTTAGCATCCGCGTGTTCTGCTGCGCACAATTATACAAAAATTATTCTACAAATTATAACGAATAAAATCGTTACTTTCATCGCGAAGAACATTTCTCTGGGAAACTGGTGGAAATTAGTTGCTAACGCTTTGGTCACGATCAATTAATTAATTTCACTTTTTTTACTATTTCTGTGTCAATTAATATCTATTTAATTGAACCACCGTCGTTGTTATTTTTATATATAATTTCAATTCTATTTTCATGCTTGTTTAATTGATTTACGAAAAATTGTGAGAAATGAACTTGAATTTTATTATTTTATAATATACATATTCATTATATTATAATTATATTGTCTTTTTCCAATTTAAATTTTTTATATTGATGATAAAAAATTTTGGAAACTATAACAAAAATTATTCTACTTTTTCAAGTTATACAATTTTCTTAGTAATTATTTCATTTATAATTTTAATACGTTCAATTTCATCGAGAATTTGTTATATTAAAACAGAAACACTTTACGAACGAAAATTTTCGGATATCGAATTTCGAATATCACGGTGTCAAGCAATTCCAGCAACAAGGGAGCAGAGCATTTTCGTAACGAGGGAGATTGGATAGGTACCAGCACGTTCCTGATAATATCCTAGACTAAGCAAAAAAAAAAAAAAGGAAAAAAGAAAAAAAAATGAAATGCAATGGAGGAGCTTCTTGCCACCCCTTTGTACTTTCCTCTTCCTTCCTACAGATACAATCGACATCTCTCGTTCCCAAGTAAATTTCCCATCAGAAAATAAAGTAATTCGTTACGGAAACTAAAACAATTCTGGCGTCAGTTCAAAATTCCAACAGAAGCGTGAAACAAGCGTGCTTCCGTTCGAATGTCGTTCGAAACTCCAAGTGGGAAGGTAACGAAATAACACACGTCCGAACTTTAAACAGCCCGGATACCTATAAAGTATCAATTCCCTGAACCACGTTCCAACAGAGAAACCCTTTTAAATCATCCATCAAAGTGAAAAGAAAGAAAGGGCCGGCGAATTGAAAGGGGATGTTTTCCGGTTGGCAATCTGTCGTTCACAGGCAATGGAATCACAGGAACACCGGGAGTTGGAGGGGACGAGGAGAGGAAGAACGTCTCATACGCGATGCAAACGTCGTCCTGTTCGCAACGTGACGTTCATATTACCGGGCGGTCGGCAAACGGGCAAGCGAGCGAGACCAACGAACGAACCCAGAAAGTGGCGCAACTCTATTACACGCTATCAGAGTGCATTATGGTACACGTGGGTGGAGAACCTCTGCTAGATGAAGACGTAAGGGTTAGTAACCATGTAATCACAGTTCTGGGCACGGAACTCGTATCCCTCTCTTCCAGTCCTCTTTCCCGCTCCGTGTACGTACACGCGGAATGCACGATGGCGTGTTCGCAAGAGTAACACCGTTTCCACATGCCACGTAAATCCGCCGAACCGGCCGCGACCGCCTAATTCCTACCTTTCTCCTAATCTAGTCCCGGTAACGCTCTTTGGAACCCCGGGTACTAGTTGGGGTTACACGAAAGTCATACACACACAGAGCCCTTTTCGACGGCGAGATCGGTCAGTGGAGATAGACAGGCTGGTGTCAGGCATCGCGTTTATTTCGTGAACGCGTCGTTCGTGGAAACAGAACAGCGAGAGCAGAAAAATATTAACTGGGCCAAGAGACCAGATAACCCGACCGCCACGCGGTAAATAGACGGCCAGGCTGCTCTGACCTGTCAACGATACCTGGGCAAAGTCAAAAGAGACCGTATACGCGTTGAACGTGTTTCGCGTGTGATGGTTCCTTCCGAAATTAACCGGCGCGACGCTATTTTCTGGCTGTTTGTACGTGCATATACGTGTGTAATAGAAACAAATATACTACGAAATATGCTAAAATAATATTCTAAAATGTGAATAAGTATGATATTCTAAAATACAAAGTATTAAATAATAAACAAGTATAGTATTAAATATAATATAAAATAATGTTCTAAAATATAGTAATATACTAAAATAATATTCTAATATAGATAGTATTAAACAATAAATAAGTATAGTATTAAATATAATATAAAATAATGTTCTAAAATATAGTAATGTACTAAAATAATATTCTAATATAGATAGTATTAAACAATAAATAAGTATAGTATTAAATATAATATAAAATAATGTTCTAAAATATAGTAATATACTAAAATAATATTCTAATATAGATAATATTAAACAATAAATAAGTATGGTATTAAATATAATATAAAATAATGTTCTAAAATATAGTAATATACTAAAATAATATTCTAAAATATATAGTATTAAATATAATATAAAATAATGTTCTAAAATATAATAATATTCTAAAATATATAGTATTAAATAATAAATAAGTATAGTATTAAATATAATATAAAATAATATTCTAAAATATAGTAATATAGTAATATACTAAAATAATATTCTAAAATACGTAGTATTAAATAATAAATAAGTATAGTATTAAATATAATATAAAATAACGTTCTAAAATATAGTAAAATAATATTCCAATATAGATAGTATTAAACAATAAATAAGTATAGTATTAAATATAATATAAAATAATGTTCTAAAATATAGTAATATATTAAAATAATATTCTAAAATATATAGTATTAAATATAATATAAAATAATGTTCTAAAATATAATAATATTCTAAAGTATATAGTATTAAATAATAAATAAGTATAGTATTAAATATAATATAAAATAATATTCTAAAATATAGTAATATAGTAATATACTAAAATAATATTCTAAAATACATAGTATTAAATAATAAATAAGTATAGTATTAAATGTAATATAAAATAACGTTCTAAAATATAGCAATATAATATTCCAATATAGATAGTATTAAACAATAAATAAGTATAGTATTAAATATAATATAAAATAATGTTCTAAAATATAGTAATGTACTAAAATAATATTCTAAAATATATAGTATTAAATATAATATAAAATAATGTTCTAAAATATAATAATATTCTAAAAAGTATATAGTATTAAATAATAAATAAGTATAGTATTAAATGTAATATAAAATAACGTTCTAAAATATAGCAATATACTAAAGTAATATTCTAAAATACACAGTATTAAATAATAAATAAGTATAGTATTAAATATAATATAAAATAATGTTCTGAAATATAATAACATACTAATAATAATAATATTCAAGAATTGGACAAACCAAATGACCAAATATGGTAAACAGACAGTCAGGGTGTTGCCTGTCAACGAAAGGAGCGAAGTGAAAAGAGGTCTGCAACCTCTTGGACGAATATTTCAGACGAAATTAACTTTCCCGGGCTATTATTTCACAAAGGATTAATTATTTTAGCATTTACGGAAATATTTATTACACGTCTTGTACGTGACACTTTGACGTTTGATTAATGCAGCAACGGTACATGAAAGTTATAGCGATCATATCATTGTGCTAATGGGAGGAAAACGTTTTGCGTAACGCGCGTAACACTGTTCGAGTTAGAAACCACATGAAACTGCACAGAAGCAAAATCATCACGTGCCGAAAACATTTTTCAGGAATTGAATTAGATAGATTCAGAATAGATCGGTAGGAGGAAGGGCGAAGATGTGGTAAGAAAATGTTATGGTTCTGGGGAATAGTGGAAACTTCCACGTTTACGATCTCTGAATCATAATATGGCAAAAGTTGGTACAGGGAACGTATTGATCCGCTTGAGCAAAATATTGTTTTTGAACGAATAATATTATAGATTTTTCTGACGTCGAACTATTCTCGCCGAAAACAGATGCGTAGATCGAATATTCTCGCTGCTGTTTTCACCGATCTGACGACTCGCGTTGTGATGTTACGGACGATAGTCGATCCGAGATTTCGTTTCGGTGTAATTTCCCTGGGAAACGGAGTTCACTCGGCGTATATACGATTTATGACGCCTATTTATAATTATTATACGCGTTCCTTCGCCTATGGGGCTTGACACATTGCGGTCGTTTAATCTTCCATCGCTCTTTTCCTCTCACAGTCTTCCTGAACGCGCGATTACTTTCAACATGCACGAACCGTTTGTTCATTACCTACGTTGACGGAGGAACGTTTCGCCAATGTTGTGACATAACGCTGCATACCATGCCGATCCACTGTATGATAATACGTGACGTAATGTGTCGTGTATAAACTATCGACGAGCGGTGAATTTAATGGCGCGTGAGATCGCGTGCGGTGGAACATTACAATTTTCGCCATTAGAAGTCATTTTCGAAAACGCGGGTCATTCCACCACGCGCGCCGGCGAGGACAGGAAATATATCGTGCAGGGATAAGAAGTATAACCACTTTATAATGCCTGAAACCGCGCCAGCTTACAAGAATTTCTGATTGCTGCTGAAGTTGCGTGAAACTGCATTGCAATCTTAGCTTCGCAGCTTCGTACAACATTTGCGGAAACCCTCTACGCTTTACGTAATAAAAAGCATGACGAGAAATGCGATTTCACGGGGAGGATATTTATCGTAGAGTATATTGCGTGAAACATCAGAGCATTACAATGTGATGATGTTACGTGGGATGGATCGATATTTAGTTTGGAAATTTGTTAGATGTGGAAAGGAATTTCGCACTTGAGAAGGATATCTGTATACGTGCGTCTTTACTTTTTAAAAATTTCGAATAATTTTGACCATTATAGATGTACAAAGTATCAGAATATTATAATATGACAGTAACATCATGTGGGATGGATCGATATTTAATTTGGAATTTTTAAATATATTTAATATTATTGATATATATTGATATTAAATATGTTTAATATTCGTTAGATGTGAGAAAAAGAATTTCACACTTGAAAAGTATGTACATATATCTCTACGTTTAAAAAATATTGGAATAATGTCAATCACGCTGAAGGCGTTTCTTTTCTTTTTCTGTTTTAGTTTAAAACTTTTGATTGGGTAATTATTTCAATCTATTGCAAATATTGATCGAATAATTACGAATTTCTGAAGCACGTGGCTAGCTTCAGCGTCAAGTATTACGTTCCAGCTTTCTGCATAATACGTACATTGAAATTGGCAACGAAAGTATAAGAAATGGTTTCGGTAATTCCAGTGTAGTTTCTATCGAGCTGGAACACGAACAGCATTAAATATGCAGTTCACCGACCGTCATTTTCCAAATTACGTCGCACGATACAATTAATAATACGTTGCCATCTGACGTAGACTCGCCTACGTATATCTCAATCCAAAGTACAACGTCGTAAACAACAAATCCCTTCCACGTCTGCGAGGACTGTTAATTCGAAACTTTTTCTTTCCAGCAGAAGGTAAAATCCATATCGACGTCGCGATAACGTGTTGGAAGTAATATTGAAAGCGGCACACGGACTTTCTTAATTCCTGGCAGAGGCGACAGCTGCCAGACGTATTAAATGCGGAACAAGCTTCTAAGAATACTCGTTCGTTAGTAGCCGGACGGTGACCGGGCTTTACAGAAGAATTATTTAATTGAATGCGGGGAGAAATGAATGCGGAATGAAGCGACTTCAGAAACTAGTTGTGAGACCTGTATGTGACCAGCGGCTTTAATTAGCGGCGCTTGGTCCGCTGCAGTCTTTGGGCAGGGACAAAGTGAGAATTACACTAACGAACAATTTTTCGTTGCCGCTTGAACCAACTGATTTTTATCTTTGGTTTTTCCTTTTTTTTTTTTTTATTTTCGAGGGGACATTCCTCGCGGAAAGTTCTTTCTTGCTTCGACGCTGATGAGAAGTTAAAGCGACGAGTCGTCGAGAGGGGGACACGATGGCTACAGGTGTTTAAAATATGTACGAAAATCCCTTGCTTGCCAAGATTATTCCCTTTTCTTTTTCTGTTTCTTTTTTTTCTCTTTTTTTTCGGTGAACGAAAAACGCAAACTGTCGCGATCTCAAATTTGCCAACTCTGAGCAAGAAAAGTCGCTACCGTCGCGTCTTTGCCCCGCGGCACGTAGCCAAGATTTTATTTTCCCACTCGCAAATATCATCCCGCCGTAGCGAATTTTATGGGGCTTCGTTCTCAAAAATATACCGGGTGCTCCGCGCAACAGATGTCGCAGTCAGCGTGAATTGTTGATTTCTGTCAGTGGACACGGTACAGAAAAATCGAATAATAAATTTACAAACTCTTCGCAATCTCTTTCTTTTTCAAATGCCAGTGTATTTAAAAAAATAATCACAAATAATTATAACATAACGGTCGTAAATGATAAAAAGTCTTCGCAGCTAAAAATTTCATCGTTAAATCCAAAGATCGTTCGAGAAAGCACCCACTAATGATCGACCGAAATCGACGAAACTGTCGTTACAACGAAATCGAGCATTGCACTGACAAAATGGACCAGAATCGTGGATAAGAAACGAACTCGAGAAAGTCCGTGAAAATCCCGCTGGACGATAAACCATTCACCCTGGAAACGAGCCACCCCGTGTGCAAGCGGAGTGGCCGCTCCTGGGGATCTCCCTGAGAAAAGTACATCCGCCAAAAATACATTTCGCTCGTTATCATTCGGCGAACCTATTTATTTTTGAAATTTTCCAACAGGGATCCCCGGCCAGACTCAGACCTGCTAGCTTATTCCCCGGCGCTCCGCTCGAGCGGGGTAACCGAGGCCGTTTGCGTTATTCAAATTCAAGCCCGATGCCCGTAAAGAGGTTTCGATCGACCCCGGCACCGAGAGCAAGGAACACGCCGGTCGTATCGCGCCCGTTCCATCGCGTCGAATATTTTTCCATCCGAGCGGTTCCTACAGAATCGAGAACAGAGAAAGAGAGAGAGAGAGAGAAAGAGAGAAGACGGAGGATAAGGAGAGAAGAGCGAGATTAGTTGTTGGTGCACGGCCACTGGCTGGCTGTTTTCACCGGGAATATATTCCCGCCACGACCGCTAATTGCGGATAAACTATTCCCCGCTCGGCTCCTTCCGTCGCAGTGTGGACACGTCGAGATAAGTACACAGGCGGCAACGATGAGCAAACACGGAATGAACACTGCGGCCGTGGGACTAGGCCAGGCTAGACGCCCACTGCCGCCGCGTGAAGTAATCATGTTAATTGTAGCGTATATGTGTGCGCCACCTTGGCACGCGGATGCATGCGAAACGCGACTCAATAGCCGATAAACGATACACCGGGGCCACCGGCGGCACTTAACAAAATTACCGGATTCTCCGGGGGCCAATAATTTCTGACGCGGCCGCGTTCTACGCCCGGGCTGTCGTTTTCTTCCGCCACGCCGGGAATCGCGGCTAATCCTCGATGATTGCATCCGTTTTCGTGCGCGTTTCCATCCGCGATAGCGGCCGCGCAGCTACATATCTATATATATATATATGTATATACGAGCCGTTTATTCTGGTAAAGTCCATTTTCCAAAAAGGATCGATCGATCAAGCTGGCTGCTTCGATATTTACATTTCTATCTCGTCGTTTTTAAACAACAGCAAATCACTGTGACCTATGCAGATGGAAAGATTTTTATTTCGAAAGTGGCTCAAGTTCCGTTTTTAACCACTTGCGCTGGCAACTGATTGCGGACCATAACGAGCGACCGAACCGTATACGACAATTGGTCGCTTTCCTTTTCCTTTTGAACTCGTCGGATAAAACTGACGTCACTGGATAAAAATTATTGAAAAGCAATTAATTTATTATTTGTTTTGTCCGGATTATACTGAAATGTAGTTGAAACTCAGAGAACATTGCAATTTTGGGACAACGCGAGAGGTTAAACTGACACGAAGTATATTTTATGAGACGAGAGCTATATCTTTTGTTATCAAGGCAGCAACGTTCGATTAGCTCAGTCAGTGATTTTTTTTAAATAATAATAATTCCATTAAACATTCTCTAGAGGACGCGATTTTTAAAAAGTTAAAAAATACCAATGAAATTATTATTTCAAGAAAAGAAGAATGAATTGAAATATTAAAGTTTCACTGGAACAAATAATATAGTAAATTTCAAAAGAAAAAAAAAAAAGAACAAAGGGAAGAGGGTTCTTTGAGGGTAGGAACAAAGTGTTGCAGACTATATCCGATACAAGTACGGTTAACCTGTGCTCTCCACAAGCGAAAGAATACTATTTCTAAATGTCTATTGGTCGATAGCCACGGTTATGAATTAAACATACGTATAGCCACACAGACTTGGCGCTTGAACCAAATTTAATACTGCTCTGATCTCTGCAAGTCAGATCAGTATCGAAAACTGAACATCCAATCGAGCCTTCTATACCCTCTCTCTCTCTCTCGTTTTTTTTTTTAAATCCCGATTTTTTCTTTCACATGCCAAAACTAGTTTGAAACACTTCGATCCGCCATAAATACTCAACAAATACAACAGAGGATCAAAATACAGAGATATTGGCCCGAAAAAAAAAATAACGAAAGCAGAGGAACAACGAAAATGTGCAGCAAAGAGAAAAATAATATATATACGTGCAATTTATGCCCGTTTTTTTGTAAATATCGCGAGATGTAGTCATAGACAAATCCCAATGGACTTCAGTAGAGATTAAAGTAAATTTCTACGCTCGTTCTCTGATCACAAACTAACTACACCCGCGTATAAATACAGGATTAATTCAACGCTGTCGTTTCAAAGATTGCTCGCCAAATAAAAGAACATGGTGACAATAACGAGCAAACAGTAAAACAGTGTTTCCAATTAAAACGACCAATCAAACGGGCAAGGCCAAAAAAATAAACCCATAAATGCGATCCAATCTTTTAACAAAAAAGAAAAAAAGAAAAAAAGAAAAAAAGAAAAAAAAGAAAAGAAAGAAAAGGAAAAAAGAACACCTGTATCAATCACTGTAGCAATTAACGTGACGCGAAAATCTTGGGGCAATTCCTGCAATTCAGACGTATCGATCAGATACGGCGGGGAGAAATACGAGGAAACGGGGAGGAAAAACGAGCGAGATGGAAGCGTTTACGAGCGGACGAAGAGGAAGAAACTATTAACGCGAGTGTTAGATACGTGTCAGATTGGAAACTCTGTCTGTCGTTGAACAACAGGACAGAAAGGCGCGCGCGCGCGATTGGCGGAAAAACAATACGTGACGGAAATGTGCAGCGATATACCGTGCCGGTCAGCACATTGCGGGCCGTGTGTTGTATTAACACACGCTTCAGTCAAAAAGCCAGAAGGGAAAGCGGCCGTACGTGTAACAAGAGTTGCGCGGCGTGTGCCGCGGCGCCGACTAACGTAATTTAACCAGCGCGTGACCGTGCACGCGGAAAAAAGAGTGACGCTTGCAGGGCAAAAAGGGAGGCGAGGTGGTTCAACCGTTCGCCAACGCTTTACCCGCGTCCCGCCGCCGGAATGGGATTAAACGACCAGACTAGATTTATTGAATGGCTTTGATAACACCAATTAGAATTCCGCGAGAACACAAAGACGCGGCTCATGGGCTCATAAAGGCAGCCAAGGCAATCCTGCCATGGTTTCGAAATTCGATTTTCTTTTTTTTAATTTTTTTTTCTTTTTTTTTTGACTCTCTTTTTTTCACGCTGCAGTTTCATGATATATAGTTAGCGTCTAGCTCTTCCTTTGATTAGAGGGAGAGAGAGAGAGCGCAGTACGAAAGTACGAAACATAGGTTCGAATTATTAATCATGATTATTCTTTTACGAGCCAAAATCTATCACCGAATGTAGAATTTATTATTTATAGCTCGCAACTTAATATGTTTAGTAAGAAAGTTTACGACTGGTGGTTGAAATTACACTTGAGGTAGCCAAAGTATCAACCGGAAGCCATTCTTAAGCCGCAAGGCAAGGGGATCGTGTATAATAAAATAAACAAACAGATGTAATTATTCTTTGAAAAAATTTTGAGTGTCGACACGTGTCTCGATTAACTTTCTTCGTCGTTGCTTTGAGATCAACCCTTTCGCTATTAGAACGCCAAAAGTTGACGCGTGCACCAAATAGACGACTATATAAGGGTCAACGATTCTGTGAGTTTAAAGTTTAAATTTTAGGAAAAACCGAGAAAGACTTTCCATTCCAATAAGCTCGTAACGAAAGGGTTAAAAGATGATGTATATTTTTAAACGTTGTTCGAACAAGATCCTCTGGACAAGAGTATCAATGCAATGCGTGCGTCGTTTCCTGTATTTATTCCATTTCCAGCCGAGAGAGATACACTTGTACACCGTATCTGCGCTAAGCTCCCATTCCCATTGAAACCAGGCGGGTAAAAAACAAAAGGGGGGAGGGGATCACGCGTTTCAACCGTTTCTCTCAATTATCAAAGAGCGAGGCGAGTTCGAGGCCGATTACGGGGCCAACTTTGTTTCCTCGATTTTTCGCTCTCGCCGGTACAAAAATCGGCAGATGGCGGAAAGACGGGGAAGACAGGAGCCGGGAAACAGATGAATCGAGACCAGGATATTAGAATATCGTTTTCGCTGATTTATTGTTGCGGCCGGTAAAAAGAATTCATGCATATTCGGCTCGCCATTATCTTAAATTCAATCCCGTTTCCGGGAGGTTAAGCGTGAAAATTGCGTATGCAAATACGTTTATAAATTCTCCGCGGCGAGGAGAGACGAGGGAAGAGCCAGAGGGGGGGGGGGAATGGGAGGGAGGTGGGAAGGGAAAGGGCGAACAAGCCACTCTGAAATCCTGTTTCTCGATGTTCCGGAAAATTACGTCGAGTCTTTGTACGTTTCAATCGCCAGTAGCTCGGGATGGACGCGAGCGATACGATCGTTAATTCTGTTGTAAATTTCGCGGATAATCGAAGTGCATCGGGTCTCGACACTGACTGGAAATTATCGAGAGAGAAAGAAAAAAGATCAACCAGTTTTGCGAACAATTCCGCGATGCTGATTTTTGATTTCAGGTCCAAAAGACTTTCTCCAGTCCAGTTGTTTCTCTTTGTGGGAAAATATTTTCCTCGAGAGTTGCTCTTCCTTTTCTTTTTTTTTCTTTTTTTTTTTTTCTTTTTGTTCTAAGGAAAGAAATCGAGCAATAACACTGGAGGTAGTAAAAGGCCGCGAGATGAACTATGTCGTAACGAACAACTGTTTATGGGGGAAAGAACGAAAACAACACGCGTTCAAGTTTGCAAGAAAATGGTGGAAAGAAGTGAAGAAACGCGGCGAGATTGGATCAACGGTGGTAATAACGTGAAATGCGAGCTGCGTCGAAGCGGGTAAATCCGTTATTAAATTCGCTTCCGAACCTTTGTCCGGACTTCTCTCTCTCTCTCTCTCTCTCTCTCTCTCTCTCTCTCTCTCTCTCTTGCGATCAGTCGATCTATTTCTTTGCGCCGTGAAATTTCCTTTTCACCACTGTCGCATTTCCCCGATCGCTTAGGGAAACGTCGGGCGTCAAATATCGCGTAAAAAGATTCACTTACAACCGCGCGCCAGTAGTTTTTGTACATACAAGCCATTCTTAAAAACTAGCTCGGTTTTCCGCGCGAGCCCGATTTTCCCGAAGCCCGAAGCGCCACGCGAATGCTTTGCATGAGAAATATCCTTCTTCTCGAGAAGTACACGTGTAGATCTCGCGAAGCGATAGCTTTGAAGCGAAAGAAACGATAGAAAGAGGGCGAGCTTTGCAGTTCGGGATAGTTCGCTCGTGTGCATATTTTTATCGGATCGAGAGAGAGAGAGAGAGAAAGAGAGAGAAAAGAAAGAAATACAACTATCGTCGGTCTTTACGTGACCAAATGACTTCGAGACTTCGTTCTCGACACGTTCTTACGTGTGACGCGAAACTTGTTAACTTCGATTTCGAATATTCGCACGTCGCGCGAATAAACTTCTGATACTTTCGCGAAACCAGTTCAAATCAAACTTCTGAACCTGTTCGAACGCCAGCCACGCGAATTGTAATTTGCGTCGGAAGGCTACTGTCGCGAATCGAAGCATCGTGGAAGATGATGATTCATCGTCTGGAAAGTAAACAAGCGTGTGCTTTTCAGCTCGACGACAGAACGTTGAAATTTAAAAGGAACGATGTGAGAATCTTCTTGTACGTTTCGCGTGAAGTACTGAACTGGATCGTGAACAAGACGAAACGTAGCAGCGGTTTGGGTTAGTTTTGCGTTAGATTTGCGTTAAGTTTCCGTTATGTTTGCGTTAGATTTGCATTAGGTTTGCGTTAGATTTGCGTTAGGTTTGCCTTAGATTTGCGTTAGGTTTGTGTTAAGTTTACGTTAGGTTTACGTTAGGTTTGCGTTAGGTTTGGGTTAGTTTTGCGTTAGATTTGCGTTAGGTTTGCGTTAGATTTGCGTTAGATTTGCGTTAGGTTTGCGTTAGGTTTGCGTTAGGTTTGCGTTAGGTTTGCATTAGGTTTGGGTTAGGTTTGCGTTAGATTTGCGTTATGTTTGCGTTAGGTTTGGGTTAGGTTTGCGTTAGGTTTGGGTTAGTTTTGCGTTAGATTTGCGTTAGGTTTGCGTTAGGTTTGCGTTAGGTTTGCGTTAGATTTGCGTTATGTTTGCGTTAGGTTTGGGTTAGGTTTGCGTTAGATTTGCGTTATGTTTGCGTTAGGTTTGGGTTAGGTTTGCGTTAGATTTGCGTTAGGTTTGCGTTAGGTTTGGCTTAGATTTGCCTTAGGTTTGCGTTAGGTTTTCGTTAGGTTTGCGTTAGGTTTGCGTTGGGCTTGCGTTAGGTTTGCGTTGGGCTTGCGTTAGGTTTGGGTTAGGTTGACGAAAAAATTATTCAACTGCGTCGATGTAAATAATACGAAAAATTTGTTTCCATCGGGGGATCGAATGTAACTGCGAGATCGAATCGGTGCGAATGATTTGTAGCGTTGTTTAATTAAAAATTTCCATCGCCTCGAATATTTCGGGCAGGGAGCGTCCAGGTACGGCGAAATGGGAAAGTTTTTAATAGAATCGCGATCGGCTAGGTCGCCTATATTCGTAAATTAAAATGCTTTACGATGCATTTGCGATGCAAATATCCCAACGATCTGCAATTCATCGTGCTATTTTTCCCCTCTACCTCCAACCCCCGCCCCCTCGTCACCCTTATTCGCTTACGTTAATATGTATGTACAATAAAGTGGCCGTGTGTTCGCGGAATCAACAGATTGAAGTGCCTTTCGGCCGTGCTGTGCAAGTACGGTTTCTCACGCGACCATCCGGACTCGTTCAATTAATAGCCGGCTGGCAAATACTGCCCTCTCAATCTCCATTAAGTGACAAAAAATTATGATAATCGATTCCCCACGCAGCCACGCGATCGAGAGTTTTCCCAATAGGTCGATTACGAGAGCCGTGATATCTCGACAGTTGCGCGCTGTCGTGCCAGGTGCGTCTGTTTCGAGACGAAACGCGAGAGGACACAATCGGTTGCCGGAATTGTCGTCAAAAGCTCTGTTCTTCGCGGAACACGTCGAAGGGTGGGAAATTCGTTTGAGGCAAAGTTCGTCCGGGGTTAATGGGTTACCAAGAAGTTGAAATTCGTTAAACACCGATCTCGTGCATTTTGCACGAAGCCACGCGTTAAAAACGAAGAAACCTGTTAACAAAACCCCGTCAGACCGCTCTGTAACGCAAGATTTCGCGGTGTAATACAGCTCGCGGTTCGCGGCAAGTGAAACTTGAATAACTGGATAATGAGCAAGTGGAGTGTACACGTCGTTAGTTCTTCGCAAAGAATCTATTATAGAAACTTCCACCGCGCGCGCTTGTGCGCGCACGTACTTCGTATTTCATAAACTATTAATAGCGGTGTGCAGAGCGGACCGCTCCAGGCTGAAAATCAATACCGAAAATACGTTATACGTTTATACGGAGAGAATTGAATGCACGTTCGCGTGGCAGGCGAAACTGTAACACACTCGTTAGGCGCATTTGCAACAGAGCGCGGCGTCTTCGCTATCTTGTCCATGTATCCGACGTCGAAAATATCGCCGAAAGCGATAAAGAGTGTCTTTTAATGAATCCACGTTGCTTGCGTGTTCTCCTGTTTTTTTTTCTGTCGTATCTAACGATTCGCAGATCCTTTCAGATCGGTTAAGAATCCGCCACTTGACACGGTCGAAATTCAACGGAGTTGCATACAGCGACGAGAAAAAAAAAGAGAAAAAAGGAGAAAGAAACTATTCAAACACGGCGGAACGCGATTCGAATGCAGAGAGCAGCGGCTCTGCGAGAGTAGGATAGTCGCTTCCTTTTATTGTCACCGGAGCTCGCCTCTAACGACCTGCAATCACGCCGTCGTTCTAATCATTCGGATCTTTGAGAAACGAACGCGTCTCCTACCTGCGTGTTTGCGGTTTCAAGATGTTCGCGACCCCCGTGGGACCGCGGGAAATATCCCTCTAATCACAGAGACCTCTCTGCTGTTCCCTCGTCCTCGTCTTCCGCTGCTCGTCGGATGTAATTGCAAACAAGCAACAATAATACGATTTTACCGTGACGAGAAGGTCCACTGCCAACGATCAATGAGTTCTCGAATCGCTTCCCCCGAGTAATTTCCAGTTTATGGAACTTTCGTTTGAGGCATTTGATTGCCGCGACTGCGTGAGAAACTCATCGTCGTCTCATCATCGAGTATTCGAAGCCGTTTCCTCTACGTAGACCAGTCTCGAAATTTAGATATTTAAGAAAGGATATTCGCGAGAACTTGATTGGCCGAGAAACAAGCTAATTGTTTATTAACCTTAATACTGGAACTGGGAAAAAATGGCTAAACCGACGAATTTCGTGACTTTCGTTGGAAATTTTATAGACGTGAAGCAGCGTGTCAAGTCAGTGATTTAAACAACGTGTAAACAAAAGCCCCGTGTATTACGAAATTATTCTATTTCTTTTACCTTGGTCTAATGGAAATTTCACGTTTCAATCAACTCCAACCGACTCCAATTAAATAATTGCTTTGTACTTTCTACTATCATTTTGTAAAATTCGTACATATTACGCACATTCTGTACAAATGTTACACGTTGCACCAACGTCCTATGGAACATGCATGGCGTGTTTGTCACGTTGGTTAAAACGGTAGCGAAAAATGACGATGACGACCGCGTAATTTCCCGAATATATATCACTCGATTGCTTCGTGCACCTCTCGGTGTACTCCCCAAATTGCGTAGACAGTTTTCGCGCTAGATCACGACCGCGATACCTGTCCTCAATTATGATAAATTGCGTATAATTATGTCGAGGGGCCGGCACGCTTCGCGGGAGAGCGGGATGGCGCGGCCTGGAGGTAGTTTATCTGGCTGATAAAAGGGTAGACGAAGGAACGTAGACACGGGAACGAACGATTTGCATGCTACCAACTTAATCAACACCCACACCTTATGAACGATCCTTTACCACCATCTACCGTAAGTAAGGTCTCTTCGAGCCTGCTTATCGCGATGCGAAAAATGGTCGAATGTCATGCTCGCCTCGATATTTCCCTCGGCCGAGAGCTTGCATCGCGCTTTCAAACGAAGCGTTCGGACGTTTAGGTCACGTCTACGTCACCGAAGACGCGCGAGAGTCGAGTTGGAAAACTACAGACTTTGTCATTCGTTGTGCATTTGTAACCATGAATTTGACACTGAAATAATCAGCCAACAACAAATTCAGTTCGTTACAGCCACGTTTGGCGATGATCGTGATAGTTTAAATGACAAACAGTAATTTCCAGCTTCTTCAACACCGTGGTGAAATTTTACCAACTGTAGGAAGCTGAAACGAAAGATTGGAGGGGAAAGTTTTTGGTATAAGTTGAAAAGTCAAGAGACACTCGACGTTGCAGAAGCTTTGAACAACCTCTGATATAATTATAGCTGCAAGAATTAATATTCGCCTAACCGCGATGCGAGACGTTAAGTGAATCGAATGTTTCGTTAACGAGACAGCAGGTGTATGATAACGGCACCTAACGATCAGAAACTCCCATAGAACTGCGGGAGAATCTCGCCGTCGAAAGGAGAATGGCCCATAAAGTAGCGACACGTTCCTCGAACGCGTTGTGTTAAACGATCGTTAAGCAATTTGCCTCAGATGGTGATTGCGTAGTCGATAGTCAGCCGGATTGTAGGAATAATTTGTCAAAGGGAATCGGTGCGTCGCGGACTCGTAAACCGGTTGTTAAGGGTGTATCCTAGTGTGAGGTGCGTGTTTTTTCTTTACTTTGTTAGGGAATTTTTTTGCAAAGAAACTGTTACACCTTTTGCAGTCGAATTGACAAGGTTTATTTGTACGTGTTTCAACGACGTTCCAAAATTTTTTGGGACGAGGAAAGTTAAAATTAGCGGCACTGCATACTCTCAAACATAGTCGCTTTTAAAAAAAGGTCGTCTCACGGTGTCCATAGTTCCGGCCATTCTGCTTGTCGGAAATAAAAAAAAAAAACGTGAATGTTCCTTAATTAGTACGAGTTTGGCTATAGCAGATACCAAAACAAAAAGAGAAAAGTCGGTGAATTAAAAATGTGGCGATACTTTGAAGTTCGATCATCGATTTCTCCATGTTTTCGCTAAACTTCGGAAGCCTCAAAAAATATAAAATATAAAATTCTTTGGTGTGATTCTGGCAGGGGCTACAGTCACACGTGTACCAAACGCGTACTTAAAATTTTGAGCCAGTTGGACAAGTAGATTTTGAAATATCATGGACACCGTTCTGAAAAACATAGTTTCCAGAAAAATGCCTTTAAAGTTTAATATTAACAATGACGCTGGTCATTCAAACAATCATAACTTTGTTAATTTTAAGAGTTCACACGTAAGGTTACAGAGATTTATTTCTGAAACTATGTCCTTTAGGAATATGCAAAAAAAAAATCGATTTTTTGCAAAAGTTCACACTAGTATACCCCCTTAAGTATATTTAACACATTGCGGACGGGAGACGAGTATTCTCGTGTTTCAACGTTGCGGACAGGGAAACGCTTTTCTTTTTCTTTCTTTTTTGTTTTTTTTTTTTGGCGTTGTAGGGGACACGACCCACGTTATATATAATTTACATTACGCAATATTACGTGTAATATACAACTATATATTATAACGTCATATAATTTTTCAAAGAGTAGGGAAATTGTTTCCTAACATACCGCACCAAGAAACGTTACCAGAGGTATTTTCATTTCATTTAACAAAATACCTGCGAAACGAAGAATAATTAATAATTTCAATTGTAAATAAAATAATACACATCGATTTTTTTTTCACACTAGAACACCTCAACCTCGGCGACAGTAGTACAGATCAGAAATTACACGGACAATAAAAGTCTCGCCACCTACAATGCATCAGCGTTTCGATCGTTGAAGATCGTGGCACGAAGTGATCGTCACGGATTTCGTGGTTGTCCGAGCCGCGAACGAAACGGCGGCTTCCCATGCGAGAAGGAGAGGGAGAATAGAGCTGGTAAACAGAGCAGAAGAAAACTCGTTTATCAGGAGGGGATAGGCGAGGGAAAACTGGCCTATACTTCATCTTGCGCCCGGCCGGAGCCGCATTAGCGGTTACGTGCTCGCCGCGGCTGCGTGTTTAACCAACTCGCCGTGTTCCTTTATCACGTTCACGTGTCAGTATGTAATGTCATTGCGACGCAACATGTACGCGACGATTTATCATTCCGTAAAAATGAAATGTTACACGTAATTCAGGGTCGTTAACTCGGGCCCCCCTTCTTATTTGCACTGTTGGCGCGCCGGCTGCCAAGAAAATCCGCTTCGTTCCCTGGTTTGATCCTATTAAACACTGTCGGCCGGGCCTCGTTCGTGGAACACGCTCCCGCGAACGTTGATACGAATGATGATGTTGAGAAACAACAACCGACGGGCGCGAAATTAAACGCAAGAAATCGGCGAAAGTAGTTTGAAAACGAGCTCGATCGACCGTGCCACGCTAATGCCTCGTGCACTTTATTTTCCCTAGTCCTGCCGTTTCGTATTTCCAGCTGTGTATCACAAATGCGTGATGATACAAATGTGCGCGCGCCGCTGCAACGTGTAAAGATACAAATGTAACGCTGTGTACAGAAAAATTTCAACAGCTGTTTCTTCGTCGGTCCTTCGAATTTTCACTTGTTTGTCGCGACGAAATTTATTCTTTCGACAATATGTAAAATGTCGTATATGTAAAATGAACTTTTGGTAAAATGAAAATTTTTGTCTACTTTCCTCTCATAATTATTTTATTGTTATGTATTACCGGTATTATTTATTAAACGCCTTCTTCTTTCATTCCCCCCCCCCCAATGCCTGAATAACGTTACACTATTATTTATACTGTAATGGATCTAAATAAATAAATTGCAAGCTGAAAGCGTCATAAATACGAGATCACTCTGCACGTTTCTTTCTATCATCCGACTAGCGCCAACGTTGTTTCTCTCGATCAAAAGAATAAATCGCAGAGAAAGGCGTCTTGCAGTGTAGCGTTGTAAAACGACTTTGAAGGAGAAAAAGAAAAAAAAATAGACGAGAGGCAAGAGGGGTGAACGTTAGTCAAATTGAACTCGATGAAACGACGATGGCCGTCGTGGCCGGTTCACGACGCGACGGGATGCGAGTGAATTTTTTCTCAGCTTTCCATTTAACCGATTTAACAATTTATGCATCGCGGACCTGGGAACAGCGTCGAAACACGGGGATTTACTCTCTTCTCCGGCCTTTATTCTCTCTCTCTCTCTCTCTCTCTCTCTCTCTTGCCTCGGCTTCCATCAGCCGTCGAACGATGTAATTCCGTTCCTTTGTTATCCTTCAAATTGTTTCTGTATTATCGGCCGAACAAACATCTAACGCCGCTCTATTATCATTGTTATTATCATCGCGCTATAACGTCGACATCGATGAAACGTTGCAACCAAGAGGGACCATGGGCTCTTGTCTCGCGCGGTAAACGTGCACAAATTGAATTCTTCTTGAACGAGCGACGCTCGTAGTTACAATCCCCCGCCCCACCCGCCACTTTTTCGTGCTTCGTTCTCGCGCTTTTGTCGCAGTTCAAACGCGTCACAAGCACACGTCGCTTCAAAGTTTTTCATTTAAAATATTTTTCCGCTCCTTGAATTTGTCTCCCTGCCTTTGAACGTCGTCGAGATTCGAGCGATTTCTCTCCGTGTTGTCGGTAAAGTTTTTTTAACAAATGGCTTGGCTGTCTATTTGAAGAGACAGGCATCTCGTCAGAACAGAATTAATATTCATTTCCGTGATCTTTGTAACCTTAGTTTGCACGAAACCGACGTGCTATTAATTTTTAAGAGCCACGATATCGACTGTTGGCAATTTCGCGTCGAAAGACGTTATTACAGCTTGATGAAATGAAACGCGGTTGCCTGGGAATGCCGGTGAACGAGAATTCGGCACGAGTCTCGAGTTGAAGACAAACGTACGGGGAATATAATTTCGAGCGTGCACGGCGGTTGTGGCAAACTAGTTCAAAGATACTAATTTGTAATGCACACGAGCGGACACTCTTCAACTTCTGATGACCTTTCACCAAGGCAAGTTCACCGCGATGCGACGTCGACGTCGTTGGGAAACTCGCCGCTGCACGCTGGATTCGGACCGTGTTGTCTTGTTTGCAACGTCCCTTGTACCTTTCGCTGGAAAATGCAGCCCCGGTCCTTTGAAACCGCCGCGCGGCCAGCCAGGCCCTTAATCAAAGTTGACAAAGTTACCGGCCGCTCCTTCCGCGGTACTTATTTACAGAATTTGTTCGCAAACGCCGCACGAAACAGAAATTACGAACAGGTTTAGCGGGAGTCACCTCGACCACCACCCACCCCTAACACGGGAAAACTGATTTCACCCGCGCGGACAATTAACGAGGAACAATCCGCGGCGACGAGCTCGAGGGAGCCTCGATAAACTTGCGCGGTTATTTCGAGCGAATATTTATGACGAGGGGGACTCGTTGATTCTCGTTTTCTCATTCGCGCGCTTTCGAATTTCGTCCGTCGAAGGATAATCGATAACAGAGGCGAAATACAGAGAGTGATCGTTCCGCTCGTCTTCGGTATACTCGGGGAACCGATTACGTTACTAGTGAACAAATTCGCGATTAAAATTATTAAATAAATTATTAATTTATTTCAACTACTGGATAATTTAAAAAAAAAAAAAAAAAAAAACGACCACCACGAATCCAATGATCTTGGCTATTTCTTCGACTGAAACTACCACTTGCGGTATTTGAGCGTTTCATTCAGTCCTCGGCAGTTGCCTCTCATCGCCCTCGTCCTTTCACCTCGTCCCGAATGGTCCTGGCGTCCGAAAAATTCCCGGCGAGGTTACATTTCTCAACCATTGTGCTACCCTGACAAGATTAGAATAGGAATTCAAGCCGGTGAATGAAAGGGGAGGGCGATCCAGCACGCACAATTCCGACGATGAGCACTTGAACCACGTTTCCACGTAACGTTTCGCGGTCGGCTGACTCGCTGCCAGCGTGCGGATGTCTGTCGTGTACGGGGAGGCCGTGGCCGGCACAACGAAAAGTGAAAATTCTCGCGCGCTCCCGACCCATAAATTTCCACGGAGGACTTCTCGTCGTGGATAAAGCGTCGCCGGAAACTTTCCAGCTGGCTAAAAAGCGAGACACACGGAGCCGGCCAGCGTTTACGCGCGGCGAAAAAGCGGTGGCTCGAGAGGGAGAGAGCCGGCGATGAAAGAAGCTTTTTTTTCCTCGCTGGAAGGGGGCTATTTCTTCCGCGAGACGATATTTCATAATTATCACCGTCCATTCGCCTCTTTTTCCTCTTTTTTTTTCTTTCTTCTCTCTTTCTCTCTCTCTCTCTCTCTCCGCCCTCCGCTTTTCTTTTACGCGTAATTATTGCGACTGCACAAAGTGGGCTCTCACGGTCGGACGCGGTAACACGTTGGCCTGCATCTTTAACAAGATCGGCAAAATAATCGGGCCGTGTTTACGCTGCCTCTAAAGCGTTTTAAACTTTCACGGCGTTGCTCCTTCTTCTCTTCAATGCTCTTTCGGCCGTTTTAACCTGAACGGGGGACGCGGTTCGCGCGCGTTATTTTAAAAGATTACTTCTTTCTTTCCTTCTTTCTCTCCTTTCTTTTTTTCTTCTTTTTCTTGTAACTTCGACAGTATCGAATCTCGCTTCATTTAAATCGCATTCGGAATACATGAATTTGCAAATTACCGCGTGAATTATTGATTGTAGAAAGGCGCGCAACTATCGTCCACGGGCCGACACATGAACAAATAAAACAGTGCATGTTGAGGCCTGATTTAATTTTCCCGGCGTGCAGCATTCATGAATTTCAAAACATTTTCAGAGTCGGGGCCCCCGGCTCGCATAGAAAAGTGGATTTCATCCAGTCTGTACCGAAATTCGTCGCGGCGTACTCAAGGCAACGCCGGCCCGCGATGAATAATTACACAACCATCTCGTTGCAACAATATCGCAATAACGTTCTCCGTAGCAGTTAAACAGTAATTTCCGTTTCGCGTCATTTGTTATGCAACGTGTCCCAGTCAACAGTGATGCATACATTTATTTGTACAATAATTGCTGGAACATCAACGGGCACGTTCGTGGTAGAAACGGTGACGACGAATCTAGAATTTAATCCACGGGAATTCCGTGTAATCCAATCACTCTCTAATACCTAGTTTCAGCGTCAATAAAGCAATTCTGCATTTAATCCTTCTGACAGTAAATTTTCTAACTCGTGAGAAATATGTTACGCGTACTACACTGTACGTGTACTATACGTATTTTCACTCACAGTTTTACGAACATTTAATGGTACAAACAGATATCTATTTATCTCAAATGACGCAATTTCGCAGCAACTGTTAAGTATGACGAGAAGATAGCACATTTAAAACAATAGCTGAAAGAAGTGAAATTTTTCAAACATAGCTAAACTGATGCTTTATATTTAATAACGAGTTGAACCTCTATTCCTCTGTATAACTTTCACCATACGATTCCACCATAATGATTTGTACAACTTTTTCACAACACAATACTGCCTCTGCCCATTTGTCATGAAAGTAATAATTAAAGCCACCGATTAAAGGACCATCAAAATTAAGTCCTTTCTCGGACAACTATCAACGTATCAACGTATCATTCAAAAGCCTATTAATGGAAAAACAAATTTCTTTTCGTCCGACAGTGTATTTCTTCAGATGACTCTGTAAGAAAGACAAATCTGAAAAGATCAATTGGGTAATGAAATTTTCGCAACTGGTAATGTGAAGATTAAGAAGAGAGCAATCCTCGTTGCTAGATCGTGCGAGTGTGTTTATGCAAATCGATATTTTTATAAAGATAAATGGAAACTAGAGATACTTTCTATTCACATTCGCCCACATCGACCCTTTTTCACCTTCAAATTCCCCAATAAATACATAATCCAGCAGACTTTCGAACCTGACAGTCCTCCAATCGCGAGAAACCCGCTTCGAGCCAAATACCACGCTCGATGCCACCCCTTTTGACAATCGTTCGCGAAAAAGGGACCAATTCCCGCCACGTTTTTCCCGCTGCACATACCATGGGTACAGCAAATCGGCCGTCGTTCGCGATTTCATCCCATTGTACGGCCGTGGGGAATGAAGGAAAGGGAATAAGAAAAGTATCTACCCTTCTCTCCACCTCTTCCCCCACACACTATCTATCGATCTCACCTGAACGGCCGAATTTCTTCTATTTCTCTTTTCCCACGCTTAAACGACCGTGTGTTGTTGCGATTTTTCAGAATGCTGGCAACTCGTGATAAAAAGCGTAAACGTACCGGCGACGGTGAAGGCCGACGACACCGATTACGTGATCCTGGACTGCGACTACGATCTCGAGAACACGCCGAGCAAGGGATTAGTCGTGAAATGGTTCTTCAACACCAACGAAGTGGCTTACCAATGGATATACGGCAGGGAGCCTTTGGCCGGGGATACCGCGCGGAAGTACATCGACCTGAAGTACAAAGCCAGCGACGATCCGTACACCAAGTACCGAGCCATGAAATTGAATAAGCCCGGTATCGATCTTACCGGCGAGTACACGTGCGTCATATTCACTTTCGCGGACGAGCAGTCCGCAAGCGCCTCCATGGTCGTGTATTGTAAGTATCCCCGCTATTTACGGCCAACCGACCATTGATTTACGATCCTTTATGCCGATTTCTACCGAACGGTACGCGGCGGGTCCAATTATCCTTTCCAACCGCGCGCGCCCCGTAGTTTCGCCGATTTTTTCTTTTTTCTACCTTTTTCGCCGCGCTCTTTTCTTTTTTTTTTTATTTTCTTCTTTTACTAGCCACGCCATTCGCAGCGATCACGCGGATCTCTTATTCCCGAATACCTGTCTCGCGTCGACGATGAACGATCGCGTCTTTCGTCTTTCGTTTTCGACTCTTTCCTGCTCCCTTATCGTGTCTCGCCGAAACACTTTCACCGTGTGCAAAGGACCGCGATATTAATCTATTGCGCTGGAACGACGTGCCCGTGTCGAGAATCTTTTGTCCCAAAAAAAAGTTGCAAATATTTTCTCAGTTTTGAGTACATTTTCAGTATACACCCAGGCAAAACAAATAATAAATTTATTACTTCTCAATAATTTCTATCCGGTGATATCGTACCGACGAAGTTCAAAAGGAAAGCGACGAATTATTGTATACGATTTTGGTCACTCGTTATGGTCCGCAATCAGTCGCCAGCGCGAGTGGTTAACCACTTGCGCTGTAATGACGTGCCACGCACGTTGAGAATTTTTTTTGTTTCAAAATTGTAATATTTTCTCAGTTTTGAGTATATTTTAAGTATAAGCCCAGGCAAAACAAATAATAAATTTATTACTTCTCAATAATTTCTATCCGGTGATATCGTACCGACGAAGTTCAAAAGGAAAGCGACGAATTATTGTATACGATTTTGGTCACTCGTTATGGTCCGCAATCAGTCGCCAGCGCGAGTGGTTAACCACTTGCGCTGTAATGACGTGCCACGCACGTTGAGAATTTTTTTTGTTCCAAAATTGTAATATTTTCTCAGTTTTGAGTATATTTTAAGTATAAGCCCAGGCAAAACAAATAATAAATTTATTACTTCTCAATAATTTCTATCCGGTGATATCGTACCGACGAAGTTCAAAAGGAAAGCGACGAATTATTGTATACGATTTTGGTCACTCGTTATGGTCCGCAATCAGTCGCCAGCGCGAGTGGTTAACCACTTGCGCTGTAATGACGTGCCACGCACGTTGAGAATTTTTTTTGTTCCAAAATTGTAATATTTTCTCAGTTTTGAGTATATTGTAAGTATAAGCCCAGGCAAAACAAATAATAAATTTATTACTTCTCAATAATTTCTATCCGGTGATATCGTACTGACAAAGTTCAAAAGGAAAGCGACGAATTATTGTATACGATTTTGGTCACTCGTTATGGTCCGCAATCAGTCGCCAGCGCGAGTGGTTAACCACTTGCGCTGTAATGACGTGCCACGCACGTTGAGAATTTTTTTTGTTCCAAAATTGTAATATTTTCTCAGTTTTGAGTATATTGTAAGTATAAGCCCAGGCAAAACAAATAATAAATTTATTACTTCTCAATAATTTCTATCCGGTGATATCGTACTGACAAAGTTCAAAAGGAAAGCGACGAATTATTGTATACGATTTTGGTCACTCGTTATGGTCCGCAATCAGTCGCCAGCGCGAGTGGTTAAATCCGCGACTTCGTAAAGATTAAACAAGAAATTATGTTCCCGTCTTTCCAGCTGACTCGACCGCAAATACTGAATCCTAGATCGCAATATCGACGTCAACAATGCGGCACCGAAATGTCAGCTTTCAGCTGAGATTATTAATATAATCCACGGATTATCGATACTTCTTTTATTTTCTTTTTTTCCTTTCTTTTTTTTTCTTTTTTCTTTTGGCGGATATGAAATCGGGATTGCCGATAGTGTTGAGTCAGGGGGTAGTTTCGCTCCTCTCTCTCTCTCCCTCTCTGCTGTCTCTTTTCCTCCTTTTCGGCCACCATTCTCTCGGAGGGATCGATTGTTCCTTGAGGAACCGTTTAAAATGTTTCAAAGGGGAATCGAGCTGGTCGGTCACGTTCCTTCGGCGAGCAGAATATTATCGATAAAGAACGACGTAATTTCTCTTTTGCCTGTTGTCATTCGAAGAAGGGGTTGGTAATTTTCGCAGTGATTTAGGACGCGACGGTGGCAGACGAGAGGATAGAATCGGGGGCACAGATTCCGATATCCGTTTCACCGAGAATATTGTCCAGTCAATATCGGGTATCAAAAAGCATCGTTCAAGAGACGGTGCGGCGTAAGACACGATTAGACAGAGAGCAGTCTATTAAAAAGTTTTCGGGTACGGGGAAAATTTATGGTCGTCTCACAAGGCAATTCCAATAAAGACGGACCGTTAAATGTGATATAAAGTGATTCGAATGATGAGCCTCTCGGTATAACAATTTAGTATCTAAATATTAAATTATTAAGTATCTAAAAATTAAATTATTAAGTATATCTAAAAATTAAATTATGAAGTATCTAAAAATTAAATTATTAAGTATATCTAAAAATTAAATTATGAAGTATCTAAAAATTAAATTATGTCCGTAATATCTTAATTATTTCTACTTCTATCGTTCGTTTAATATTTTAATATTTTAAAGAACATTACATTGTACCCTTTCAACAGAAATGGTCTGCCAAAACTACCAAAGTTGTAGAAATGAGCGATAATATAATTTTTCTTACAAATCTCACGGATATAGAATGGTGTTTTTCGGAGAGATTTTAAACGATTTTTTTGTAAAAATGTATAAATAAAAGCTTTTGCACTTTATTGTATTGCAAGGTTTTTCTATTATTTCTCTTTTTGTTCTTTTTTATTTTAGTGCTCTCTGATGGAAATTTTATGCTTCAATCGCTGGTAGTTTTAGTGTTAAAAACATAATGGGTTTTGGAACAGGTTTTTCTGCACGAATGTACACTTGATCCAGCGAGAATACCAGACTGTTTACGAAATGAAACTAAAAGTCAGATTGTCCTTCATTTTCTTGGAAAATATTCCTCTTGACGCGAGTAATACTTATTAACGTCAAATTTATCCTATCAAGAACGAAAGGCCAGTAACGAATTGGAAATACGGAATCAATTGTTCATTCTCTCGTTTCTAATACCGCGTATTTCTAACAGAACACGGAGGATCGATCGTTAATTATTTGTTATCGTAGGTCCCTGAAATTGCACGTAGTATCTCGTAATTTCATCGAGAAGCAACGAACCTATGATTTAATTCAGTGATTAAAAACACAGCCAAAGCCCCGCCGAGGGAAACCGAAATAATCCCGCGACTATAATCCAATTTTCGTTTCGCGCAATTTTTCAGTGACGCTTTCGCATCGCCTATCGATTTTGCATTTTCTCTTCTCTCTCTCTCTCTCTCTCTCTTTTTAATCCTATGGCTGAGATAAATTCTTTCTTTGCCGGTGTTAAATAAAGCAGGAATAAACGCAAGCGAAATGCAATGGGAAACGTGCTGAAAAAAGAATGGAACCGAGAACAGAAATATATGCTCGGTGTACGATTTGCTGACTTTAAAGCTCCGCCGCACTCGCCCTCGCGAGAAGATATAAACGAGTGTGTTAGGGTGTATCGCGTGTTGCGCTCGCGACGCGTGATAAGTACGCAATATTTGTCGAGTCGTGCGGCATTTTTACACGTCGCGCGTAGTTTGACGTGACACGTTCCGCGAGCCAGAGTGACGTTGCGTGAAATAATTCCTGAGATTGCAACGCGACACGAAACGAGAAGGGCGCCGATCGAAGCCGCAATTATTCGTCTCGCGCGCGTAATTAACGCGTAATGAAAAATACTCGCGTCGATGAACGGATAACCACGACGAACGATCGAGGAGCACTGATTTATTCAACGAATTATCAACTCTTACAACCTCGAAGATCTTCGCTGAAGATCTGTATTTAAATTGCAGGGAACGATGCGTGTGTTCTGTCATAAGTCAAGTTACGGACACGTATCGATAAATAATTGCTCGACAAATTCCCGCCAATCAAATCCGTGTTGCCATTGAAACGCACATCGTATTAATAGAATAGGATTATTTGAGAATTTGTAATCACGTTATAATCATGATACAGCGTAAATTCGTCAAGTGTTGCCTGTCGATCTCGATGAAAATTGTACGTAGAATTTTCAGATTATTCGGGGGTTAATTAATAATAGCGCGTGACAGCATGATTAACACAGGATCCATAATGATATCTTTATGGGTGGGAATCGTTCGGTTTTCGACATCGGGCAGATATAAATGAAATTTTGATTAAATAAGCAAATTACCCTTGAAAAACAATTATACATTCCTCCGGCGAGATAATTAGATTAGTGAAAATTAACGTATACGAGAACGATGACTTTCCTATTGAGCAGCGGCAATTAATTTTACTAAAAACATTATCTAACGGATATAAATTAATTACCAAGTTCGCGAGGGATATGCAATTACAAAATGCCATGATGAAATCAATTTCACATCTCGAGCGTTATCGGGTTCTAATTAATGAAAATTAATATAGTTAATATCTTTAAAATTGTTTAAGCATCGTTTTCAATGTAATATCCTCCCCCCCCCCTGTTCGTCCAGATTGCATAGTGACGTGGCAATTTGAACTTATCAAAGCATTTTATTACGAAATTTCATGCCCCAACGATTCCATTCTCGAAAGGCGCAATTAACTTGTTTGTTTATCAGTTTCTTAGCTTCGCTTGCCTGCCCTTTTGACTTGCAACTGCCCGCTTTTAATTAAATCATATTCCAGGTACGTTGCGTAACGTGAAGTCGAAGGGAACGATGTGAAATTTTGCAACGTGTATCTCGTGACGTGCAATTTAATCCCAACGATTATAATATCAATGAACGTTCGTTTAAATAAAAATTCCTTCACCGGCCGTAATTGATTAAAAAGCTAGTAACAACTCGATTTATTTCTAATCATCCATCTTTATTCTCAACGTCTCGATTTTATATTTTCGCTCGCTTCCAAATTCTCCCTCGACTAAAAGATATACTTTGCCCCTTCGAGCACGACGTAATTGCCAGTTCGAAGTCTGTAGATTCTCGTACACATACGTGACTGAAAGCGAGGATGATACCGTCGATGGATGGCATCACGTTCGAGTATTCTTCGACAATAAACTCGATGAGTAATTATCGATCCGTGAAAGAGGAGCCGCGCATCGCTTGGCATGCAAGCAACACGCAGGAGATCAAAACGTTATCCTTTTCGAAGTAACGGCAAATATTTACCCCGATTCGAGTTCAAGTAGCGTGTCTCGCAGACAAATTATTTCGTCGATCGAACAAGCGACTCGCGGCGAAAAATAATTTCACAGTTTGCCCGATCCTTTGAAATTTTCGCTGAAAATAAAATTGGAACACCGATCGACCCTGTTACCGACTTCTCCCCCGATTGAATTCGCTCTTAAATGTATTTAAATATATTTATAATTATATATAATTATTTAATATTTTATAATTTATAATTTTATAATTTTTATATTTGATATTTTATAATTTATAATTTTATAATTTATAATTTTATAATTTTTATATTTGATATTTCATAACTTATAATTTTATAATTTTTGCATTTGATATTTTATAATTTATAATTTTATAATTTTTATATTTGATATTTCATAATTTATAATTTTATAATTTTTATATTTGATATTCCATGATTTATAATTTTATAATTTTTGTACCTGATATTTTATAATTTACAATTTTATAATTTTTATATTTGATATTTCATAATTTGTAATTTTGTAATTTCTATATTTGATATTTTACAATTATTTATAATTATATATTTGTAATAATTAAACATCTTTAAATATATTTAAATATATCGAATTCGTACAATATCCAAACACACACGACGCGTTCAAAATGAAGAAAGACAATTATTCAAAATCACGAATTTGCACAAACGTGTATGTATAAACCACGCGGATTGATATCAAGTTGAAGAGTGTCGCAATGAATTTACAATGCTGATAATCCCTCGGGGACTCTTCGCCAAACAGCGAGTTAATCAATTCATTGAGTCGTCGTTATTTCGTATGAAATCAGAATAGTTAGTTGGCCGAGGCTCGACAAACTACTCGAGCTTTCGGCGCGATACCCCTCTCTTTCGCGTCGTGTACAAGTGGTAGAAAGCGCGCGTTTAACTTTCGAGCCGGAACTTTCGAGCATTTTAATGCTTCTGCCCCGAGCCAACGTTTTCCGGGTTGGCCGGGAGGAGGAAGCGGAGACTTGGTTTTAGAATGTTTCAAGTTGTTTCGCGAGGATGGTACAAGTCGCGGGCAATTTTGTATTTCTTTCTCTCTCCTCTCAACTACCATCTCTACATGAAAGTTAAGCCACACGGTTTCTACCAAAGAAAACGCTGCGCCCAGCCTCTTCGAAAACTTCTACCTACCCTCCGAGAGATGAACTTGAACCATCCGAGCCTCTCAGCCGAGATACCTGATTCCGTGAAATTAATATCTTTCGCCCCGCGTCTTATTACACCTCTTGCCTCGCCGAAAAACTTCCCCTCGTGCAGTAATATTCCTCGCGATGGACGAACGTCCTCCCATTATTTCTCCGAGGCACTCGAAGCAAGTGCGATTCATACACGCGGAGTTGAGAGTCTCGAACGATAAATACAAACGATCAACGCTCGCGCGAGAGAATATTGTATCGAGGGGGAATTCATTTCGACTGTTAACCGCGCTGGAAAAAAAAACATACACGCAATTTCACGTGAAAATATTCCCGATCAATTGTCGTATTTTCAATTGAATTCGACGAAGCGATCGTATAAATTCTCCAGCTGTCGTTTACAGTTAAACGAAATGATCTTGAATAGGTAAAACAGCTCGGAGACCACTGTTTCGAATAGAATCGACATGGAATCGACATTGTATATGATCGATTGATCCCGGCCAACGATCTAACAAATCTGTTTCAAATCAGTGCTGTAGATTGAATGTTTTTTTGTTTTTTTTTTTTTTTTTTTTTTTAACCAGCCTTTGTCTCGGAGAAAATTGTCAACTTGGTGTTGCACGCGTGGGGTGGCACACTTGATTCAGAATCGGACCAATGTCTCTCGATAAATTGATATGGAGTAACACCACAATAGGGATAGATTTACATTCAACAACGGGGATAGCGTTTCCAACGATTTCACCCTTCAATAAACAAACAGAGGCGAACGAAACTTTTGCGAGGCAAAATCCAATTGTTTGGATTCGCGAAAATTGAATTTAAAAAAATTAGAAGAAATTAAAATTAAAATTGAATGTTTTAACTTGTTTGCAGTCTACTCGCGCTGAATATTTTTTCTTATTTGCAGTAAGTTAATTCTCCTTCTTCCGTCCGTTTTACTTTTCGTAAAGTTCACAATTACGGAGGGGGGGGGGAGGAGGAGGAAAAGATGGATCGTTTGAACGTCGCGTTTATACTCGATAATGTAACACTGCACTAAACCCAAACGGCCTCATTCATTCTCTCTCGATCACTCAGACGGCTCGTGATGTATCCTTTTAGACATTTCCTCCAATTTCCTGTTTCCGTGGAAAGATCGTACTTATGAAAAAGATTTTTCGTCCGAATCCAATCGTGAATCAGCTTCTATTTGTTACGATGCTGTGATGCAGAGTAAAATATCGTCATTACTAACAAAGTAAAATTATTGGCGTATCGTCTCTTCGTAAGTTCTAGTTTTTTGAAGATCGAGACAACGTCACGATCTTGAATATAATTTCTTTCATTTCGACACGTCGCGATTTATTTGTATCTCTTCGCGAATGATCTTCATCCTTTCATCGATTTACGTTCTTAATCGTCATTACTTGTATTTAGAGCCCTTGTTTCTGATTATTCTCTCTAACGAGAGAGGTCTCTCTCTCTCTCTCTCGTATTTCACGGTTTCGCGATATTAATATTAAATCTCAAAAGTTGCTAAAACAATTATCGCGGTACATTAATTTTATTTAACGAATCGCAAAGGGGTGTATCTAGATGAATCCATATTGATTCGTTCAGTTTCAATAAACGTATTGATGTGGCGTATCATTTACAAACATATTATGCATATTATGAAACGTTACATAAACAGGACGAGGAAAAGCTTGTTAACTACGATTAATTATATACTGCAGAATTAAACAAACAGAATCCGCTGTAAGCCTTGCATATTCAAATTAATTGGATTCTGAAATTGACGCGAAAAGCAGAACAAGACAAAAGGAGATTGTAATCAGACAGATCCTCGTCGATTTTTATTCATCGGTCAACGAGGAATATGAAAATTAAATCGAAATATTCCATTACATATTTAGTGGAAACTAAAGTGTTCAAACTGGCGTAAACGAAACGCCAACTACAGCGCCAGACAAATAATTTCTCAAAAGTCTATCGAATGCTGGCAAAAAGTTGTGCCCTATGTGAAAAAGGTAAGTAAAAGGAGAGAAAAGAGGAACATTTTTTCGTTGCCTTGTTTTCGAAGAAATTGAGTTTTAAAACCCCGATTGAAACGCGTTGGTTGTCGATGAAATGTCGACGATTCGCTCCGTTTCAACTGGTTTTTTTCTCTAAAAACGAGACTTCAAATGAAAAAAATTTCATCCCATATTTTCACAATATATTTTTTCATGTAGGATAATCTCTCGTTCCATTTATGATTCTCTAAACACTGTCCCAGATACTGAAAATGGAACACGGGCAGATTTTTACTTCGGACGAAAAGATTCTTCCAACGAACCCACAGTTTTCAATTTTTTATTTCGTCAACTGTCAAAGTTGTGAGATTTAAGCTTCCAGATCTAATTCCAGATCTTTTCCGATTACTCGGAGAAGAATTTGACGTAATTCCGTTCGATGTCGAATGCATCAAAATTATATTTACATCTGTCGTACGTGAAATATCGATATGCTCTCTTAACGGTGAGTGGCAAATTTAAGAAGAGTCTATCGTGATGAATTCGAAGCAACGAAGAAAAAGAGAGAGAGAGAGAGAGAGAGAGAGAGAGTGAAAAGCGAGAAGAAATAAAAAATCAAACAGGATCTGGTACGACTGTCCGGTGTCTACGGTAGAATTCACTTTTCAGCCGCTGTCCAAGCCGGTGGCTCGACGTTTGGGCTATCATTCTCGATGACGCGAGCATAACGGCGCCAGGGAAGCCATATAATTTGAACTTTTCACGGTGACACGCGCGCAATTTATTTCCACTCCCCCTCTCGGGCCGCGTTTTACCTTGCCGGCCTCGCGGCTGGCCACTCGCGCTCGAAAAATAAAAATTGCCGACCGTCGCAACGAAACGGGGTTCTACCTAGAGATGGAACGAGAACACAAGACTGAAGAGAGAGAGAGAGAGAGACTTGAGAAACGTGCGACATTATCGCGATAATGCAGCGTCGTCTACCGCCAAAGTAGCACGCTGTATATCCATTACTATTACCTTTTTTATTTTCATTGCCGTACGTGTGACCGCCGCGAAATAACCACTTTCAGACCTTGTGTCCTCTGTCCCGATTCGATGGACGATCATAAATTCCTCTCCGCTGATCCTTAATAGCCCTCGCGGAATTGAACGTTGGATTCCTTCAGCCGGATCTGAAAACGCTTCGCTCTTTAACGCGTTTCTTAACGGCGATCGAAGTGTAAAATTCGTGGCAGGGAAACGAAAGCAACAGGGGCAAGTTACAATGCAACAAAGAGCGCGAGCTAAGGATCGTTCGAGCCTCTGAAAAATACGCCAGTGTAAGTACGTAAAATTCCCACGGAAAATTCTAAATCGATCGTTTTGGATCATTTCAGAACAGTAGTTTCGGTATCGAGATTTCATCCTACGAATTCAAGGATCAGGATGGAGCTTGATGTCATTTTTGATACATTAACTGTCGAGTGAATTTCGTTGTTAACGAAAAGAGCTTGACCTGGATCATCGTCGTAGCGACAATTGACATTTCTAACAAAAATCTTGTCGTCCCAATGACATCCCCCGCCATCTTAAAAACGAAATACGATAGTTGAAGAAACTGGAATAAATTAGTCAATCCTCGCGAGTGGTTTTCATCGGTCCCCTCTCCAGAAATTCGACAGAAAATTTCATACGGACCGAGGACAAGGCATAGGATGCTTCAGGATGGACAATCGTCACAGTCAATTACATAGGGCACTTTGAAGGAACAATGTGTGTCACTCGAACAGTCCCCGTTAGTATCTGTCCGAGGGTTAAAATCACTTTGTAGCGATACTTCGTGAAACTGAAATTGTTTCAGACAATTTACAATGCAGATGCGCGAAGTGACTGGCCTCCGCTCGCGCAAATACCGTTCCTTTTACCGAAAGGGAAGTTTTGCGTAACCGCGGGGTCGGTCAAGTTTTAAGGGAATCCTAGGTGTAGTTCGAACAAAGGATTTCTTGTATTCGCTGAAATTCGATTGTTACCGAAGTTATCGGTTCGTCCATTTCCTGAAATTGGCAAACGACGGAACGAGCCGAAACGAATTTAACTTTCCCTCGTCTTCGTTTGATTTCTTTCCGTGGACAGACACTGCTCCGCGTAGCCAGTCTGAGGCGAGCCGAATTCTCGTCGCAAATAGACTGGCGAAATTCGTCGAAACAATTCGCCCGCCTCAAATTAGAATTGACCGTGGAACGCGAGAAGGCGAGAAGGGAAAAAATCGAACAGGTGCGGACGAAAGATTCAATTTAGAGCTAATGGAACGCACATGTCACGGAGTTCCCTCCGCGCCAGCTAGCGTATAAAACTATTGGCAGTTACATTTGTGTACGTCTTCGGCTTTCCCATCTTTCGCTTCGACTCGAGTTTACGACTTCTACTGCGTATTATAATGGGCGTTTCGTAACTTGCGGCATCCACTTCGGGAGCTGATTGTACGCCTAAAAATAATGAAAACAAGTCGTACATCCTACCTCCCTGTTGCATATTGGCAATTGGAGAAATTGTTCTTTTTCAACCGCTTGCGCTGGCAACTGGTTGCGCGGACCATAACGAGTGACCGAACCGTATACAATAATTCGTCGCTCTTTTTTTCCTTTTGAGCTCGCCGGTGCGATGTCACTGGATCGAAATTATCAAAAAGTAATATACTCATCATACGTTTTACACTTAAATATATTTAGAACCCGGGTTTACATTTAAATATACGTAAAACTGAGAAAATGTTGCAAAATTCGGGACAAACGTGACACGTCGTTCCAGCGCAGGAGGTTAAAACGTCTGTCACTTGCGGAATGCTCTGTACTAAACGTGGACTCGAACGAATTTTCGATATCGTGGATAAAATACACGGCAAAAACTTGTCCAAGTATATTTATTTTTTACTAACACGATGGCTATAAAATTTTTTATAAACAAATTTTGAACAAAACGACGTTATAATTATAACAATCGATATTTTTAAACAATTCAACAAACTGTAGCAATACATTTTATACTAGAGTCACGGTTAGAGAAGAGTTCAGTTAACAAAATATCGGAAATGTAACTTCTTCTTCCGTGTTGCGAGTCGGATATCTTCGGGATTGTGGCAATTAGCTAAGTATTAGTTTAACTAGGTTAACGCACACAGGGTTACCGAACCATCTTCTATATTAACTGTGGCATAACCTGAAGCAGTAACTTCTGAAAACAACGTCGAACATGATCAAAACTGCACTGAAATGGAAAGATAACATGCACGACTCGTGAAAGCAAATTATTAAAGAATAATAAAACAGCGTCTCTTTTTACGAATTTTACATTTTCATACATCGCACATATCGTCAGCTTGATTCATACATCACGCGTATATTGTGAATGCAATTCTAAACACTTTTCTAGAAGAAGAAGAAAAGGTTGGAGGCACGAATAAATTTTTCGAGATTTTAGAAAGGAAACAGACAGACAACGCAATTAAAAAATTATCACTCGCTACTGAGAAACATTTCGAAACGTTCGGGAACGAGGCTGGTACGTTTTCGCTCGTTAAGTGATATCTGAATCAGTTGTTACAGTACTTTGCGTAACAGTTACGAAATAGCAATGAATCGGTTATGAAATCTGAAAAACATTGAATTTATTCGCCGTGATGCAATACGTTGCCGAAGAAACATGCAGGGATACATTAAACGATTTCCGATACGGTTTTAAAATATGTGTATACGAAAACGAACAGGTCTGAATAAAAATTGCCATCAAATAGAGCATTGTCTAGGGTACGTAAATTCGTTGAACGTGCGACGAATAAAATTTCACAGTTGCTTTTGCAACAATAGCCGAACGTACGTATGTACATGCGTAGCGTTTGCCTGCTTACGTGTCCGAATCAGACGAACAGTTCGGAAATCATTGTCGAACATTAAGCTTTATCGCCTGTGCTGCGCGCGCCGTCGAATTTATTTTACCGATTTGTCTTATAACCAATAAGCCCGCTGTAGAAATGGCAAATAAAAACCAAAGAGAATTGAAAGCGAAAAAGTGGGAGGAAATGCTTTGAATAAATTCCGAGTGCTTGGTTTCTACAAAGCATGTATACTACGATACGCAACGATGCACCGTGTCCAATGATTGTAGGAATTGGAACGTATGAAAAATAAAATGCTAAGAATAATTGGTAATAGTTTCCGAAAATGTTAGAAGAATGGAATATAATAATATCATAATAATGTTATAAATATTTTAATACGACAGTATAATAATAATGATACATAAAATAATAATATTATTTTCACAAACTGTTGAAAGTTTGATCCTTAGTTTTTCCTTATACGCTGTACGTGAACGTGAAAGCTGATGGCGTAATTCTGTATTTCTTTTTCCAATGGAGAATCTCTCGCCAAGGAAAATATTTCGTTCAGTAAAAAGAGAAATTATTAGGAATTTGATGTATAATACCTACCGTTTGTTAAATTGAATGAAACTTGTTTGTTCCAGCAACGGAGGACAAATTCGATCTTGTATATAGAAAGAAAACTATAGATGATAAGGACGGGGTGGAGATAACGTGCATGGCAGAAGGACTATATCCGCAACCCACTCTAGATATATCCATCGAGTAAGTACTCCAACAAGCTTTCCAACCCCTCAGCCGTGCGCCACGGTAAACTACCTAATTTTCTGATACTTTTAGATCTTGATAAAAACCAACTTCCGCTTCGTTGTTAACGAATTAAACGTCCGCGCACGAAGCAACGCGAATCTCGCTATCGTCTTAGTTTAAAAAAAAAAAAAAAAAAAAAAGAGAGAGAGACAGACCGAAACTCTCTAACTTGCAATTACTTTCGATAGTTTGAACGAAACGTTCAACGTTGTATAAATAAATAAACAATCAAACGAGGAAAATCGTGCACACTCGTGGAAATTCTAAATTTTTGCGACGACAGAGTAGAAACGTGAAAGATTTCTGTTGAACACGTGAACACGGTGATAATATCCAACGCGGCCGATGTAACAATTTTAATAACAAACGCTCTTTTACGCGGATCTCGCGTACAACGCGGGACGTGTAAGAAAAATATAAACGACGAGAGCGTTCAAACGAAGCTAAATGGAAAGATTGTCTTATTTTAACGCTGGAAACCATCCCCTCCCCCACCCCTCCCTAGCGATAACAACGAAAATTATGAAACAGTCTCGTCGCCGTGTTGTCTGTAACAATAAACCTGGAATACAGACCGTGTAAAGGTACAGAACGAACGACACACAAGCGTTTTCTTGTTATTTTAAATATTCGTAACGTCGCTCGGAATGAAATATCGAGAATTGTAAGTTTTCGATCGTCTGCAATTGTCATTCTCACGTGATCAAATATATATATATATATATAAAAATGTACAAAGTTCGCGATCGATGTCAACGATTCTTCGGTGATGAAAATTTCCATAATCCCTCCGCCGTGTTAAAATACGGCGAGAATCTCGAATTTCACGATCTCCGTCTAACATCGAAATTCGTTCCAAAGATCAACGCCCAAAGTTTGCAAGAACAACAACAACAAGTAACAACAAGTAACAACAGTAACAACAGGGAAGCAAGACAGGGGCGTGCGTCTCGGAAATAACATTAACATGCTAATAGCCGCGCGTTCGGCCGACATATTGCACGATATTTCGGGTTGGTACGTGGCCCGCGATAATTTTGCCAACGTCGCTTCCATTGCAGGGGTGTCCCGGAAAAGCAAACAGCGAAGCCTACCGTTACGCTGCGTGACGATGGACTGTACGATATCTTATCACGAACGGCCTTGCTGGACGAAGATTTACCGGAAGCAGCGATTGTCAAATGCTTGCTCGGTATACCGAAGGCGAACTACAACGTTTCCCACCAAACCGTCTACTATCCCGGTTAGTATAAACCGTATTTTAATCTATCCTATCTATCTTCGTCTTCCTCTCTCTCTCTCTCTCTCTCTCTATCTCTCTGTCTCTCTGTCTCTCCTTCTCTCTATCTATCTATCTATCTATCTATCTTTCTCCGGTCTACGTTATCTTTCTCTGTCGCACGCCACCGGAAGCGTTTTACCTTCGATCTCTTCATATTGCAGCGGGAAATGGGGGAGGGGAGGGGGGAGGGGGAGAACAAGGGGGAGAGAAATAGAAAAGAAGAAAAAATGGAATAGCTCGTTAATGAGGTTGGGATTAAGGGGAAGTGCAGCTCGCATTTACCGCGAATTAACGATGTTTTATCTCCCTCTCCCTCCCCCTCCCACCACCCACCTCCCCGCGACTCTTGGAAAATCGATTTACGGTTTAACCCTTTAACTGGAACGCGGCTCGGCTTGGCCGCCGGAGTTTCGCGACATAAATATTTGCCCCGGCCAAGTGTCGCTCTTTCATAACCGCGATGAATTCGCCGAATGGCTTTTAATCGACGTTTCTCTCCTTCGCTTCGAAAGATATTCGACAGTTGCCATTCATTTCGGTTCGCGACGACAAACGCGTTGTTCGATCGAGGAATAAGATAATTTCTTTCACGGCTTGGCTAACGTGGTAACGTTGAATGAGTTGACTTTAACATTAACGAAAAGCCGAAAATCACGTAGTGTGATTGTTCGTTGGAGCAATTATTCGAACGACGATGATTGACGCATATATATATATATATATATATATATATATATATATATATATATATATATATATAAATTATTTATATATATATATATATATAAATTATTTATATATATATATATATATAAAGAAGTGTGACGAACGTATTTTTTCTAACAACCGTGGCTTCGACTTAACATTGTTGAATTACAGAGCTGCGCTATCGTCAAACACTGCGCGCGCGACTCCTCGCAAAGTGAGTACCGCACAGCTTGATAACTAAAACCGTGCTACCGAATATCAATTCGTGTTGCGCATTGAAATGTAATGTGACGATTGTCAGTGTAGATAACACGTCGCCAATGTGTCTCCGTGTTTAACGTCCAATAATATTCGAAGAATCCTCCTGTTTAGCGTGCAATCGTGCCTCCTGTGTGTACATGTTTTCTGTACCGTGCAACAAACAACAAGCGTCAATACAACAAATTAAACGTGATCGATTGTCAGCAAAATCAAGCCTATACGTACATATATATATATGTATATGCACGTGTGTGCATCTGTTTGCGTGTGAGTACGTGTGTGTGTGTATGAGTGCATGTGTACATGTTTACGCGTCACGATACGCATCGTTCGTGCCGCGTACAACGAAACGTTAACGTCAACGTTGAATTTCAAAGCGATATCTTCCTTTGGGTCAGTAAATAAACCATCCCCTCTCCTCTAACCCGACTACTCCGGAAATTTACGTGTCTCTTTTTTTTTCTTTTTTTTTTTTTTTTTTTTTGGTCACGGCTCTATCTTTTCAAGGGACGATACACGGCCGATGTTCCGCGCTCTTCCACGAGGAAATATTGCAACGCCATCGGACGGATTTCCGGCAAGGCACGTTCACTTCTGACCGAATTAGTTCCTCGCGCAGAACGATAATAAAGCGACGCGGGAAATGACGAAAGCCACGCGGCGCGAGAGTTTCGCGAAAATTCGCGTTTTTCGTAAAAAAAAAAAAAAAAAAAGAAAGGAGAAAAAGGAAAAGAACTTTACGATTTATTCCTTACAACCAAGACAACAGGGAATGCTTGAGAATCGTCGAGCTGAAAGTCTATCGTTGAAACGGGGCTAGGTATAGTTCGAATGTTTCAACGTTGAATTCTTCTGACGAGTATGACGAGTTCATTTTCATCAATTTAAAGGATTGCCTTCAAAGGAAAGTTCGGTAAAAAATCTTGTATTACTTAGCATTAGAACCAGAAAAAAAAGGATAATTTTAGTAACGTGTTGGAATTGATTATTGAATTTTCGATCGATGGTCTTCATTTGTTTCCTCGCAACCCGTGTCAAAGTCATTAACCTTCTTGCCACGCACGTCGAGAATTTTTTGTCCCAAATTGCAATATTTTAAGTATATTTAAATGTAACACAAGAAAAAAGGCCAAACAAATAATTAAGTTTGTTACTTCCTAATCATTTCGATCCAGTGACATCACACCGACGAGTTCGAGAGAGAAAGAAAGCGACGAATTATCGTATACGGTTCGGTCACTCGTTATGGTCCGCGAATCAGTTGTCAGCGCAAGTGGTTAACCACCTTTATCCCAAATTTTTTATTCCAAACTGTAATATTTCCTCAGTTTTAAGTATATTTAAATGTAACACAAGAAAAAAGGCCAAACAAATAATTAAGTTTGTTACTTCCTAATCATTTCTATCCAGTGACATCACACCGACGAGTTCGAGAGAGAAAGAAAGCGACGAATTATCGTATACGGTTCGGTCACTCGTTATGGTCCGCGAATCAGTTGTCAGCGCAAGTGGTTAACCACCTTTATCCCAAATTTTTTATTCCAAACTGTAATATTTCCTCAGTTTTAAGTATATTTAAATGTAACACAAGAAAAAAGGCCAAACAAATAATTAAGTTTGTTACTTCCTAATCATTTCGATCCAGTGACATCACACCGACGAGTTCGAGAGAGAAAGAAAGCGACGAATTATCGTATACGGTTCGGTCACTCGTTATGGTCCGCGAATCAGTTGTCAGCGCAAGTGGTTAACCACCTTTATCCCAAATTTTTTATCCCAAACTGTAATATTTCCTCAGTTTTAAGTATATTTAAATGTAACACAAGAAAAAAGGCCAAACAAATAATTAAGTTTGTTACTTCCTAATCATTTCTATCCAGTGACATCACACCGACGAGTTCGAGAGAGAAAGAAAGCGACGAAATATCGTATACGGTTCGGTCACTCGTTATGGTCCGCGAATCAGTTGTCAGCGCAAGTGGTTAACCACCTTTATCCCAAATTTTTTATCCCAAACTGTAATATTTCCTCAGTTTTAAGTATATTTAAATGTAACACAAGAAAAAAGGCCAAACAAATAATTAAGTTTGTTACTTCCTAATCATTTCGATCCAGTGACATCACACCGACGAGTTCGAGAGAGAAAGAAAGCGACGAATTATCGTATACGGTTCGGTCACTCGTTACGGTCCGCGAATCAGCTGTCAGCGCAAAGGGTTAAGACGATCCGTCTTCGCCACGCTAATAAACACCAGAAATACGCGTAATTCGCACAAGCGACAAAAAGAAAAGAAAGGACGGGACCGTTTGGTTTTGGAATCTATCGGGACGCTCGCCGACGTGAGCAAACCCCAGAACCTCGGTGGCCTTAATCACCATTCTGGACCGCAACCGCGAGCCGACGTTGGCCAAAATCATCTTAATCAAGCGTACAGCGTTTCAGCTTATTATACGTGTCCCTCCTATTATCCTGGCAACGTCTGATCCCGACAAGATGACATTCCAGCTACCCGGCAGCCGGGTTCAAAGGGCAAAGTCCTAAGAGGGCCAGCCTGAGCGCCGATGGGTCAAGTAGTGGGCGTTGACAGTCTTGGCGTGTGCATCACGTTTACTCACAGACGGCCGGGGTATTTTGCGGTGAAACTTGTAGCCACGTCCTTCCCCTTGCCTCGTTATCATCTCGGCCGAAGAAGGGTTTTCAGTTCGTCCGGTTGCAGCGGTGGCCACGCCGCGTAGACGGAGAAGGAAAGGACTAAATTACACACAGGTTAAATTGCTTGTACTCGCAAGCAGCACGCCCCGCCTATTATCGTCCAATTTTCTCTCGCTTCGCCGGACTAAATCTTCCTTTCCTCCCTTCCTCCCCAACCTGCCACCTGTCTCTCGAGCTTTCCCTTCCGAAAGATCCAGCGGCAAGAGGCAAGAAGGAAAGAAAGGGCGGAAGAACTCTCCGGGAGAATTTGTCCTCCTTCGTGACACACGACCCCGCGCGTCGTAGAAACGCCGTTGCCGCTCGCTTTCACACGAGAGTGGATTCTTCGTTAGCCCCTTCGTTCGTCCCACGTGTTTGCCAATTTGCGCCCCGTCTATTCGACGGCCGCGCACGTGACGAGCATCGCGATCCGCCTCGTTGGTCTCTCGCCCCGGCCGACTTATTATTGATACGTACCACTGGTGTCACGGCGGGCTACAGTGGCACAGACACGCGCAAATTTCTACCCGGCTAATAACTGAACCCCGGTCGTTTGATTCGGCTGGGAGATCGTTGTTGATGAAATTTTTCGACGAGTTTCCCCGTGTTATCGAATCGCGAAACTCGGTTGGAGCCTCGATGCAAGTGAACGATTAGTATTTCGTATTTAGAGATGTAGGACGTTGTTATTTCTGTTTAAGAATATTCGTGACGCACGGTGGATCAAAGTATCGACCAGCTGTTGATAAAAAATTCTCGTCCTCGGACACACCAGAATTATAAACCTTCTCGCCACGTCTGCGAATACTTTAGTTCCTTTTCACCTACGTACCTCTGTACTTTCGTCTGTCGAGTCGCCGATAAAATCATTCTTGCCAAGTTTATTGCCAAGAAATTTATCAGCAGCGTGTCGCATCTGTCTTGGAAAACTAGAGAGTGGAAAGGTTTTAAAAAAAAAATCTTCTTCAACTTATTAACAATCTGAGCAACGACTCGACGTTGTTCCAATTTATTATCTTCCTTTTTAAGAAAGATATCTCTCGAACGAAATTTTCGTTTCAATGTTCCTGTTACAATGTCTTTGCAATCATCTTCTAAATTAAAGTATATTACATCTCCTCCGTCTCGATGGATTATTACAACGTAAAAAACGTCACGTTACGTGAATGTATTATAAAAAGTTACGTGTTACATCATTTTCGTTTCCATTAACAAGGCCGCGTAATTACGTGATTCATTTTTCCAAATGTAATGGTTGCCAGGAAGTTTGACTTTCCGCATTTCTCATCGGGCAACTCGTGCTGAAAACTTAGTTCCTTCGCGTGATTATCTCTCTCACTTGTCACGAAACTAGCATAATAAAATTAAAGGACTCGTGAAGTTCCCCGAGTATTACGTGGTATAATGCAGTGCTCGTTTAACGTTGCGCCAAACCGCAAGACATTAATTATCTGGCCGAAGGAGTATTCCGTGGAAACACATATATTTATCTTCTGTTTCGATCCGCTGCAACATTACCGTGTAGCACGTTTTTAAGAAAGAGAACGCGATAAAGTACGAGAGGAAGAAAATTACCAACCGCAAGAGAAACGTCTGTCAACGTAATAATTTCGAATATATTTGAGAAAAGAAATGCTCGCGACACGTCCAAGCCTCAGAGTAAACTGAATAACCATTTTCAGTTTGTTTGTTTCAGTTTTGTTTGTTCGTTTCTACGTTAGCATTTACTGTGTTTGCTGTGAGTGCAGTATGAATATGTATAATTAGACGAACAATCTTCGTCGAACGTATGCGCATATTAAACGTGATCGTAAGTTTCCCCTGTGTCTATTTAGCCTTTCAGTCACTTATTTCGTTTGTTACTAACGATCCACAGCGTTTGTAATAATTTTTATCGTACCGTCGAACGAGTGCAAGCAACTAAATAATCGTACATACGTGGCGTATTTTACGTAAAAACTAAGAAATCCGTAGAACAACATGTACACATTGGGAAATTTACTCTGCAGCCAATCTAATCTATTCTGTTTCTTAACTTTTGTTTTCTACGTTTTCCTCCTTCATTTTTCAATCTCGCCTTCTTCCCTCTTCGCGTTGAACGCAGATGCTCGCAGATATTCCTCGAAATGAAAGCATCGAAATAAATCGTAGTGTAAAGCTTGAAAAAACTCTAGAAAGAAACTTACGTTCGGACTAACGAAATTTATACCACGAATGTGTTTGACCATTCGCTGTGGAAAAAAAAGAAGAAGAAAAAAAAACAAAACTTGGTCCATGTTGTGCGTGTAACGTGAAACATTTTGAAACTTTGTATTGCAATATATATTTGTACAAAATCCGTCTTGATCGTAGAAAAATGCATCGCCTTTGTCAACCACCTTGTATTTTCTTTCGAGTGTTTTGTTCCAAATGTTTCAAAACGTTTCGTATATATGTACCATATTCACAAAAAAGGTGAATTCGAACACTTTCACGAGCCTGAATCTGATTTCATCTGATCGTCGCTTGCCGCCTGTGTTTTCTCTCCTAACGGAACTCACTTTTCTCAATTGAATGTGAAAAGGGAGTGAGAAATAGAAAAGATGTTGACTTTTAACTGTTAGTCGCTAACCTAACTAGAACGATTCTAACACGTAACCGCGACTGGCCGATCATCACCGTTTCTCTAACACTTCTAATTACCCAGTTCGTAGAACTATATATATGCTTACTACTTGATGGACGCGAATATGTGGTGTTTATTGTGCAGGAACGCCTACTACTACTTCAACCGCTACAACGAAGCTGCAGCACAAAATGGAGATCCAAGCGCTAAACAACTCAGAGGCTGGCAATGGTGGTGGTAAGGCTTGTAAATTTCTCCTCGTCTATTCACGACATCACCACCATAAGCCACCATCGTTCATGAGAATTGGAAACTTTGACAAGATCGATAGCGTTGTCCTTTCTTGCGCGTGGGATTCCGATTCCCGGCGGCCCGGTTTCCCACGCCCGAATTTTGCTCGTGAACGTCTGAAAATCGCTTTAGATGGCCCAGCCAAGATTCCGCAGGAAACGCGCCAACGCAAGAAGCACGCGGTTTTTCTGTCCTGAGAACGCTCCGCCACCAGGAAGAAGATTCACGCGTGTCCAATAATATCCTAATTTCTTTCTTTCTCGCCGAACTCTGGGAATTGAATTCTGAGAGTTGCGACCGCGACGCGACGAAAGAAATCGCGTGGAAATGTGAAGCTGTTCTATTTTCACTTCTTCATTTCAAAAGAAATTAGATCGGTTCGTCTCGTTTTCGTGTTGTTACTTTCAATCGACAACAGAATCCGCGACGCTTCGTTTTTTTTTTTTTTTTTCGCGATTGGAAAATTACTTGACAGCCACACACGCGTGAATGTCCTCCGGATTTCAGGAAAACCGTTCGCTTCGGCCCGTATCTTTGAAACAGCTTGTTTCCAGCATCGTGTTTTCTTGCACTTTTCTTGCACATTGACGTTTGTTCCAAAGGCACCAAAGAAACGCTGTGTTCGAACGCTCTGATCATGTTAGAACTGTCCGCCATAGGCTAGCGTAGATACTGTCCTAAGTTTGTCTCACTGCTTGCATTCGATCTCCAGTTTTTTTATCTCTGCTCTACGTTCCTACGATCGATGTTACACATACGCATCGTGAAAAGCAATCCAACGATCAATTATCGACGGAACAAGGTTAACTTCAATCTCAAAAACGCGGTAGAGTAGAGCGAAATGAGAATTGACTTTGTTCAACGTGCCAAACAATGGTACAGCGTCACTTCAGTCGCATTGTCTGTATATTATTTTCTTTTTCTTTTCTTTTTAACTTCACGTAACGAGAGGATATTTCGACCGAACACTTCTTTTCGTTTGACAGAAAACTTTCGTTTCTCTGTTTTTTTAATGTTTGTTTCTCATCCTTTTCACCGTCGAAACACTTTTCAGACAAAACGATACAAACTCGATCTCATCAAAGTTCTCGAACGATGTAACCACCTAACGATTTTTCAAACATCTCGAGCACGATTAACCCACTGGCGCAACGCGTATTAACACCCTCGTCCCTCATCAACAAGTAAAACATTTATACGCTAATTATGCCCGCCTGCGCTAGCAAAATAACCAGTATTTGCACATGGTATGCGAGAGGAAATGCACACGATTCCTAGATGTAGTGAATAAATAAACACCAAGTGTCCGCAACATGCTTTATAATGGAAACTACATTTCCTCTGTCTGAATATTCTATCAGGGATTAATATTTGTACAAGTCCACTCGGTGAACGAACGCTCGTGGACAACGAGTTCGCGTTCTTTTTCTGCGCTAGGAACCGAATATAAATATATATTTAACACACCGTGAAAGATTCATTTTCAGGGAGTGGATGTAATAACTTTCAACGCAGGCGCGGACATTTCGGTTGCTTTATGATTTATCACCATCGGTCCTGATTTATCACCACCCTCTTTCGTTTCTCTCCTCCTTTCGTTCCCTTCTTTCTCTCTCTCTCTCTCTCTCTCTCTTTTCTTTTTTATTATTTAAAAAAGTTACACAAACGAACGTTCCAAGTGATTAAAGGAGGGAAAGGGAAAAGTTGCTTCGAAACGAAACACTTTTGGTGATGAATGTTCGAGTGTCGCGGATCGATACTGCGATAAACGAATCGTCTGGAATCTAGTTGACCGATCGACTTCTCGCCGTGCGATATCGTCTATATTGCGTTTCTCATTTCCTTGACAGAAGTCTTATTTCCTTATTTCCACGGTAGCCTGCGGTAAAAAAGAAAAAAAAGAAAAATAACAGGAGCCAGCAGTTTAAAAGCACGGTTCGCGACGTTACTTTTGCAAATTCATAACTCGAGAGGGCAAACGAGAACACCTAACTCGCGTAGACAGTTGTCTGTGAAAGAGAGAGAGAGAGCTTTTCGTTCAGAGTCCCGCGGGATTGAAGATTTTACAAATAAAAATGAACTCGTCACGAAGACTGGCGAGGAGAGATGTTTTAATCGAACGAGGTGGAAATCACGCGGTGACTGAGTATTTACTTTTGTTCTGTTTAATATATATCACATATATATATTCGTTTGAGATTCAGCTGAATTTATAACGTCCCGTCCTCTCGCTAAAAAAAAGATATTCGAGTTTGTCGGAAAGGGGACAACTGAAATACAACATAAACGCTTCCACTTACGACTCCGAAAAAAATATTTCTCAAGACGAGAGGAACGATTCCAATTGAATTGAATTCAAGCAGCACGAAAGTGTGAAAAATTCGAAAATATCAGACAAATATAAATAATTTGCAATTAGACACGAAGACTAGACAGAGTTATTTAGACGCTCAAACTCTGTTAAAAGGCATCGTTCCTTCAGTCGTAGAAACATCTCGATTCGTCTCATCCCCCCCCAAAAAAGGTCCCAGTCTTTGTTTCATCGCGAAACAAAAAAGAATTTTCATTCCATCTGGAATAAAGATCCAAACTTGCAGGCATCGCGTTTAATTTCACCCGCCTGTGAATCAGCAAACCATGAATCTCTCTCTCTCTTTCTCCGAAGAAAAAGGGGGAAAGAGGAGACGAAGAAGAACGTTCGAAGGCGCACACGACCAAGTGTATATACGGTAGATTAATCTCCCCGTTGATAATCGAGCATCACCGGAGGATAAGGTTAATAAACTAACAGCGGCGTAAGTTCTGGTTGAAGGGGATGTAGGGAAGCGGTATTTCCTCTTGAAGCTCATCAGCTGGCATCGCTACGCCACGCTAATAAATAGCCGAAGTTGCGGTTGCGTTAATACCTTCTCTTCTTACACGCTGGCGCACGAATTTCCTCTGGTGATACGCTATCAGGCAGTTTGCCGATCCATATCGCTGGGAACGCGTTAAAGTTTCTAGCCGGGCATCAAAGGGAAACGGCGTGTGTAACTTTCTTTATATTCGTAATACGGCCGCGGTACAGAACGGAAAGAACGGAGCCAACTTTTGCCATCAAAGGGGATCGCGGATGAATTCGATGAACGCCCCCGTTCGATCCAACGGATCTGTTTCGGAAAATCTCGGGAAAACGAGGAACAAATTATCGGTGCAATTTGTTTCTCCGAGTTCAACGACTCCGGAAAAGAACGGTATCTTTTTAATCAATTTTATGAACGCCAATTCTGAGAACGTCGGAGTAAAGTTTCCCTATTCTAAAATATTTCAAATTTCCGACAAATTGTTGATACAGCATAAGATAATACAAAGTATAAAATGTAAGATAATATACAGGGTGTTTCGTAATTTGTGGGACCCACTTCGGGAGTCATATAAATATATGCCCTATCTGTCTTCGTTTATGAGATACAATGAATTCTCTGTTACTTAATTACCTTTACAAAAGATGCAAAGAAATGACCACGTTGCATTTGAAGACAAGCCTCTTGAAGACACGCGTCTTGTCATTCATCTGGTTACTCTCTCTATCGTCCCTGGTGTTTCTCGAATTTGTCGGAAGCCTTGCTCCATTCTATTTCGTAGTATTTCAGCATGTTCGATCGATGTTGCGTATACGATAGATTTTAAATGTCCCCGCAAATGAAAATCTAATGGATTCAAATCCGGAGAACGAGCAGGCCGTGCAAATAGGACCTCCACGACCAATCCATTTATTTGCAAAGTGTTGATTTAAAAATTGCCTAGCCACTCCATCATGCATAAACCGCATACAAAGTCTAACATTGACTGGAACTTGCTCTAATGTTTCGCGTAAACGCGCTCAAAAAATCAATGTACTTTGTGCCTGTTAGTTTCCCATCGAGAGAAAAAGGTCCAATGAAAAATTTATCAATTATTCCTGCCCATACGTTTCAACTAAACTGGTGTTGATGTCTTGAACGCACGATAACACGTGGGTTTTCTTCATCCCAATTATGATTATTATGAAAACTGAATGTACCATCCTTGGTAAAACTAGCTTAGTAGAGTTTGCTCTGTTTATAAAATTCATTACACCTCGTAAACGAAGACAGATAGAACATATATTTATATGACTTTTTTTCATTATTTTTTAGGCGTACAATCAGCTCCCGAAGTGCAAGTCCCACAAGTTACAAAAACACCCTGTATAATTCTCGTTTCGATTTCAACTCCAACATGTTAGCTGCAAAGTTAGTTGAATTTCACGGATGCCAGAGAAGCTTTCACTTTCGTGAAAATTGCGCGCCGGATTTAAAAATTTTTCCTCCGGTTCGATCGTTTTACAGCGGTACGAAACGCAACAGACAAGAAACTGTGAAAGTTAACTCGTGCTCGCTATTAAGTTAGCATAACCGGACAATGCTTCTAACAATGTACACTAATTAGTCATGGAAGTTAGACCTCGTTTGCATCACACAGTGAACGTCGGTGCGGATCATTATCATATGGATATGCTATAACTACGTGAAATCAGCGGCATTCAATTTGAACTGCGCGCTGTCTCCCTGATTACGGCCAATGGAAAGTTGAAATTGTTAAAATCGTTAGGCTCCCATACAGAATGTTGCGTAATTAAGTCGAGTCGTCACCAAATGTGAAACTTTCACTCAAAATGGCAATCCTTACACCCTTCGGGATTCATACGAAACGTACAAATTATTTTCCTTCACCTTCTTCGACTTTAAAAATTTCACTACACTCGCATTGCAAAATATACGTGGAAATGTCTCTCAAGTATATTAATTATTATGTATAAGTACGTGTTATATTAAGCGTTATACATCTCGAAAATCTCATCGAAATTTACAGTATCGTAATTTTTAACGATTCCAAAGAAAAAGAAAAAAAAAAAAAAGAAAACACTGTAGAAACTATAGATTTCATAATTAATCAAACTTTCCGGTCGGCAATGCAATTTGGATCGCTGGATCATTCGATCGTTATATCGAGCGCCCCTCCTCCGTTCGCAAACAATTAAGTTCGGCCAAGCATTGAAAAATGTTTCGAGCAACTGGAAACGTTTCTTAGGTTAACGGAGGAAGAAACGGGTGAAACAAGGAAGCTCGCAAATAAGAAAGTAATTAGCCATGGCAGGGGAGTCGGGGAGTTAATTCTTATTGCTAATGGAAACCTCTTCTGCTGACAGGAGGACGGGGCGAGAGAAGAGGGAGAGATAAAGCGAAACGGCCGCCGGTTCGCGGGACACACTCCCCTAATTTAAGGACATGCAGTTTACATTAGCGATTCCTGACTTAGCGTAACGCTGCTGCCGCGAGCAAAGTATCGGGGCGTTATGTCCACCAGCGTCGTATCTCATAGACTTTTCGCAGGATCGTAATCAAAGTTTAACGGGCCGTCGTTACAGCAAATGGCATCCGCGACTATAATTTCCACTCGTGAAAGATATTTTCCACCGCATTGCCCATCGCCGGCATGTTTATCGACCTCTGCCGACTCGCCGATCGATTAAATTTTGAAATAACAGTGTGAAAAGCGTGCTATTGATCGCGTCGACGAGAAAACGTGCGCACGTGTTTCCCTTGTCGAGTATCGAGAGGAATTCTTACGAAGAAGGAAAATAATAAAAATCGAATGAAATAAAAAGAAAGTAAAAGAATTAAATTAAATTGAATTGATAATATTATTGATTTATTAATTAAATTAAATTAAATTAACGACGAAAGAACGTAACACGTCGTTACATGTTGCGTTAGACAAACAGCGAGATGTTAATTTTTCTTCGAGATGCCCGAGGAGAATTCACTGTAAAGGACGTGTGGAGCTTTCTCCGTTGCGTTCAATGGGGTTTGAGTAGTATCTTACGCGACCTACCAACTAATTTGTACGATCTTTATATTTGTTTGATTGGACTTTCAAGCATTATACGCAACTGCACTATGGCATCCACGGCCACCAAGAATTATATATACATTATAGTGTACTAGAGGAACGCATTGAAAGAAATGTTTTCGAGCAAATGTTAAAGATGCAAAGGTACGTGTTCTCTCTTCTGATGCGAACTGTGGTTTGTTCACAGGAAATTTCGCCTGTCAGTTGTCAATTAACGTCCTGCTAGTCATGGTGCATCAAGCACTGATCAACATGTTCAACATGTTCGATTAACTGGTGAGTAAATCAATACACATAATGTTTCTCGTTACTTGTTAAACTCAAGTCAATCTCGAATCTGTATAAATAAATTTGCATAAAATCGAGGAATTAGCCAATGTTGATAAAATCAAGCAACACAATTATTTTAATTCTTCTACGAATTATTTCGTCTCACTTTTTCTCGCGAATTAAGAAAAACATTAGCATACGATCGAAAAGATTCCACTTAAAAAAAAATATATATATATATATATACATTTCATGTCTAAAAATATATGTATATATGTATAAGAAACGGAAGTATTGTTTGAAGCCGAAATGTTTATGTACGTGAAATTGAGCGTGAAATGTTTGATTTCAGGTCGCCTAAGAAAGAACTCAGTTGCAAAACGACTAGCGAACACGTGTTGAAGGTCCGTCGTTCCGACCTATCGTCTTGTACTACAATTTACTGCCTATGATACTTATCAACAGACACGGTGTGCCCACGTTGTATACTGTTTCGCAAAACGCGACAGAATCGAGCGTCAAACGTCGATCAACGTGCACACGTGTTCGTCGTTGGCGCGAGAAAGTCCTGTTTGTAACTCTTTACACGTACACGTACGAGCACACGCCCAAACCCAGACGCAACACCACACAGAAACAGAGACACAGAAAAGATACATTATACGCTGTTTAGAGTGTTGTTTGTACTAATAATGAAATTCTAGTTTATCGTGGCTAGCGTGGACACGATTTGAAACCAAAGAGTATAAGTAAAAAAACCTGTTGATGGGGAGAAATTGGAGTGAATGGAGGGAAAGAGGTGTTCTTCGTAGCGTTGGCGGTGTAAATAAAGATTTGATCGTATTACAGTTCGAGTCATATTGTAGACTGTGTTTGTTACTCTTCGTGTTACGTCAGATTCATAATATATTGTTTAAATGAATAAGATGTATGGAACTTTACATACGATATACGGCAGATAAGATAATATATATATATATAAATATGGATATGAACATGAAGATACGATTAAACCAAAAAAAAAAAAAAGAGGGAGAGAGAAGAAAGCCGAATGGATATATTGATTATACGTAACTTGAATGTGTAATTATTTTAATATGTGTAAATAGCTGCGACAATATGCGGTGTCGAAATACAAACGGCGAATATTTAGGAACGAAGGATAACGACGATAACATCTTTGTTCCGCGGGGAAAAAAAAAAAAAAAAAAGGAAAAATGAATTGTACAGTTTCTGCGAACAACTTTATCGTGTGTGTTGTTTCTGATCGCGAAATAAAAATACGACAGTTATACTATAACGTGATGCGAGGAATAAAAGTATATCGCAACGAGGAAAGGGGCAAAAATTAGGACAATTTCGATGAGTACATGAGACGATACGCCAGTAAGGTCGATGAGTTTTAATTTGTCGATTTATCGAAATACTTGGAACGTTCGCTCAGTCATTTCCATCGTTCCATCATTATTTTCAGTCGATCGAACGAAACGACCAAAAAAAAATTTATTTTATCCGGTTGTAACAAAACGTTTGACCTTTACAATCTCTGTTTTGCGAACTACGATACCAAAGACGAACGTGGAGATGCCCGATCGAACAGTCGAATCCAAACTGTATGCACCAAAGTTCGTGCACTAATTAAATTAGGCCTAATGTGTAATCTACTCTTCGCTACAGCACTTGACAAACGCCAGCGAACTTGTAAAATCGAACTGAAGTTCCTTTCTTTCAAACGAAGAGAAACGTTCTTTCAAGAAGAATAAAGAACGAATAAAAGTGTAAGAAGAAGAGCTTTCGTTGCGTGAAAACTAATAAATTCGACTGTTGAAATTATTGAAGCTGGACGAGCGCGTAGCGTTTAAACGAAAGGGAAAGAGAGGCAAGAGTTATAGAAAAGATTATAGTAGACTTTATAGTTGTAAATAAACGACCCTCTGTAGCACTTCTAGTCCTTTGAAACGCGGAAAGCCTAAAGGAAGAACGACAGGAAAAGGAGGGGGAAGAATTCTGTATTATAATTTCGTGTACGAACGCCCGAGGATTCTAATTATACAGATGCTTGGACGAAAGAAAGAGATTTTCATGTTTGTAAAGTGAAATACATTTTCTGTACCAAAGAAACCAGCGGACGGTGTATCCATGTCATTCAATGTTCCATAAAAACGTCCATATCCTCCCCAAAGAGTTGTCCAATCAGATATAATCGATAATCAACATTCATCTTCAGATGATCGACAAGAGAAGAAGGAAAAAAGAGAATAATACGAAGGTCGTGACGAGCGTAAGAGCGAATCGAACTTATTTTCCGAAGGACAATATCGGAAGTACATGTGTAACGCGTGCCTCAAATTAAAATAGGGTAGCTGGTAACTTCTCTAGCGAATTTTCAATTTTTTAGTAGTAACTGTAGGAAACTTTGCATCAAATTTCCAATTCGCCCCCCGAAATAATATAATCGTATTCGTAATCACCAATCGATCATCTTCTTCAATTGACTCAGATTTCGAAAGATTTTTCATCTCAACGTTTGTTTCCTTTTTCTTTTTTTTTCTTTTTTCTTTGAAACCCTTGAAAGAGTTTGGACCTTGCTTTATAATACGATCTATTGTAAAAGAATTCTTGCAATTCTTCAATCCCGACGTTTTGCCTAATGTTTCAAAATAATATTTGTATGTAGTGTTTGAAAATTTAAACGAAATTTGTAACGAATTTGAATAAATGGATTTTGTTTGATTTTAATGATAACTTTCTGTTTTTCGTTCCATCTCTTTGCAGCAAGGCGCTGCTTGTGTTACTTTTATTTGGCAATTGCAACTTCATCTGTACAAGGAAAACGTAGAAATGAATTTTCGACAAATTTAATACCGCCACAAACTTGAGAATTTATTGGTTACCCTGACGATAACCCTTTGCAAATTGCACTCCAAAAACATGAGTCTAGACGAAAGGCTTTCGATGGTAAAAGTCGATTGGAAATATCGTTGAAGTGTGTAAATAGGCAATTTAATCAGTTTTCATTCGAAATGTGAGAATAAAACAAATTATAGGCCAAACACTCACACGCAAAGGGTTGAACATTTTAGAAGTTCCAGTACTAGAAAAAAAATTAATATGCATATAAAAATATTCACTTGATTACTCAACAAAGAAATGACGAGGTTGATATCGAATCTAAATTATAAAATACTAACTGCTCGTTTGTACGAACTTTGTTAATCTTTTGCGTCTGTGTACTTCGAACGATCGATACCACGTAATTTTATACGAAGCCTTGTGTCTTAATTACTTTTGTAAATAACGCATGGATATATTAAATTCACTTACGTGTATAGAGGTTGTAAGGAAATTCTAGATACAAATTGTTTAGAGTAATAGAACTTATTGAAAAATAATAAAGAATATTTTACTAATGGCAGCAATTTCATCGCGTCGCAATTAATACGATAATTATTCCCTTGGAAAATTTCTCAAATTCATTGAATTACAAGAACGTCTACCGAGAGTATGTACAAACGTTTCAGACGAAAAATTCACATTTACATGCTTCCACAAAAAAAGTGCAACATTCTTTGGACAAAAAAAGAAAGAAAAAAAAAAAGTCACTCCTTAAAATGTATCATTTATTTCAATATGTTCTATCAGTGCACAAAACTTGTAGCCATAATTCCTTTGCCCCCCTGTATACAGTGTGAAATATTTCAAAATTGAACAGACCAAATTGTAAAAGTGAATTCTTTACACAAAAATTCTTACAGAGACTCACCCGGGATTTCCTCTTCATTTCCCAGAATTGAAAACATCATCGAACTGTAAATCCTGAAATAATGACAAAAAGGTCTCGATTTAAATGTATTCCTATTTTATCGTTTCGATAACAAGAAAATGCGCAATATGTAAAAGTAAAGAGAATGTGCTTCTATAATTTCTCTGCGAAATTTTGGAAAATAATGAATAATGTGCATACGCGGTTACGTACATCGAGCTCAAACAATTCACGAGTACAAAAAGGCGACTGTTGCGACGATAAAACTCCTTTCCGCATAAACTGTTTTGCACAGCCAATTAATTTCATAATGGGATAAATAAAAATATCCAAATAACGCGAGAGAAAAAACGTTGCAGCTACAACGTTGAAATAAACTCAATCGTCGTGCAAAAATGATAAAAGCAACAAGCGAAAGAGAAGCGGATAATGCGACATATTAATAAAATTCATCGAGACGAGTAAACCGAATGATTCAACGAGCTATTAACCATCGATTTGCATGTTACCGCTAACTGTGAAAAATCCATCAAACACATTTTCATTTCTATAATATCGTGTGTCGTTTGAGCCAGACGTACGTTTGAACACTGGATCACAATTAGCAGGCGCGCAACACACGAACACGCGACCAATTGTATTTAATGTCGTATATATCACTGTAATCCATATTGTATATATCTGTGTATAAATGCGAATTAAAACGACTATAGAGATAGATTATTTCGTACTATATATATATATATATATATATATATATATATATATATATATACATGCAGACGTAATCGGTGTTTCACAAATGGAATTGCGTTTCACGGAGTGTACCCGCCTAAGCCTGTGGATTCCCCGACGAACATTTCGATAGCAAAGGATTACTCATTGACTTGTTATTCCTGTTCGAGCTAACCCTTCGTTTCATCCCACCGCTAACTTCGAACGTTGCATCGTACACAAGATGTCGACGCTATTGGCTCTCACAGTTTTATCTTGTCCGAGTATAATAAATAATTCAAAGTACAGAGATATATATATATATATAGAAAATACTCCTTCTCGACTTGTGTGAAAAATTTTTACTAAGCATATGATTCGTAACATTTTACGATTTGACATAGTTTTCTTTATAATTCGTCGAGTTTTTATTTTTATTTGACCCTCTCCATATCTATTTATTTATTTTAACTCTGTCAGGATGAAATTCTATTGATGAATAAGTTCGGTACTTCGACGAAATTGATATAAAATGAAAATGCAATCGATGAAAGCTATCGTAAATGATACTCCTGCTCTCCGGTATCTTTTTCGTGTTATGAAACGAAAGGTTAACAAAAAAAAAGAAAGAAAAAAATTAAGAAAAAAATGTGAAACATTATAAACGAACGACGATAAGAAGCGTCGATAAGAGTCGTACGTTCGATTTGCAAGTTGAAACAATTAATAGAGTAATTTAAAAAAAGCATTCGACTGCCATTGCATTAGCTATTGATCATTCGTTAATTAAATCGTGTAAAATAATCATATTCATTTTTGTCGAGATAAATAATAAAAAAAAAAAATTTACCCGATATCTCTAGTTATAAAGTTGAAGAAATAATTTAATTAAAAAAAAATCCACGTGCAGTTAATATAGGACAAGAAAGAAATGGAAAGAAGTGTGACTGTGTATTTTCGCTGTGTTTTATAAATAAATAAAAAGATATATTGCAAAACCAAACACCAGTGTTACGTCGTTATATCTTCAATATCTTATAAATATAATACAAACTATATAACAATATTGTATTATAATATATTATAATATAATATTTACCATTATAAATATGATATAAATATAAATTAAGTTAATATAAACTCACCTATAAAAGCAGTACAGGATTCAGCAGTATCCCATCCATCAATGTATAATGTTACAATAAAATACACTGCAACTCGCGAATTACGTTACATCTCAACCTATTTGGGGATCAAAATCACATTAGAATCACACGAATTCCAATCCATTTCGGAAACGAACGAGCACATTTTCGACACGTTTCGACGAACACGTTCACAATGTGTTTAGAACGCGACAAGAGTCAAAGACGAACTGCCAAGTTTACTTCAAAAACTCTAACATTCTAAAATTAATTAATTAATCAATGACTCTGTAATTAAACTTATAACAATAGAATGCATAAGAAAATTTTACCATGTATAACATTGAAACAATTATAAAAATTCAAATCAAAGTTGCAAACGACAATCGCGGTATCGTAATTCGCAACTCTAAACGCAAACACGACTATTACTTCTTCGCGACTCTAATTTAAAATCGTAATCAATTTTCCGCAACACTGATAAACAGGCGTGAAATTATTTCGCGACTCTAATTCAATTCGTAATCCATCTCTCGCAACGCTAACAAGAAAATACCGCCGATTTGCCCGAAACGATGATGAACGATGATGGAGAAGGGAAAAAAAGAAAATACAACTACAAATACTAAAAGAGCATAGTGACAAAGTAGCAACGAGAATGACTCTCCCATGCTCTAGAATCGCTTAAACGATCCAGAGGATGAGAAGCCATTCGGTGTGACCCTCTTCGTGGCTGTTTGCCGGGCCTCTTCGGCTTTTAACCTCTTCTTTCTTCGAGCGCAATGCCCGCTGAAACTTACATCTAGCTCGAGTCTTTCTAATCTCAAACCAAAAACCAACCTGAAGCTGACTCCAATACACATGGACGACCATCGATCACAGTGATCGCTGTCCGTTGGCATGTGGGTGCTCGAGCAATACCTACATAAACGTTCGTTTCGGGACCTACTGGCGACCTATCCGCGTCCGCGACCGCGATACTAAATTCGAAAAATCGAAGAGTAAAAGCAGAAACAAGGCATGCTCCACTTGTACCACTTTCACTGTCGATTTTTCAAATTAGATTTCCTGAAACAGGTTGGACACGCGAAAAGAGGGACACGCGACCAGAGACTGTGCCAACCTGCCCGGCCCTACCTACTTATAATTAAAGACAGACACGCCAGAAAGTATGCTACCTATCCTAAACAGTCGCCCTATATTTAAAAAAATGGCAAAACAGGCACACCAACACGTTCACTCGACGGTTCTCACGCATACCACCCGGGCGCAGACCTAAACTAGAGAAAACGTCCCGGGACGCCTCCGACACCCGAGTTTAACATACAACATTCACACTCTAATTTACGTACCATTATCCTGAAATCGACTGACAATGGCTGACGAACATTGCGTGAAACGTGATTCAAATACGTTTATATTTATATCCGAGATATCAGATAACTGAGAAAGAATAATTTCTGTAGAAAGTACATGTGCAAGTTGACTTGGAATCATTATTATAACTGATCATGTAATTAATAATGTAATCATAGTATAGTCAATGAGTATTATTATGTAAGAAATTCGTACTTCAAGTCAGCGCATAAGTATTTTAAATATTTCAATTCGTAATAAATGGAACAATAGAAACGACGCAATTCCACATCCTAACCACACACACACACACACACACACACACACACACACACACACATGTGGAAAATACGTCGTGCACGATACGCCAACACATTGTCAGTCGCTGAGAAATTTTTTATAAAATTACAAACTATAGTCATCGTGCCCAATGTCTTTCACCCACTCAAGTAGCACCTGGGCACGTGAGTGAGATCCTGACAATGAACACGGAATGGGTTAAACCTGAAAATCCTGAACTAAAAAAATGATTAGTTTATGTTATTTATATCTAACGGACTGTTGCATTATTTTATTTCAAACTGAAATGACTCTAAGCTTTCAAAAATTTGAAATTGCAAAAAAAATAAAGACAATGAACAAGACTTGAACTTGTTGAGAAAGATACTATGAACAATTGACTCAAACAATCAAAATCAAACAATTGACTGCAAATTAAATACTGATAGAAATAATCTCAGGTGACTTCTTCATCAAAGCACATTTTCGAAAATGCGAAAGCAGTGTCCAAACTTTGTTGCTTTGATTCAAAAATCTGCCTGTCGCGAAATACCTTCTTGCACATAAATTTCATACATATTTTTGTGGAAAAAATCTTAATCTATTACATTTCAAATTCTACTGCGATTTATAATTATAAAACGTAATTAATTAAATCATTCAATACCATTATAAAATGGACGATTAAATTTAAAATTATTAATTACCATAATAAGACATATTACCAGTACCAATAAGTAACTGCATCTTTCACAGCAACGAAATCGGAGGATATCCGTTTTCTATACTATGAAATGCTCAAACGAAATCGTTTTAATAATAATTATCTATAAATTTTTATAATTCATCTATTCACATGAATGTTAATATAGATATTTTACTTTGGCAACCATTTATATTGAAGTTACTTTAATTTTATTATAAACGTGTACATATATCCTGATTGTTAAAATCGCGATGTGCAAGAAGCCCTATCCTGATCTAATGCATAAAAAATCTGAAAAAAAAATGTTACTACTCACGGGTACAAAAAATACCCGCGGTCACTATGCTCATTAAAAATTCTACGTATACAACCAGTCACTCGTGCCGATTCGGACCTTTCGTCCTACGACATGGTTGAGTGACCGGAGGAACACAAATGCATGCGACTCACGGGATAGATGTGAAGAACGTTATCACCGATGCTGTACTGGAGCAGGAAAAGTTATCGTGAAGACCCTCATCGAGTAGATACCATTGAGAATCCCATGGTGTAAGTAAACGCCGCGAAAAATTTCTTAAAAGACATAAAACATTTTCTTTCTAAAAACACAGTGTTACTTGTGAAATTTTAAATTTAATATGATTTAATAATGATAAAGATTGGAACTGTTTGTGTAAAGTGTTTTTATTTTATAATTATAATTTTACATTCAACTGTAGTAGTTTACAAGTATAATTTTACATTCAACAATAGAAAGAGAACTATAGAGAATTTGAATACAACGTGCTAAAGTACTTACATTTTTAGCTTTCGAAGCATCGTAAGATTCTTGCAGAATCAGGGGAAGTGGAGACTCTAGAAAATCTGTAACAAAACATTAAAATTTATATTAGAATTTATATTTAAAAGCGAAGCAAAATCTTAAGTTGGAGGCAATGAAAGATTCTTACATTCTTGATTTTAGAGCCACCGTTGGGTTTTCCCCCAAAAATGCAAAAGTTGATGCTGTGAAGCGTCTATAACAAACATCAAACATTACATTACTTTGCTGTCAAATTTGAAAAATTGGACAAATTGAGATACAATATATAAAATTACTTACGATCTTGATCTCCAGGAGAGGCCTTATCCTCTTGAGCACTGACTCTAACACCGAAAACGAGTATTGAACAAAAAAAAAAATACAAAAAAAAGAAAAATAAAAAACTATCGGCGGACTCACTGACTCTAACTTCGCGAATTATAATTTAAATGAATTGATTATTTAAGTTAATGAGAGCCATTTTGCTCTGAAAAATATTAAAATATTGCGCAACAAACACTGACTCTACTGACCATTGCGCGCAGTCGCAAAAATTTTCTGAAAATAAGGCTGATTACAATACGTTAAGGGGAAGAACAAAGAGTACGTTCATTTAGAAAATATTGCTATTTTTCTAGAAAATGATTATAAACTTGAATGTGCATTAAAGATATTAGTTGAAAATTATAAAGTATTTCTCAATATCATAAATATTCAAAAATGTTTGCATAAATCAAAATTTCATAGCTAAATACATACAATATAGTAGTTAAAAAATCATGCATGTGTAAAATCTTGCTTTGAACCGTTTAATTGCACGTCAGCGTTCGGAAAAAGTATACTGTAGCAAAAGTATGAAAACGTTGAATTTAGTAATTTAAGACAAGAATATATATCCATTTAAAAGTATATACCATTAAGTTTTACTACTTAAGATCTCCATATTTGAAACAAAATATTAATTAATTTAATCTTTTCCATTTTCATTCTTGTACCCATACAATTACAGAAAATACATATTATGAATTGTATATCAAATACACACAATTATATATTTATACATTCTAGGTAGAATGAATAAAATGTTACCAACTTTCCGTGAGAATTCATCAGATTGTTTATTAATGATCGTCTATGCATCCCATGCTATCTTTGCAACCTGCACAAAAAGAAACCAAAAGTTAGAACAAATATGTCAAATGAAGGCAAATATATAATAGTCAAACCATAATCAACTTCAAATTCTAGTAAAAAAGCGTATGAGACAAGGTAAGAGTGAAATCGATGATCGAAAAAAATGAGCATAAGAAACTTCAAAATCTTACTCTATTTCGTTACTTTGATGCTCAATGAATCGTCAAACACACGCGTGTTAATTAAATGACGCTATTAATAAGGCATAAATGAATGTAAAAGAGTGTCGAAGAAGCGACGCTACCGAAAAGATGCCACCGATAGATTAGGAAAAGTTACGTACTAAATGCGACGTAATGTGTGTTGCTGTCACGAAATCCAGTAGCCGAATGACTCTTCGCCACACATCTCGTCCTTCAGTTGAGAAAGTAGTAGGGGATGAGGTGATCCTGTCCAAACAGGCACGATAATAAAGATGAATATAAACATTGTGTTCGTGTTGTTGTTTTTCACTTCGAATTTCCAGCTTCAAGATCTTCTACGTTATACATAATTTGAGAACTGGACAATTTCATTGCATTACGCAGTAAAATTATTGTGTTAACTATTAAATACGTATATTCTTAATAAACTATTGTTGAATTTATTGTTGGAATTACGCAGAATGAGGTTAAAGAATCGACAAATGAATAGACAATGTTACAATAGAAGTAAAAGGATATTTTATATATATATATATATATATATAGATGTATATAGATAATAAAAAAATTTTGATATAAAATTATAAATAACTTTTAGCATAGTATGTTCTGTTTAAATGTTTATGTGCGATTATATTCTTTAATTGTTGAAAATTATATGTAATAATTAGGTTAAACGTTACCTTGAGATGAAGCCTAAAAGTGCACAATTTTATTTTAAAACTACACAATACAAACACAAATCTAACAATTGTTGATTTATATTTTTACCTGAGAACTTTTGAATGATACTTCTTTCTGGGGATTTTTCTGAATAATGTGGATTTGTTCTTTACAGACGAGATGTGCTTCCTTCCGCCATGTTTGTCGCTTAAAAATCGATCGTGAGAAATCGATTATTGATTGGTTCGAAAATCGTAAGAAGTATATTACGTACTTCACCGCTGGGGCGCTGTAATCGCGTGTTTCATACTTGGAATAAAAAGTAGAAAGCTCTGGTCTAAATGAAATACACAAAATTGATAAGAAATTCTTTAAAAGGAATGAAAATATTCACACAATTGATAAAAAATTGTCAATATTTTAAACTGAGACATGAGAAATTTTATTATATTACACAATAGATTTATTATTTTGTCCATTAAATACGTACATCTTTAATAAATTATTGTTAAATTTAGTATTGAAATCGTTAAGAATTATGCAATAGGAGTTTAAAGAATCAACAAATGAATAGAAAATGTTACAATAGAAGTAAAAACATACTCTATATATATATAATAAAAAGGTAGTCATATTACAGGGCCACAATATTTATTATGGTTAGAATTGAAATTAAATTTTGGTATAAAATTATAAATAACTTTAAGCATAGTATGTTCTGTTTAAATGCTTATGCGCTATTATTTCTTTAATTGTTGATAAATATATATATATATATGTAATAATTAGGTTAAATGTTACCTTCAGATGAAACCAAAAGTGCACGTATTTTAAAACTACACAAACACAAACACAAATTTAACAACTGTTGATTTATATTTTTACCTGAGAATTTTTGAATGATACTTTTTTCTGGGTAATTTTTCTGGATAATATGGATTCGTTCTTTACAGATGAGGTGTGCTTCCTTCCGCCATGTTTGCCGCTTAAAAATCGATCGCGAGAAATCAATTATCGATTGGTTCGAAAATCATAGGAAGTATGTTGCATATTTCACCGCTGGGGCGCTGTAATCGCACGTTTCGCGCCAAATGATAATTTAGAATAAAAAATAAAAACCTCTGGTCTTAATCAAACACACAAATTCACAAGACATTCTTAAAAAAGAACAAAAATATTCACACACTTGATGAAAAATTGTCAATATTTTAAACTGTTATAATTTCGTGAAAAAAATTGTAAAGTAATTAACTTGATTTTATTTTAGAATCTTAACAAATGACTTCAAAATTTTGAAAACAAATCTGCAAAAAGTAATTTACAGCACACAATATAATTTTATACCAAACAATATTTGTGGAAACGTTCCTTTGATATTTCTAACCTTTTATAAAATCGAGTTTGCAAGATTCATCCCAGACTCTAAAGTACGACACACTAAAATAAGTAAACGTCATATTTAATTCACATTTGATTATGTTGTTAAAAGATGTTATTTCTAATACCTTTAAATAGATATAAATAATCAAATATGTAATACACTTTTCATCTCAATTTCCATTAATCGCTATTGTTAAATCGTTATATTCTTTCATAGACAAAGTACCACCACGTCCGACTCAATAAATAATTCGTGAAACAAAAGTGGCAACACTGTTCATACTTTTTGATTTTAATTCTCATCACTAGCAGCGCTGCAGTGCAAAATCTGTCTGAATCGGTATAACAGGGTGTGACACGAAAATGGTAATAAGATGAGCACCTTGTATGCAATGAAAAATACATTGTATGTAACGTCTATTCATATTCATATTCATCTATTGTCTGTGGCAATAACATTATTAATACGATGAATTTCACTTAAAATACATCTTGCTTTTTTTTCTAAAATATTATCAATCGGAATCGACCGAATTTATCGATGTAGTACCCGAGACTCCTCACTGATGTCACTTGAGTATTAATTACAATCTGTCAACTTTTTAGGTTAATATTAAATCTATAATGATTTAATTTAAGCAAATGCTTTAAGTAGTGATTTAAGCAGATGTAGCTTACGTGGCTTTACACCAAACGAACGAATGCTCGTTTGCCTATGTTCCGATCAAATTGCTTGTATTCGTGCTTGTATCGTTGTGTTCATTAAACGAGTATTAGTTAAGATAAATGAGCGCGAATTTATCGGAGTAAGCTGAACGAGCATTCGTTCGTTCAGTCACAGACAAACACTATGTGAACAACGCAATAATAGTAAATGCCGATAATTTCGTTTAATTGGAGTGATATAGTGACTAGTTACGGTCGCGATATCTTTGCTACCTGCGTTATTAGATAATTTCTCTGAAATTTTTGCACTACACGGAGTTGCCCTCCAACGTTTTAACATATGCGTGACATGTACTCATTTGTATTGTGTACTTCAAGAATTATTGAATCTTTCTAGTAAGTTGACATAACACGAAAATGTTAAATACATGTAATTTATACATATTATGTGTCTGTTTTCCGTATCCATGCTATCAGATGTTTTATATTGAACATTCTCACATGTATAATCTATGTAGTAATCTATCAAAATCTAAACATTTGTTAAATTTGAAAATTTTTTTTCAACCAACAATTCTTCATAAATATCAGGGAAACTGTTCATTTCCGTGAAAAATCTTGATTTCAGCCAATATCCCCGAAATAATATTTGAACATTTTATACCATTTGGACCAAAAGTTTTGCTTCCGGGATACTGTAGTACAACAATGCTGTAGTACATATGATATGGCATGTAATACCATGATACTACAGCATAAGTTTTAAGATAAATATTCTTTTCACCGCTACATTAAATCAAACATTATTTTTCATATAAATTTGACGAAATGTTTGAATTTTCCATTATTTTTTCCGTGTACTTTATTACATGCGCCATCAGATAAGCATACATGTTTAAACCCTATCCACAAACTCCTGGATTCCTTTATCGCTGAAATCGCAAGTGAATGAAATTTGGAATCGTCTGATTGAAAAAAAAAAAAAATGCTAGGAAAGAGGAGAAAGAAGGGAAAAAAGACGCACATTGACGAGTTTGAGCTTCGTAGAGAACACAGGAAACAAAGGCGGTCAACAGAATTATCCGTCGAAGAGATTATGACTAAAATAGAGCTACCAGAACATCCGGAAGAAATCAGACTCGGGGGAATCGAGGGGTGTGTAATTACAAATCATTTGTAGTTTTTTCTATATTCGTCATTTTTACGAGAATCGTGGAATTTTAGTTGCGACTGATAAATATATTTTATGATTTATATTTATATTTATACGAATGACGAATTGATCGAAAATGAATAAGAGGCTCGACCTTAGAGCTATCAAATAATGGATTAACAAATTAATGAATTTAATAATTCTCAGTGGCGGGACGCAGTCCACTCTGATCGTCATCGATGGCAAAGGGACATCATTGACGGAAGTCAAGGGACCGAGTACCAATCATTGGGTAATCTATTAACCCTTTTTCTAACGATCATTATTCATCCCGTTTCTACTAATTTCTCATTCCTTATTGTTTTTTTTTTTTAATATTTTGAAATCACTTTCTTTCTTTTACCGTTTTATTTTATTTATTTTTATATCCAGGCACTCGGAATGGAGGAGACAGCTGCTAGAATTAACGTCATGGTGGAACGGGCGAAACAAAATATAAAAATGTCTGAATTAATTCCCTTAGATTGCTTGGTAAATATTAAGTTATCATTCGCACTACCCGTGAATCATATCGATTAGACTAATTTCGAAGATCGTATACGGTAAACGATCGTTCTCATAGCTAGCGAATTAAATTATTTAATTTGAACAAAAATTCTAATCAATTAAACGATTAGGGCCTGACTCTAAGTGGATGTGAAGAGGAAAGTTCCAGCCGTCGATTAATAGAAACGATAAAAGAAAAATATCCAAATGTTGCTAAGGATTATTACATCAATTCAGATACTATGGGTAGTCTCAGAACTGGTTTGGCAAATGGTGGGATAGTTTTAATTGCTGGCACCGGCAGCGGCGCATTGCTGATCAATTTGGATGAAACAACCATAACATGCGGCGGATGGGGATATTTCATAGGGGACGAGGGCAGTGGTACGTGGTCGCAATTGCTCATGTTACGATTCAAAGCTATAACGTAGAAGACATTTCTTAATTATTCTTTTCTTCATTTCACAAATTACAAATCTATTAAATTTTGTAAAATAATCATTTTTTTTTAACTATTTAATACAAATAAAATGGAATCTTAAAATTACTTCTTTAGATACTATCTTTTAAAATTCTATCCATAAAAATATAAATTTATACAAACACTCGTAATCTAATTATTTAAAAAATGAATTTCCAGCTTTCTGGATCGCCCATAGAGCTTGTAAGTATGTGTTCGACGATATCGATGGCTTGAATCCAGCACCTAAATCTATAAGCTACGTATGGCCAGCTATGAGGCATTACTTCAATGTAACCAATGTGAGAGAATTGTTGCCGCATTTTTATAACGACTTTGACAAAACCACTTTCGCCAAATTTACCATGGAGATTGTGATAGGCTGTGAGAAAAAGGACCCACTTTGTTTATATATTCTTCAGGAAAATGGAAGATATCTCGCGAAACATATTATAGCCCTTTCGAGGAAAGCCCATAATGTGAGTTGCTTGTTCCTGTGATTTGCAAATTGAAACAGCTTCTTACGAGAAGTGTTATTGTTTAGGATCTCAAGTTAGCTAAAGGCGGATTGAAAGTTATTTGCGTGGGATCAGTTTGGAAATCGTGGGATTTTATGAAAGACACTTTCATCGATGAAATTCACAAATCTCACGCTTTAGACGAATTAACTATGATCCGCTTAACAGTATCAGCTGCATTGGGTGCGTGTTATCTTGCTGCTGAAAAAATCGGCTGGTTATTCACGAAATCTTACGAAGACAATACCGAAGTGTTTTATCATTATAAACGATCAAATTATGTAAAACCAGAAACAACGAAAGACTTGATAGAGCCAACTGGAGACCAAGTCCCTTGTCCCAATGTCATCAAGCATTACTGATAAAAATAAAAATAGGAATAAAGTCTGTATTTTATGCTCGCATTTTTCATATATCTTTTATATACAAAATATATAACGTAATAATTTTTCAAGTACTGCAGTCGTAGTATTAAAATGATCAACTGTATATAATGAAATGAATAAAATGATAACTGTATATAATGCTCAAAAATAAGGAAGAATAAACTTATTGTTAATTATAATTGAAATTTTCATTCGTATCATAATTCTGGAATTCATCAATAAAAATTTTCTCTTCATTGTGCTATAATATATCAAATAACACGTACATATGTATATGTATTCGAATATAGTATCGAATGATTATATATATATGTATATATATGTTCACGATCAGTCTTTTTTTTTGTTTTTGATAAATTTTAAAGTATTACGAAAAATGATACTGAAAACAATTTGGGATTGGTTATTTTGCACGTTTCTGTTCATTTTTAAGACAGTAGGATACATGTTCCTTCTCCTTATCAGTTTGACATTTTTTGTTACTTCTACCTGCTTATTGATAATCATAATCCTACAAATACTTGGTTACAGATTTCCACCTGAACATGACCACCATGACAACTGAGATTTAATAAAAGGTATTTATTTTTTAATTTTGTATTGTTTATAAAATAAGAAATTAGTTGATAATATAATAGTAAAAGGAATGAAATAATATGTTTAAAGTCAAATATAACAAGTATCTGAAAAATATATTTTGACTCGATATCACAATTTATTACGTATATACTAATATTCGTAATGTAAATGAACATTACGCAGGTCGTAGACTGCATTTATTTGCTTGAATCGACTTTTTCATATTTTCCCACCAAGCACTGAATTCATGTTTATCACTATATAACTTTTTTAATTTGTCTTAACATAAATATTTTTCTTTTATATATTTCAATTTGTTAAACATGAACATAGAACTTGGTTCTAGTGTAACAAATATCTTCTCTAGATTTAACAATTTAAGGTACGTTCGTCAAAATATACATAATGTTTTTGCTATGTATACGTACTTGTCCTAAATGACGCGACACGAGGAAATTTTGTATTCGTTTGAACTGAAATTTCTACTTGTCATCAATTTCAATGTATTAACGATCAATAGCAATATCAATATCTTACAAACAAATGCTTCTTTAATTACAATAATCTTTTCATATTTCAACAGCAATTAGCTACAATATTGTCCCGTTGATATCGACGTAATCATTTCTATTTAATTCAAAATAGTTCGATTAAAATAGTTCCTATTTCTTGAAATAAAATAAAAATTCAATCAAATTAATTAATGACTATAGTTTGTTAGTTTCAAACATCTTGTTCTCTTATATTTACCCTGCTATCCTAAGCTGAATACGGAAAACTTTAAGAATCAAAAATTTTCGCGGATTTGTTAATAGCAATTTTGTGAATTTAAACATTCTGAACAGGACATTATTGTATACAGATATACATAGATATCTCAATATACTTTTAATATATTCTACAATATACTTTTATAGACATAAATTCTGAAACGAATAAACTTTTGGCGACAATATTATTTATATAACATTACGTTTATGTACACTAAAACTTATATATATATATATATATATACTTATATATATATGTATATATGTATATGAATTTAAATTCTGATAATATATAACATTTTTTTCTTAGATATTATTGCTATATATTATTTATATGAACATACGACTATTAATACAAATTAATAATAGTCTTGCATTACTTCTGCCACTCGAAGAAATACTAATCGAAAATGTTACAAAATTAATCTTTATCCGCTGTGTTGAACACAATCAATGTTTCAAATCAAATATTTCTATAAGAAGTGGTTCTACCCTCGACGGATTTAAATTAAGATACACTCCAACGACTTCGTTGTTTAATCTATGAAGATCGGAAATCTTCTGAATTAATTTTAGAAACATAGATTTGGCTTCGCATCCAGGGTATACACTTTCTAGATATCGTCTGAGCAAGTAGTAATAAGAATTCTATGAGAAAAAATAGATTACTATTTAATATTTATTTAAAGAATTATCGCATACAGAAAAATTCATGTTGGACTTACTTGTTCCAATTTAATTACATCATTATGCACCACTTTTGGCCTATCTGGTGTAAACAGAGCAATCGCACTTAAAATCAAAATAATATTCTCATCTCTCCATCTAGGATCGAAACTCCTAATAAATCTTGAATGCTCTGCGTAAAGATTTCCTTTTGCTTCTTTTAACACATCTACTTTTATATTGGACATACTTTCTTGACTATGTGGTATCCACCACATGTCTTTCTCAACATCGTAATTGAGTGCCGATCTTAAAATCATCATTTCCGTGCAGCCCCCTTTCAAAAGAGCTATTTGATCCTCTTGACACATATTTTTAAAGGCGTTTATCTTTTTCGCCATCTTTATTAAACGCCTAATAGCGATGGCAGTAAGATTTACAACATCTAACAATGCCGGATCAGATCGGCCAAAATTATTCTGAAACCGAATACACATATTTAATGAATGTCAACATATAGATCTGTTTTTCAAGCTACAGCAAATGCTACCTTAAATTTACAATCTTCTCCAATTAAATTTGTTATATCCTCGTCTAAAGGAGCTAATAACGCTTTGTTGGCTACTATCAGTTCGTTTAACTTTGCTCTTTCAGCATCGTTTAATACCCTTCTAGTCTCCATGCCACCGAGAGCAGAATATGCTGAAAACTCTAATTTAATTGCTTCACAAAGTATAGACTCAATGGAATTTGCAGCAATTGGTACTCTGAAATGTCATTCACAAACAACATGTTGTATAATGGTTTCTCAGACTCTGAACAAACTCGAATTTCGACTCTACCTTTGTACATCCTGAAGCACATCTCTCGTGACATCCGATAGATTTCTATTCCACTCATTAGAATCGTCGCGTTGCCTTATACATTCCTCTTGACTCGAATTTGTAATTAAATCGGTCAAGATTGGATTTTCTACTTGTTTCTGTTTAACTTTAAACGTTGTTTTAAACGTGTGACTCGAGTTGTTATGATTTGGTTTCGCATCATCTTTGAAATGAGTATTTGTCTCCTTCTCAGGCGATGCTTCTTTGTCAACGACGATCCCGCTTCTTTTGAAAAAATGCGAAGTCTGAGGATCTGCTTCCAATTTACTAATAACAACAGGATCTGACATAATCTTTAGTAATAATTCTTCGTTTTGAAATATTTTCGTGATAAAATTTGAATTATTAACAAGTTTTGTAATCAGAGTGGAATCTTGCGGTAATTTATTACTAACGAAATTATCTTCTTTTGAACACGTTTCCCTGCTCTGCTTCTGACTAGATACAGTTTCCTGTGAACAAATTTGCACATTTGTATGCAATCCCGAATCCATATCTACATTTGTCTTTCTGTAATGCGACGTATGCTCAATATATTGGGAGGTCTGTACAGGGCTACAATCAAACTTATTGTAGCAGGATGCATTGTCAAATTCAGAAGAATATTTCACGGATTCATGGTTAGCAGGGGAAAATTCAGAATTCAAATCTAACATATTTTGATCAAATTTTCTTGAGCCTATTATTGATTTTTTATCCTTCTCTACATTGTGAGAGGATGGTTTAACTTTGTCAAATCTTTGCTGACTTTGGGAAGGAGAATTTGAATCCATTCTCAACCTCTCTGTGTCAATTTCGTTCTCCTCATGAGCCGAAGAGGAATGATCATAAGTTTCAAAATTGGAATTCTGAGATGAATCTTTCATCATGTCCAGTGTCTTTGACCCACTTATAGCTTCATTTTCTGGTGGACTAGAAGGACTTGGTACACTTGCAGCTGTCACAGGGCTCAAACTCTCAGTTACGCTCTGCCTGTTTGCATCTAAATCCGTGTATTTTCTATCAGACTCCCAGAAATATGTGTCAGACGCAGTCGATGCAACCGAGTTAACTGACATAGAAGTGTCGTCAAAGTTGCACTCATCCAAGTAACCTTTCTTTATTTTTGATGGTTTTGTATTTTCCAATGTAGGCCTCTTCTTTGCACGATTCTGTTCTATTTTTTGTCTCTTTAATACCTTATCCTCCTCAGACATGATATATTCCTTCCTCATGCCTATGCTGAAGCATTTGTCTAGACGACATTTTTGACAAAAGCGTCTAGTAACTGGTGTTATGTTACAATTTTCAGTAAACGGGCATCGAAAATCCTGCAAAAGTGCAAAGTAAATCTCTCAATTAACAATTCAGTGACATCATGATATAAACATTAATTATTTCTTTGTTATCTGATCGCTACGTTATCACGGAAAATTAGATATCTATGCCGCCTTATTTATGAAATTATCTATAAAAACTATTGGTCGACACAGCAATCTTGAATTGAATCGATGATGGTGAAATTTATTTAATACTTTGTAAAAGATTAAACACATCTAGTGCTCCACAGAGGGGAAGTTGTTGGCGATCATATTCTCTAACTAATTACGCGCGATTGAACTCGAAAGAGTCTCTACGTTTCGACTCTCTTTAGAAATAACACGAGAGACTCTCAAATTAATCACCTTGTTCTTCAAAGCATTCCGTCGGAAGAAGGCTTTGCAACTTTCGCACGAAACCGCGTTAAAATTGTAACCGAGCGCGCGATCGCCGCACACACCGCATATCTTATTCGTCTCTCTCGCTGGCTGTTCATCATCCATTGCTCCCCCGAAACGGAATTTCTCGGGTCGACGGGATCAACACCTTGACTTTTAGCGCACAATTTGGTATTCCCGCTCGGAGTCACGCTTCCTCGGCGAGTGATTCATGTTAGTGTCGTTACCACCGCATCGTGTCTGCGACAAAAACCGACAGGCACAAAAGTCCAGCGATCCTGATCGCGGATCCTCACGATTTCGAACCGTGTGGCATCTTCGACGCAACGCCCCGGATCCGCGAGTGATATCGTTTGAAAGGGTTTAAGTGACAAGCTAAATGGACCGCTCAATTGGCATTCAGTTACAAGTAGTTAACAGGGTGTTGCGCATAAGCCTATCGTGTGTTTCACTACTATTGCACGTCCTCCTGCTACGTCATTGTCTGCGAGCGGCGTGACGTCACGAATGTAACTAGCTTCTCGTCTAGCGTCTAGGGAATTTTTCAAAAACGCGCCCGAACTGTCACGTTCCTCTCGACGATTTTTATCAAAGCGTTCAACGTTCAAATTCTCGATTTGCTTTGTACATTAAGAATATTACGAGGCGTACCGTGTTGCTGCGTGAGTAAGTCGTAGCTAGACTGTTCGTTTACAGAGATAACGCATCAAAATTGTTTTTTTTTTTTTTTTACAAGGCACTCCACTCGCTCCTCGCGTGTATTATTATAAACTGTGCAACTTATAGAATATCGAGGGAACTACGTGCGTGTATGGATCGTTGATTCATCGTCGAGCATAGGTCTTATCGAGGTATATCAGACGCACAAATTGTCCAGTATCGTGCTCCTCTTAATTCTGTTGCAGTTGTTGAGTAATTGGTTCAAAGTTCACGCGCACACAGGTCCGCTATATATCGCCGAGGCAAGGTCGATCTTAGATGTATAACACCGACTTGTAATGCAATACATCGGTTCATTGTTTCCACGATCGAAAATTGATTCACGTATGATGAAAGAATTCGTGCAATCGTCTGAAATGCAACTGGTAGATTTAGAGAGCGAGAGATAAGAAGGGACTGAATTACGCGAGTAATTTACTTCATTGATATGTATTATCGTTATCGATCGTCGAACACGGCGCGAGATAAACACGTTGGAGTAAACTGTCGGCTCGTCAATTCACATTCATTAATATCAATCGCGTTGAATTTCAATTGATAAATAAAAGAGATGGAATGAAAGAACATTTGTTAATATAGAATTTATTGTAACATTTACATAGCAATTAATCAAGTAGTCTTTAGATCCAGGAAAATGAGAATACATGCAAATCCTTTTTATAGCTACTGTAGATCACGCATGAATGATTAATTAATATTATTGTATGCACGATTGGCTCGTTCAGTTTTCGTTTTGTGTAAAAACAACCCCATAGAATGAAGATTCTATTAAATACTTGAAATAAAAGAACTATTTCTTAAAAATTATCACTTTTATTTTGACAAAATGTAAATGCACAGATTACAATCTACTGATTGGACTTTTATTAATCTACGTTCCGATATAAACACATATCGGGAAGTACATCGAGTTCAAAAACAATTAAATATAAAAACGAGAAACGTCTCAGGGCCATTTATATTCATTTAAATATGGCACTTAGCAGTCTAGTAAGTAATTAATGTCAATTAGCCGTAATTAAGTGTCATTATCATAGCAAAGTAGAATATTTAAAAAAATCATAGCAAAGTAAAATATTGGATTTGACCTTAAACTTGTAGTTTCTGATTCTTGTTCTTCCTTGACCTATTTAAACTTGACGTTACACATGTCAATTAAGAAAAAGAAAGATGTTGAAGCTTTAATGCTTCTTTGACTACAATATATTTTCTTTGATTTTCCATAAAATTCTTGAAATATATCTATATATATCGAAGAGAGTTATTCCGAATTATCTTGCAAATTGCGGAACACGTTATTCTCACTCAATAGTAATAGTTACTTGACACATTCAATTTTTGTACTTAACTATTTTTTTTTTTTTATGCAATCAGTAGCAACGAAGAATAGTTACTTTTTGTTTGAGCTGATTAAATAGTTACTTTCGTTTGAACTGATTATTTCTTTAAATTATAATAAATCAAGATTTTATTATCAAAGAAAGGTCTTATTTACAAGTTCGCAGCATATATCATTGCTTAACTTATATAATTGAATTATCTTGTAAAATACCTACAAACGAGTGTACAAGAACGCAAATTATAATATTGATATGTATACAAAATGATTGTTCTTTCCGTTGCAAAATAACAACAAGCATGCATCCGATACTCCTCGTGTTTCAATTCGCAAATTCAACATTAAAATACTGTTTGTAGTAAAAATATACGCAATTCATATCATGAGAGACATTTTTGTAAACGCTAAATATTTCTCCACGTATGTATTACGATTCATCACGTATGCGTACATAAGACGATTCATTCGAACCTTATAAAAAATATACAAATTCGATGGGTCGTGAGTATGAAAGGCACTTGTTGAAATAAATACATGTAAACCATCATTTGATTTTGAATTTCTCGAAATTTCTTGAAATTCTCATTTAGGCAGTGTTTGCGTTGCACAAGCTGGTGTGTGAAAGATTTTAAAAGTTCATTTGGATGGGGTATCTGTTAATTTCGTGCTTCCCATTTCAACGCCACCGCTGTGGAGCACTAGTTCCTCCCTCGTGTAAAACATCACAATTTCCTCCACGTTCGAGAACGATTTCTCGTTTACTTTCGCTGATCCTAATGCATACCTATTTGAAAAATATACAACACTTCATTTTGTTCGATTTCTTATGAACAGTTTGGTACGTTTCCACTGAATATTTTACTTTCTTCTCAACTTTTGAATCTTTGACTATTACAAATGAAACTTTACTCCATGCAAATTTTGTTTCGACATTGTCACCTGACGATAACATCATTGCACCTCATCTGCTATCGAATAGTGATAAAAGTTTTAACTTTTAATTTAAAGAAGCCATAATAGCCATCTATCATGATGTCTCAAGAGATATTTTATCTCTTTAACATTCTTTATTTGTACTAATTTTTCATCTGTTTCCAATTATTACAGAACAAGTCCAGTGCTTAAGAAAGATATACGGACATGGAAACGTTAGCGTGCAAAGTTTCCTTACCTATTGTCAGGCCTCTTTCTGACTGGAACGTTATACACTCTATCCTTGTACCAGAGCACCAGAGCCAAGGGATTGTTCACATTTGTTGTAGACGGTCTCAAGAGGAAGTGTCCGTCTTGAGGGTTGCCGTAAGTATTTTCTAAAACGTGGCACAGTGATTCACAATCGATACATTATTTAAATACTTGATCATTTTTCTGATCAATGTTCACGATGGTCAGTATTCTACTTTTAATTTTAAATTTATGACAAGGACTTACGTTCCTTGATAAGAGCTGTTGCTTGTTCTCTGGTGACATTGTGGAACCACGGCTTATCAACGTACGATTGTCTCTCAGGCGGTGGAGGCAGTGGTCTCGTAGCCCTTTCCGACGACAAGGAAGTGTTGCTGTTAGAGTGAGGCAACGTGGCCGATTTTTTGTCGGGAGATCTTTCTGAAAGCAGCAATAAAACGCACGTTAAAGCACACGTTTCTTTCGCAGTTCATTCATTTCGTTCGTCGAGATATATGTATTGAAAATGCGTAAAAATATGGTTCGAGGCCAAATGTTTCACTAACTTGCTAAATTCAGGCGGGCTTGAGTGAGAGCGGCCTGAGTCAAGCATTCTGAAAGACTCGCTTGACGACGAATCGCAGTGTTTAAGGACACGTTTCTTTTTGGATCTCCGATGATTGTCGCCATTTTTCGCAAAACCTTCACGTTCACTCGGAGGCAAGCGATTACTTACAATTTTTCACACGTTACTTATCAGAAGTACATTCACTTATACATATATTGTCGCAAAGTTTCATTTTACGAAGGAGTTCCTCGTTCCAGAAATGTGATTTTCGCGAACTAAGGCGCGTCTGATCTTGGACGATAGACTCGAAAATAAAACCGGAGGAACTCACTGGTTTCCTAGTTAGTTTCACTTGCAAATGATTCTGCACGTCGTAAATAGAATCAGAAACAAGTGTCGATTTCAAGGATCACCGGTTTCACGATTTCTATGTCTCCTACGTTTGAACTGATACAACTGCGCTCTAAAGTTTCTCTATGTAATATATCCAGATACTGTAAGAAATGTAAACCTCTAAATCTAATCTAATCTATAAAGAATTGCAATTTCCCTTTATAAAGCAATAAACAATTATTTAATGAATTCTTTATTAGTCCAATTACTCAGAAACTATTTAACTATTCGAAAAATTTCTCGTAAGATTGAAAGACACTAACTGCAAACGATCCGAACTCTCTAAAATCACCGCACAAACTGATGTTTAACCCAAAGATCAACCGAATAAAGTATGTACAAAGCTCGGTGGCCATCCGTTGGTCTCTTAGCATGGGGCACACTCTTCAAAGTTTAAAAATATATATTGGTTACCTCGTACGTATTTCGAGAATGTTTGAAGTTGTCGGTGTATTTCCAATTTAGGAGAAAAGAAAAAAGCTTATTCAGCGTTTCTACCGAGAAATTCGACGACTCGGTCGATCAAGTAATAAACCGTGTGCGCAAGTGTGGGAAGGAATGTGCAAACGACGTGACATGTGAGGAAATTCACTTCGTAAGAGATTCGTTGTACCTGGTGGCTCAGGTGGTTGCGAGTAACAACAACGGGATAGTCCCCGTTTGATCCTCACTATCATATCGGAAACCTCATCGGCCAAACGGGCGCCCAAACCTCCCACGAGCTGTTTGCTCAGTCTCAGATAAAAGCAGGAACACATTCCATCCCACTGTTTCTTCTTCTGTTTCCGTTGATAAGATTCCAAGACGTAATTTTTTTTTTTTTTTTTTTTTTGGTTTTGTTTTGTTTAATCAGCTTTTGGGAAATTGCGATCTCTTCGAGGCATTGCTCTTCGCAACTCTGCACTTTGCATCTCTGATATTACTCATACTACACAATATTGTTTCTCTTAGGATGTCTCTTCGTAATTTACATATGTTGTTACTTGTGTTAACTGGTAAAACTGTTACCACTGATAATTTGATTGAAAATGTTGGATATATCGGTAGAAAACGGCTCGAAATAACGGGAACGATAGTTCATCCATGACTGGCTGCAATTTCAATGTGCATCAGGTTGCAACGACATTATACCAGCCATTTGCCGCGCACATGTTTATGAGAAGTTAAGGCACCGAGGGCTTTTTATTCTTTCAGTTTAATGCGGCCTGCACTTCTCGCACCCCGTGCTTCGTAACACGTTGCATCTTCCATTTTCAACGAGCTCTGTTCAATTTCCTTTGTTACCGCGGTATTCGTATTAACATTCTACCATATCTTCCTCAATATTTGCCACTGTTACTTCGCACACACACAAAGGATTAAAAATAAGAATTAAAAAATTGTACAAACCTTTCAGTTTGTCCAGGTCTGTTCGATTTAGAGTTGGAGAGGGGGTAGTCGATGTCTGAGGAGGTTTCGCTGGTAGTGGTGGGGGTGTTTCTATATTCGTCGACTTTTGAGTGGGATTTAAATAGTATCCGCTATCATCTGGCTGGAAAAGCAACTCTCGCTCAACTTTCCATTGAATTAGTCATTATAAAATGAGAATAGAATTTATGGGCTTACTGTTTCCGTAATCGATTCGTAAATTTTATAGTGTTCTTCGTCCTCCTCGTAACTTGTAACACTTGGCGGTTGATAAACACTCTCCGCAGAACTCTGATGACCGCTGCTCAATGATTGCTTGCTGTCTACCTTCAACATGCTCTTCCTTTGATTTTGTTCAATTATTTGTTCGTCGAACGTTTCGTACTCGTCCTCGCTTTCTTCTGTTCTTGTAGGCAGATTCGCGACCAGATCGAGGTTCCTAAGCGTTGCCGGAGGCTTTGGTTGATCTTTGCTCGATCTTTCAATGATCGTTTGGTCTTTGTTCTTTTTCGGCTGTGGCGGAGGCGGCACCGACATCCTTTCTGAAATCATTCATTAAAATACAAATTACTTGTTAAACTATTCGACATAGGGGAGATATAATAATTTTACATTATCGACATTTCATTAATTAAAAAAGAATTAATCATAATTAGAATTTTTTTCTTTTCTTGCTAATACTATTTACTAACTTTGACTAGGGTTGTTTGCCTTGGACTTCGACACATTGTGAAGAAACGATTTCCGCGGTTGAGTAACATTCAGAACCGCGACCTCCACGTTCTTCCCTTTCAACGCTTCGGACTTGGTTGCTATTGCTGGCTTTTTAGTATTTCTAAATTTCAGTTGCTCTTTCAGTTGCTCGGCCAACGATTTCTCCGTTTGACTATGCAATCTGGACGTATTCCTCAATGGTACAGTGCTTGACTCTTGACAATTCGCATACGCGCTTTCGTCATCCTGCACGGGGCCGCAATTGGCGTAAGTTCCTTCTTCCTCTTGTCTAGAGATTTCATCTGCTCGTATATCTTCTTGCTTGAAGTCTGCGTTATTTTCTAAAGCTTTGTGATTACTTATAGGCTCATAATTTGGTTGAGATATTCTTTGAATTTCCAGGAAGGCATTTTCCTCGTTTGCTTCATCCTCGAAGTCGGTCCCCCAGGAGCCACTGTCGCTCAAGTGGTCCTCGTTCGATTGATTCTCAAGGATCTTTTCCTCCACGAATTTTTCAGGTGACTTCTTCACTTCCTCCACAAATGTCCACAAACTCCTGCAAGAGAATTAATACACGTTTTCTCTACTACATGTTATCATTGATACATTGTTCAGAATGATCAAAGAATCCTATAAATGAAACCTTTGACAGACAATAGTGAATAGACGCGTTTATGAATCTTACAGTATTTTGCTCTGACTTAAAGATATATTCCTTGTGTCATCATATCATAGTAAAAATTGTCTTTATGATAGCTGTTATAAAAAGTGTCAATCATGAAAATACGATCTGTAAGCGGTATATAAATAATATGTTATCTTAAATTTAAAAATGATGACTAAAATAGTTTGAAAGATCTGTTTGATCAGAGACTCCTTTGCACGCTGTGCTCCATAATGCAAGATATATAATTTTTTTTTAAAAATCTCTGCCTCATGCCGTCGGATTCGCTGGAAACATTTATCTCCTAATTATTAAGAACAGCACGATAATGTCACCGCGTGAACAGTCGCGTTGTTGTCAAGTGGAGTTCCCTTAACAAACGAAGATGAATTTCGTGGTGTCAGTGGCGATATTGAATGGGGGGCGTCCCACACGAATAGAATTACGCACTTATGGCACCAGTTTGTATAACCGGAGCCATACTGTCTTGTTAGCATGGCCTTCAGAAATGCCAGCCGCAGCATATTTCGATTTTGCCCGCCGAGCCATTGAACCTTCCTTCTTGGCATGCATACTGCGTCTCGCGACCGCTTTCCATAGCATCGTCAGCTCGCCAAATTTTTCACCAGATCGATCCACCGCGATGCTTGTTAGAATCGCTCGCTCGAATGGCTGTTGTAACATCAATAGAATGCAAACAATTCAATCTCTGTATGTATGTGCTTGTACAGTTCCTGACGATGATACAACTCTTCTGTTCGCGCGAGGTTCAACAATAGGATGTAAGTGGAACGCACGTTTTAACACCTGAATCATTGTTTAGGTTTGAAGTTTTCACATCTCCTTTCCTCTCTAATTAACGATAATTCTGTTGATCGCGTTAGGGACCAACTTGGCTACGAAACGAATGAAATTGGTTTAACGTCATTCAATGTTAATTTCATGAAAGAAAAAATATTTGGAAAATTAGGGTAAATTGATAAATTGTTGCTTGGTCCTTAATAGTTATACAGGGCACTGGATGAGTTTAGAATTGTATGAATCTTTGTATATATCGACTGATAACATCTCTTTATGTCGATAAAATTTCCTTTCTACCGTTTCGAAACATCCGGAAGAATTGAAGTTTTATTATATTTTTTTCTTTATTGTCTTTGTTTTTTTTTTCTTTTTATTCAATTTAAAATATTCAATCACTGTTTCATCACAATCTGTATAATATATTTTTGCTTAAAAGACAAACAATGCAAACATGCCTTGAAAAATAAAAAGAAAATGCTAAGGAGGGCACTTTAATTAAGCAGGAAGATTTTTATCTTCACTATATCAATGCTTTCAACAACAAAAATTAGACTTGAATATATAATAATTTGTGACAGACAAAATAGCTAACTAGATAAATTGATTTTACTGTCTGCACTATCAATGAACAATAAAATTAATGTTTTTAAATAATACAGTACAACATTAATTTCATCACTTTATAAGAATTAAAAAATACATAGTTCAAGCTTGCTTTTTTTTTTTTTTTTACTTTCGATTTAGATTTCAAGCAGCGAGTAAGCCAAGCTGAAGAGCGCTTTTAATTTTGCAGATTTAACGAACCGATAAAGCCATTCATTCGGAAGATCGTCAAATTATTCAGAGCAGAGGTACTCTGAGAAATCATGGATCACGCCTGGATGCGTATGGGTAGGTAATTGCTCAGCCCATCACGATTCGAAGGCGTGTCTCGCAAAGATGCTCCATAGAGAAGAACCGTTAGACCGTGACAGAGGGTTTCAAGATTTTACTTGGTCACGGGAACGAGTCCACGCTGTTCCATCACGTTCAACGGTGAAATGAGACATATCTGATATTCCGCTCTCTTACCATATCAATGGACGCGTGAGGTCACTCTTCCACAACGCCAGCTTCCCTTCCGTCAAGTGCTGGAATAATTACAATTAATTAAGAAGAGCATAAGAGAGCACGCGCCAGTTTGAAACGAAATAACGACACGAATTGTGAATGAAACTGCTCGCTGTATTGTCCCTGTATTTTATTCAACTAGTTACTAGAAACTTGTTTTCTCTTTGCATTGTGCAAAATGTAAACTTTCTTTAATTGTTTTTCAATTAATTGGCAAAATGTGAAAGATCTGCAATAGCGCACGAAAGTATTTGAATAGAAAAACTTTTATATATTACATTTTGTGTATTATATAAAATGTATGTACATAGTGACATATTATAAAAATTAGCACGCAGCATAAACAACCATCGTGAGTACACAATAAGCAAGTTATATACGATTCCAGTGATACTGATATTTATTAATAATAACAAATAATTGTGTTCAAATATTTTTGCAATTACTCGTAATTTCTCTATACATATATTTCTCAAATACTTTCATGAACCTTTATCACAAATAAGATTTTTTTATTATTCTTTTCAACAATTATTTCAATGGAAAAAATTCTAGTGATTTCTTTTTCATTTGCATTTTCAGGAACCATGATAATTTCAATTGACCAGTGAATTATCTTTGAGGATTTAAAAGTTTATAATCGATGGAAATATTATCCTCATAAAAATTTCGTTAATGTCTCAACATACCTATAAACGAGAAAAGGAATTTCCAGTGGAAATTCGTGCACTCACCAGTAGTTCGTCGCCATCAACCTGTCGTTTTGTGATGGCTTTGCAACATTCCTCCAGACCATTCTGCAAAAGCGAGGATAACTCGTCTCGTCAAATAGTACGTGCATCACTGATAACGTGGGCATATGTATCTCGTGCAAATAATTACGTTATCGTAACAACAAAGCGGGCAAGTTAAACGTACAACAACTGTTTCTACCTCGTTGCACTTTTGTTGAACTTGATTAGAATTGACCAGAGATGTTTCTCAGAATTTTACAAAGATTACTCTTATATGTATATAATAGTGTAATAGTATAAATTCTTCGAGCGTGTTAATTCTTTTGTTACAAACGTCTTCTGTTGACTTTTCTACTGAAATGGAAGCCGTTGTATAATTGAAGAATATCTCGTATAAAGTTGAACGAAATGTAACAAATGTGTTATATTTCAAATATGTAAAGTATAATATTCGCGCTATTAATTTACAATGTTTTTCTCGTAAGTCATAGATTCTTGAAAAAGTCAGGAAAAGATAAACATGATAAATTAAATGGATCTTTTGATATGCACAGTGGTAATTTTTCTTATATATTTTTTTTCATGTCAAAACGAGTTTAATTCACGTACAACCAATGAAATAATATAATACAATAAATAACAGAACAATACAGATCCTTAAATTTTCTTCTCATTGAAAATTACATTGTTATTTTGTTTTACGATTAGATCGCTATGTTTGATCAGCAGGACGTGCAACTTTTGTTGAAACATTTGCCTTTGAATGCCGTATTTTCTGTATACTTTCATTACTCCACTATGTTTACACAGGAGTTTCAGTGACTTTTTCTTTTTTTTTTTTTTTTTTTTTTGTATTCCAGTCTCACGATTCTATGACAGAAAAAAGAAAGTACAACGTGGAACGTGAACCTCGTGCATTAATTCCGTACCAGTTGAAAGTACACGCGCGAACCGCTGTTTTGCACACATGTGTGAACTTCAATATTCTCGATGTGTCATACAGTTTGACAAGCAATGTGAACAGTACTAACTCGCTTAGGTGTCACGCGTAACTCATATCTATCGATCGGTGCTCTTCTATCGATTCGTGGAAATAATTCAACATACACATCAACGCTTTACTTTTGCTGTTTGTTGCACAGATCTAGTGACAAATTATACACGCAAGATTTTATGGAATCATTTTATCGTTGATCGCTTGAACAAGAATCATCTTCAATCATGAGGTATATCTATTAGCACGTTAAAAAGGAAAGTTATTCGAAACGTTTTTCATAATTACATTAAAGCACATGTTGTACGAGGTCAGATCTGAGATCACGGTGGAGAATTCGTGTCACAGATTCGCCACTGACAATTTCAGAAATGACTTTTCACTGAAGTCACCGAGTTTACTTACCTTTCGAAGCAGGCACAACACGTCGCTGGTGCTCCAGTTGGATATATCCTCGAGGGCGTCGCTCCGCGACAACTTTTTGAACATTGCACCGCGTGTTCACGCGATCGTGATGGCAACAAAAAAAAAAGATGTCGCACGTGTTCACCGCCCGGTCGCATCTGCATCTGGTTTTTGTGGGCGAGGTGTCTTGACAGCCCTCGCTGCTTCGTATTTTCCTCCCTTTCCGCCCCACCCCGTTCTACTGACGTCCATTGACGATTACCTCGTGTGTTGATGACGAACTGGCCATCACCAACTCCGATTGGTCGCTTTCTTATGGTACACCTGTTCTCTCCGACACGATCTGGTATCAGTGGTTCTCAACTCTCGAAGCAGACTCTTGTTCCTCCAATTGGCCATCGTCCTGTCCTTTCTTGAAAATTCTTGAAAATTGTGAAAAGAATCATTAGTGTCATATATTTAAACGTAGAAGAGAAATACTTGAGATTACCTAGATAAATATATATATCCATAATTGGTCAAACCAAGCGTTGTTGCTTTCATGACCAAACCAACAAAAATCAGATTTCAATTTTGCTCAATCAAGCTATATTAAGATTTATAGTTGCTCTGACAGTATATTCTTTGCACAATCTTGGAAAGATGTATTCACTGGGGAATCAATGTTTGAAAAAATAGTTTTAATGAATCAAATCCTAGTTTTCTCTCAATTTTCATCACATGGTTTTGTTTATCTTTTTTGGCTCACCTGATTGGATGAACTGAATTTTATGAATCTATCATAATCTTTCTATTTTCAATAGTGTAGTCTTTCGGTTGAGAATCATTAGTATTAAGGCATAGTTCATAGTGTACGGTAAGTTTTATTTTGCACCATTATTTCAATTAAATCTTAAATCGAATTTGTTTCTAAACTGCTCGAATGCAATGTAATTCCTTATTGAAGGATTTAAAACAAACATTCAAAGATTAACATATGCAATTTTCTAAATAAATCGTAATTCTGTTCATCTAAATGAGATTTGTATCTTCATTTCATTGCCAAATAACAGCAAAAGAAATAACAATTAAAACAGTTTAATAAAATGTGTAAATAAATATGAGAACAAAACTATTCCACTGTAACACATAACCGATTGGCGAACTTCTGCGCAAGCGCAATAATTGAGAATTTGTATGATATAAAATCTCCATGAGAGTGGTGTTAAAAGTCGCGTAGAAGCCGTTGTTTAAGTATATTTGTAAAGTATTCTTGATTATCGCGTGTTTATCATATAAAACAAAAAAAAGTGACAGAATGTCTGTCACTAATCTTGACTCTCAACAAGAATACGAGAACTATGTTAAGTGAGTAACTCTAAATATAAGCGATTCTAGAACTAATATAACCTAGTTAAGTTTTTATTCCTTGAGATATATTACAATATTCGATTTCTATCTCGAAGTAACATTTAAAGTAGCGAGAAAAAAATATCTTTTATTTTATGATGCAACAAATTAAATACCAAGTAATAAAAGAGAAGCATTTTATAATGTTTTCGTTCAATACGAGAGTTCAGAAGTCACGAGTTTTTATCGATATAGTTTCGTGATAAAATAGGAAAATTGCTGCTGTTGCCGTACATATGGAAATTCAAATGGTATTCAAGATCGCGTTTGTTTATCATGTCAGGTCACAAGATCTTTCCGTCGTTCACTTCTACACACCTTGGGCCGATCAGTGTTCGCAGATAAACGACGTGATAGAGGAAATGAGCAAACTGGCCGAGTACAAGGGAGTTAAATTCGCAAAGCTTGAAGCTGAAAAGATGCCCGACTTGTCGTTAAAGGTTGGCATCAGTGCAGTACCGACGGTTATTCTCATAAGAAATGATACTATACTCGATAGAATCGACGGAGCTGACCCATCTGCGATAGCGCAAAAGATCAAGCGTCATTTGAGCAACAATGATATTTCAATCGACGCGTGTAAACCGAAAGAGAAACTTGAAGAAAGACTAAAGAAATTAATAAATCAAGCGTCTTGTATGTTGTTCATGAAAGGATCCCCTGCAAATCCACGCTGTGGATTTTCTAGAATAATAGTCTCTATCCTAGATTCCTACAAGGCAGATTATCAAACGTTTGATATTTTGCAAGATAATGATGTTAGAGAAGGACTTAAAAAGTTTAGCGATTGGCCAACGTATCCTCAGTTGTACATTAATGGGGAACTCATTGGAGGACTAGATATTGTAAAAGAACTGGTCGATTCTGGAGAGCTGGAGAACATGTTACCTAAGAAGAGTTAATACAAAGAAAATGTGAGTTTCTCCATCCACATTTAGACATTTAAACACTTTTAGGATAATGAAAATGCTTGATTCTAGGCACTTGATAAGAATTATATAATTGTTCTCTTTCAGAAAGGAGACCGATTACTATTTTAATACAATTATCCTTAAGTTATTTTGTATCAGTTGTAAGAATTTCAATATTTGCTCTATTAAAGTAAATAATAAATTAAATCATCTACGTAAAAAGAATTCTCTACTACAAAAACCCCAGTTTTTGATAAATAGATTGGACGACATAGATCAATAGTTCGAATCTGCTTGCTTTATAATGAAGTCATGTTATTTTGATTTGCAGATCAATATTAACATTAATCTACAATAAATAATTGAAAATATAAAATGTGATTTCGTTTATACGTCAAATTCTCTATATATTTGTCTATTTTTAATAAAAAAAAATTAATTACAATTTTTATGACTCACATAACATGATTTCGCAATATTTTACATTATACTATATTTCAATTTTTCCTTTTTTTTTCGTCCAATCTTGTGTGCATCTTTTTTCGCTCCTTGTGAAATTTGTGAATGTTGTGAAATTTACTCGCATTCTTTTTGTTTTTCCTAAAGGCAAAAATAAATCAGTCCCATGCATATTTAATTTAAATTCATAGTATCATTTACCTTTTGTTTAGTGCTGCTCTTGTTAGAGGTACATATGCATACGGATCTGGCTTCCCTTTTTTTTTAACGTCACCTCCAGCCTTTGATGCTTTGTACTCTGCTCCTGGTACGCGTTCTGTTTTCGCTTTTTTCAATGATCGATGTATTCCAGATCCTCCCGCTAAATTGTATTTATTAAAAAAATAGATGACACTACACTCTAAATTATGCATTTATATTATAAGATTCCATACCTTCATACTTCGTTGTAAATGCACTTTTTACACTAAGGTTATCATAATTGTCACTACATTTACGTTTCCTACTCATTTCTTGTGATGTGGCTACTGACTGAATATCATCATCTTCTGTAAATGCAACATAGATTTATTGGGTTCATTTATTTATTCCTACGTACACATTCTTCCATAATTATGTATTCTTACCATAATCGTCTTCTGAATCACTGTGCAACAAAAGTGTAGACTTTTTCCTCCTCTTAGGTTTTGGTTCGTCATCTTTTTCATTATCTAATGTAATAATAAGACGGCCATCTGGAGTAGTTTTGAATTCATGATCTTTCCGTTTTGCAGCTACCGTTTTGGAATTTATATCAGCTGCAGGTTGCGTCGCTAAAAATTTGATAGATTTAACTCCAACGTTGAGTAACTTGAATTTTAAAAAATATCTAAACCTACTTGATATATTTCGAGCTGCCGCAGGATCAATAAGATCAATGATTTCTTCATTTTCCTGTATCCACGCTTCTTTTCGCGATGTTCTTTTCTTTTTTGTCGGTTTTTTATTCTCCAGATTTTCTTCAAATTCGTCATCACTATCCGCCAATATTTCTTCCAAACTAAATTTTCATAATGAGTATAACAATGTTCTTTTTTTTTCGTCGGTTTTTTAGAGTAAAACTTAAAGTTACCTCTTAGGTCTTCTCTTTGCATCAAACTCAATATCATCCTCATTTCCTTCTTTTTCCAGTTTCTTCAATTCTCTCTTCTTCTTCTTCTTCATTTCCATTTTATTCATATTTTTCAATCTTTTATGCAACATCACATTAGAAGCTGGAATCATGCTAGAAATTGTTTCCATTCCATACTTTCTTGTCAACTTTACAAGAATATCTCGTACTTTCTGTCTAAAATGCCTCTGACAATCATTGCTCATTGCACATAAAGCATCTATCTGCAAATTCATTGATTCGTTTTATTCAGTTATTTAGAGTTTTAAATTATCAAATATCTTTTTTACTAACCAATATTTTTAAATTCGGAGCAACAATATGATACGGCATCACAGTAATGTAAACTTTAATGTATGCCAATGCAGCTTCCGTGATCTCCCTCGTCGGACTTGTAACAAAAACACACGCATGTTCTAAGATTTCTTTAACAGTGTCCATACCTAGAGATCCTGTCACAATATTTATAATATTATTTATTTTTGTATAAAATATTTATTTCAATTTTAATTTGAAATAAATTATACCGTTGTAGTAATAAGTGATAGAGGAAAGTGCTAGTAAAGATGCAATACAGTATTTCTGTATATTTTGTTCTCCACCGCTCAAACCAACCATCAACATATTGATATAATCTTTAAGATGTGTAGGATGTCCCAAAAATTTTTCGGCAATAGTATTTAACAATTGATATGCAGAATTTCGACAATGTGCATTTAAATCTTTCAAGTAAATTACTGCTTCAGGAACAACAGCTTCTAAGAATTTTGTTTTCTCAAGTTGTGGATGAATTTTGACTAGATGAATTAAACACCTTAATCGTGACTAATTAAAAAAGAAAGAGGATTTATTTATTAAAAATTCAACAAGAAATTAATATCATAAAATAGAATTTGTAATTTTTACTTACCCCTCTGCTTGGTTTTGCGACTTCAGTGGCCGAGGATATTAATAGTTTTTGTATCTCGCGTCTATATTGAGCTACAAACGTTTTACACGTTTCTTTTTCACTACCACATATTTCCTCCAAAAATCTAAGAATGTATAACAAGTAATAATTTTCTTTTCATAAAAAGAAAGAGATAAAACATTTAATTCAAATGCTACCTGTATATTTTTTTCTGTTCCTTGAGTTTAGAATTTTCTTTAAGACACGATACAGACATATCGTAAAATTCTTTTATTTTATCGATGTCAGTATGTTCAATAAATAATCTTATTATATCGTGAATACTTTCATTCAAAAAATCATCGACATCAGATTCTTTTAACCTAGACAATGCACGATCGAATAATTCATGTACTAATTCTTTATTTGCAATTGTGAGATATATCTGTAATTGTACGAAATATTAGTTTCTTTAAATAATATCACATTCTCGATTTAGTTTACCTTTATTGTATTATATGTAGAGGAACGTTGCCCTTCTTCATCAGTTCCGTTCGGCTTAGTAGTATACAAACTTAAGAACAGTGGTAGATAATTCTTTGCAAATCTAGCTAGTTCACATATGTCTTCTTCTTTATTATTTTCGACGGCTCTTGTTACTAATCTTCGTAAAGCATGCAGTATCGACATTCTCAAATTCTTATTACTGAAATTTGTTCCCAATACTTTAGCTATATTCTAAACAAAATAAGATATTTTATTATATTTCACTATATTTTTTTGTATATATCCATAATGCATACCTTAAAATTATCTTTTACATCAATAGCATTGTTGCATATACTTGGTAAAATAGCCCAGATTTGGCAAACGAGAAATTCGTAAGTTTTTCCTCCTACGGGTTCGAGTGATTTTTTTCTAAAATGAAATATAATTATCATTAACAATATTATTATTAATAATATGAAATACTTAGAATAAAAATACTTACTCGCACAATGTTGCGATGGGTAATAATGTTTGCATGAAAAAAGTAAGTGATCCACCTAATACACAGTTCTTCAATAATGGTAGTAACCAACTCCTTTTTAAATTAATCGTATTGTTCGATGTCTGTAAAAGTATAAATTAATGTAGTTATAAAGCAACAATTTTATCATGCTGTGTATTATACAGAATTACTTACTTTCAATGGAATAATATTTAATACCGTCTCTGGTCCAAGAACCTTTATCGCAGCTCCGATAGCGTATTCAGCATCATTCTTCGATGTAAAATTATAAGAATCACGTAAAACAGCCAAATTTTTTAATATCTCTATTAATTGCGGATTTTTCGCTTTACCAATTATCTGTAATAAAAGAGAAAACGTATAATACAAAAGATATCGAACATCAATAGAAAGATAAAGGGCAGAAAATAAATATTACCTCAAAGAGTAGAGCTATTAAATGAAAAATATAATACCAAGCTTCCAAATATCGATAATGCAAGGCTTCACGCATTATTAAAGTTATCTGACCAATAGCGTCTTTATATCTATAAGTATGAAATAATATAAAACATAAATTATAGATGTAAAGAATATTTAAATATAAACTTACATTTTTATTGTTTCTTCAGTTTCACATAATTTACTAACACACTCCTGTAATAAAATTTTTATCGTGTGCGAGGTGCCAGATATAATTTCCGATTTATCCGAAAGCCAATATTTTATACATGTCTCAAACATTCTTGGTAAAAGGACCGCACATAAATTTAATGAATTGCTAGAAATCAAAAATATATTTAACAATCACTAACTTCTCAACGAAATGCAAAATAAGCAATTTAGATACAGAAGTATATATATTTACTGAGCTATATTCAAATGTGCTTCTTGCATGACAGTCAACCATGCTAAAGTTGGTTGAACATCAGTTGCTGGAGGTTGGTAAACATAAAGAGCACTAATCATTTGTCCATTTCTTTGCGCTGGTAGAATAGCTGCCGATGGTCGAGAAACGAACAAACTATGAAATGTTTGGAGACAGCATGAAGTTATTAATACATTTTTCATAGTCATAAGTTTCAACAAAGATTCACTGATAGTCTAGGAAAAAAAAAGTGTTTAATTATTAATTAGAAACGCAAATATTTTCTAAATAAGTACCTTCACGTGAGCTTTTGGTAAATGATGGAAAATATCTTTCAATAATGTAAGAATATGAAGAACATTTGTACTTCCACTGGATTCGGAATCAGGTTGTAGTAGACCAATACAGAATTTTGCAATATATGGTGTAGCCGGGTGATACGGTGGTGGATCCTCACTTTTCATAATATCACTTCCTATAATTGTTAATATAATAATAGTCAAGTTTATTAAAAACTTTCGAATTTATTTGAACAATTTCTCTACTCAAATTTATCTTACCATTTAATATGGCAATAATTCCATGTTGTGCTGATTTTCTCAATTTTGGTTTATGGTGTATAATAAATGACAAAACAATATCCAATACTTGCATTGTAGATGAATTAGACCATGCTGCTGCTTCTTGTGCACGAAGTAGCACTGACAAACAATGAATACACTGCAAAAAATTAAAAATGTCAATAATACATCTCGTTATAACGTTTAAAACTAAATAAAGAAATAAATTAATAAAAAAACAATTTACATGTCGAAGTATTAAGTACTCTTCCGATGATGCATATCTGACAAGGATATCTAGGAAAATTTTACTTGCAGCTCCAAATTGGACATTTAAAACATTTTTTGGTACAGTTTTCAAACCCATGCCCAATAATGATAGCGTAGCTGCAATAGACATGTTTGATTCAATTGCTTCCAAAGTGCTCATCTGAATATTAAAATTTATAATTATTAATTGTACTTGTTTCAAGAAAGTAAATTCATAATGTTTTACAATAGATACCATTGCAGCAAAATATTCCGTACTAGTTTCATTACCACCATTTTGTTTTATAATTTCTGTCACGGCAGACAATACAGCTAACATTTCCTTATGTAACAATGAATCTGATTGAAAATGATTTAAAAACCTATAACATTCAATTAACAGTTCAAGATTTAATATTTAACAACATCTTTAAATATTATTAATATTTAAAATTAGATTTGCTTTAATTATGTATATACTTACCTACTAAATGATACATTTGAACAATTACTGTAATTAGTAGCAAATGTATTAGCAGTATCTTCTGTACAAGTTTCCCAAGAATTATTATCATTTTCAGATGTTTCCGCCGGTGATTTCACTCCTTGAACAGCATCGTGTTTTTGCAACTCTTCTTTTGTTATACCAGGCTTCTCCGTGGCTAAGATAATTAAAAAATTTTTTATAGTATCAAACGTGAAAAAGAAATTATAGAAAAAATTGGAATCTTTGATATTTGTGATATTACCTGTGGGGTCTTTAAAAAACATCCAAGATGCCTGTTCCCTATGTTTTACAGTTTGTGGATTGGAACTCGAGCTTTGCCCCTTCAGCCACCGTTTTGCTTTTTTCCGACTATTTAACCGGACTCCCAACTTCCCCATTTTTCCCGGATCTTTTTACGTTTTCCAGTAATATATAAAAAAATTCCAAGTATATTGAAGTATATTTCTTTCTTTTTTTACCCACAATGATTACACAAGGTTAACTCCATACTGCACGTGTCTTAAGTCATGGACTACAGACACAGTAGATATGATATCATATTAGGTCATAAACAAGATACTTATATGTGTGATGCCAAATATATGTTAATTCTATATTTAATTATCTTTAATTTGCAATTTTTATAATAGAGTAATTTTAATTATAATACTTTTAAAATTATCTGAACTAACATATAAAATGAAACTTATTAGAAATGTTAATATTTCATCGACAGGCTACAATTTGTAAAAATATGATATCTTTTCAGATTTTCAAGCATAATACAGTTTGCAAGAATATTATTTGAACAAGTACACCAACATTTATTGAATAGAATTTGTAAATCCTCATCCGTATATTTTCTACTAGGTATAGGAAGGAAGCTGAGAGTCTAATATAAAGTTTCTAGTTGTGAAAGTTCGTAAATTAATTCTCTTAATTAGTTTTTTTTTACAAATAAAAATTTGATCGACTTGTAGACATTCAAATACTAGCGCCGAATCACTATTACTACCCTCGTCGCATCAATGGTAGTTTGTCACTATCCGTCTATAGATGATGCTGCCATCTAAGCACTTTCTAACTCTCTTGAGAACTAAAAAAATAAAAATGAATCGTCTAATAGATGGCAAAACTTGTATTAAAATAGAATATACATTGGGTGAGCGACAAAGACAGTAATAGGTGGTTAGTACAATCATTCCGCCGCTACGTGACACTAGTATTTCAATATCCTAGTATTCAACATGGACTGACCAAATTTTCATCCGCACAAATAGGTAATTAAGGTGATTAATTTGTGTAACTTTGGTGATTATGTTCCTCAATTATCATAAGATTGATCATTTTCTTCTTATACATGCTATTTAATCCATAAAACACACGTACAAAAATTCACGAGTTCTGTTCAGCAGATCGAAGCGCCTGTGTGATTAACGTTTAGCTTCTCGCAGATTACGTTCGAAATTTAACTTAAAATTATTCATAAACGTAATTAGAGAGATGCACAAAAATTTCACACGCAGTTTTGAATGTAAAACTTTATTCAATCGATCAGTTATTAATTGTTATACACAGTACTATTGCAAAGCCTGCGTGATGAACGTTAATCCTTTCGATGTTTATAATTAAGATATTGAAAAGATGGCTTTTGTTGTTTGATGACGAATGTACTGATCGAGGCATTTGAATTCTTCCCATTCTCGTGAATTATCCTTGTTTCTCCACGATGCGAATAAATCTTTAAAGAAAACTAACGTGGAGTTGTCAAAGTGGAGGCTTTACATTTTAAAATCGACAACTGAATTGTTATACAAAGTTGTATACTAAAGTACGGACGGTCTCCCATCGGAGGCGCGGATACTTTCGTCCATCTTTGTACAATTCAAATTTGCCTTCAAGTCTCAAAACAATGGAGAATAATTGCCCGTTGTTATTTAATCGCAATTTCCATTTCATTTTGTTGCAGATGTAGACGTAATGGCAGTGTAATCGCAACTTCGAAAGCTGAACAATCGCGTGATATAATGTACATAGGAACTTTGCATTGCACGATTCCCCCTGTTTACATCATCAACTCGATGATACACTGGAGAAGGAGTTATCATTGGCGGTAGTGAAATTGATGACCGAATTCTTTTCAACGTTGAAAAAAAAACTATCGTTTCTTCGCGATATAATGCTCGTTACTCTTTGTCGTCGCCGTTCATTGCGAAGTAAATTCGAATGAAATTAGCTTGGTGAGTATTCAGCTTTTTCGAGATGTTACAAAGATATTTATAAGACATAAATTCGTCTAAAATTTATATTGCGGATGTTAATATCTATTTATATTATTTATATTTATGTTACAATATTTATTTATTTATATTATTTATATTTATGTTACAATGTTCATTTATTTATATTATTTATATATATGTTACAATGTTTATTTATTTATATTATTCATATTTGTTACAATATTTATTTATTTATATTATATTTATATTACAATATTTATTTATTTATATTATTTATATTTATGTTACAATGTTTATTTATTTATATTATTTATATTTGTTACAATATTTATTTATTTATATTATTTATATTTATGTTACAATATTTATTTATTTATATTATTTATATTTATGTTACAATGTTTATTTATTTATATTATTTATATTTGTTACAATATTTATTTATATTATTTATATTTATGTTACAATATTTATTTATTTATATTATTTATATGTATATTTATTTATTATATTATATTTATTTATATTTATTTATATTATTTATATTTATATTACAGAAATATTAATATTTATAATTGTAAGTATTCGCATTCATAAATACAAGTACCTGTATTACGTAGGTGTTTGTAAAAGTGTAAATATATCTGCAAATATAAATTTCTGATGAGCATAGATATTTACAGGTACGTATTATACCGTTCATACACGTGTACGTGTGGAAATTTGCAAATTGTATTGTACATTAAGCAATACAATTTGAAAATACAATTACAATCTGCAAACTTAAGACATTTAAAATGACAAAATTTAAATATTCGTTGAATTCAATTCGTGGGTAGAGCATTTTATCTTCAGTCAATTTGACCAACAAGAATTTACCCCCTCCCAGAAAGATTTCTTTCTCTCGAGGTGTTTATTTGAAATCGGACATTACAAAGGAATCCTTTCTCCTACTCAATCGTTTCTTAATCGTTGTGAATGTTACACGGTTATATTGCACACGGATCTTGTTGCCATTTTCTCGGCGATATCCTCTTCTAAATCCTTCTTTACGTCGCCATAGTAAATAACTCTCAAACAACTTTGCCATTACAAACGTCTGTCAATAGTTTCACACTGACGAAGGCTATGGTGAAAAAATTTTTATTTCTTCTTTTCTAAATCGTTTTCTACATATGGGTATTATGAATATGAGTTATTTATTAATTATTTATAATTATATTTATGTGAGTTATCATGAATATAAACTGTTTATTTGCGCCTTTTGTCAAATAAAGATCTCTCGAGCGCAAGTGAGTTTCGCGGCCTCGTGACAGATTTGAAGTAGGTCAAATGGTTTGGAACAATCCTTGCTGAATCGTATTAATCGATCGATATCTCGAAAAATACATTGTCTAGCTGCGCGAAACAAATGGATAAATGGTACTAAAGTTTTATCTAGTTCCTTGTATCGCGAAACGATAAATGCGCTCGCACTGTAAATCACAATCCAAATGCAAAAATATATTTCGATTGCGACATTGCATCATTGAAAGCAAGATCCAGTTCTCAGATTTTTAAGATCTCCAGCATTAAATTAAACTGCTTTATTCGTAAATTCGCAAAGCTCCGAAATTTTTCACGTTCCCTCTCGAGATCTCTTTTTATTCTTATATTCTCGAAACTCCGAAATTTTTGAAACTCCAAGTTCTCGAATTTTCACGTTTCAAAATTTCCAAAGTTCCACATTCTCAGTTCTTCGGACCCCCGGAATCACCAAACTTTTGTATTCTGGAATTCTCCAAATTTCCAGATTCTCTGAATTTTCTTCGAACGTTCGCGACTGAAATTAGTAATTAATCGAAAGTAATTTTGTCTAAACTCCTAATTAGATCGAAGGGATTAAACAACGACCCTAAGGGATTAAGCTCAGACTCTAAGACGCTTTTGCGCGATTTACAGAGTCGTCGATCGTTGACTATCGAATACCATTCTCCTTCGACGTGGTAATTTTCCAATTTACGGTAAATCTCGTGGCTTACGTTTTATTCGATCCACGAACGAACCGTGTGCTGGTGTGTTTAGTTGGACGAATAACGCCGGATGGAATCGTTAACAGGAAGCAAAGGGTGGATCCTGTTTGCTTGGGGTCACGGCCATCATGGCTAAATTCTCCGTTTCAAGAAGAGTTTACCGTGATGCGTATTACATACGTGGTGAAAGAATCTATTCTTCACACTATTTGCCTTTTCAAAATATGACAAATCGATTTGATAATTAATTAATATTAAATTATTATGTATATTTCATGGATATTATTTAAGAAAATGAAGTCCAAACAGTTAATTGTTTTACTTACTAAATATTATAACGAGTATCATGCATTCTTCGTATTATCTATAAATAATAGTATAAGTAATAATCCGCGATCAAATTTTAGAGAATTGTTATGTATGGTTGAACCGAGTAAATTTAATATCGTTCAATTGTCAATGGAGATATTTCATTTGAGTGGTTTATTTATTATGACAAATTAAGTCAGTAATCGTAGATGAGTTTTATATGGTTTGAATTAACAATTATAAATTATAGCAGATGAATTATCTACAGTTTTGAATTAATCATTATAATTTCAAATCGACATCTATGTTATTTAACATTTTCATCATTCAATGAACATTGGAGTTAATCTCATTAACAAATGGCAAAACGTACAGGAAGCAAAAGAGACTTTAACAAAGTACTTTCTTTAAGAGCATGAAAATAGAATGGACTTGTTGCTCGTCGCGAGCTCGCAAGCCCGACGTGAACTAACGTTAATTCGACAATCTAGACTAAATTGCAAAGCAAACAAGAAACCGTGCTTCGTCAAAATCGACGAAATTTCCCTCGCCCTAAAAATCGCCAACCTGTGACATCCCTGAACTTTCCGGATTAAAACACGTGTATTATGAAGACTATGCTAAAAGACGTGTGTAATATAAAAAGATCTCACAGAGATCTCAATCCCTTAATTGACGTTCGAAACACCTGTATTCTTCAACCTCTTGCGCTGGAATGGAAGACGTGCCACACGCGTCGAGAACCTTTTGTCCCAAAATTGCAATATTTTCTCAGTTTCAAGTATATTGAAGTATAACCCAGGCAAAAATAAACAATAAATTTGTTATTTCTCAATAATTTCTATCCAGTGATGTCGTACCAACGAGCTCGAAGGAAAAAGAAAGCGACGAATTATTGTATATACGATTTGGTCATTCGTTATGGTCCGCAATCAGTTGACGTCGCAAGTGGTCAATTGAAATATAAAGATAAAATATAGAATATAAATATAAAATATAGATACATAAAGAAATACAAATATAAAGTATAGATATATAAAGAAATATAAATATAAAATATAGATGTATAAAGAAATATATAAGTATAAAATATAGATGTATAAAGAAATATAAATATAAAGTATAGATGTGTAAAGAAATATAAATATAAAATATAGATGTATAAAGAAATATAAATATAAAATATAGATGTATAAAGAAATATAAATATAAAATATAGATACATAAAGAAATATAAATATAAAATATAGATGTATAAAGAAATATAAATATAAAATATAGATGTGTAAAGAAATACAAATATAAAATATAGATGTGTAAAGAAATATAAATATAAAATATAGATGTGTAAAGAAATACAAATATAAAATATAGATGTATAAAGAAATATAAATATGAAATATAGGTGTATAAAAAAATATAAATATAAAATATAGATACATAAAGAAATATAAATATAAAATATAGGTGTATAAAGAAATATATAAATATAAAATATAGATACATAAAGAAGTATAAATATAAAATATAGATACATAAAGAAATATAAATATAAAATGTAGATACATAAAGAAGTATAAATATAAAATATAGATACATAAAGAAATATAAATATAAAATGTAGATACATAAAGAAGTATAAATATAAAATATAGATACATAAAGAAATATAAATATAAAATGTAGATACATAAAGAAGTATAAATATAAAATATAGATACATAAAGAAATATAAATATAAAATGTAGATACATAAAGAAGTATAAATATAAAATATAGATACATAAAGAAATATAAATATGAAATGTTGATACATAAAGAAATATGAATATAAAATATAGATACATAAAGAAATATAAATATAAAATGTAGATACATAAAGAAGTATAAATATAAAATATAGATACATAAAGAAATATAAATAT